>CM046876.1:484367531-484959179 GCA_025667525.1 Glebionis coronaria | reverse complement strand
AGGAGTTTGCGAAACTCTGAGTCTCTAAATCTAGACTTCTCCTAGCGTAGGATTTTCTAGAACACCTAATGTAGTGTAGGGTTCTCTCCTTTACACATAAGCTGAGTCATGGTAAGATTAACCATAGAAACCCATGTGATTCAGCGTGTCACTGTAATCAAACAGAATTGATATTGGAAAAAAAATTCCATGGTAAAATTTCTCTTGTCATAGAATTTGCAACATAGTGCAGATATGGTCTTCCTGTTCTTCTCTAGGCTTAGAGGAATCAGGTTATCCTCAATGAAAACGTTGATGAATTTGCTATGAGTTCATGGAAACTCATTCTTATAATGCCGTTGGAGCATTAATGAGACTAATTCACAAATCACAATTCTAGCATGACCGAGTCATGTACGAATAGCAGCCATGGACATGTCCTGCTCTTTCACTCGTCACTGTTGGCAGCATGATCATGAGTTCGATCTTGGAAAAGTGATTAACACTATAAGGTCGATTGGACATGTTGTCAATACATGGAGGAGAATAACGGTTATGAATGGTGATTTGTTTAAATCGACGGTAGTCGACACATAATCTCATGGTACCGTCCTTCTCTTTGAAGGTTCTTCTGGAATGTATGGGAAGATTTTGGAATAATCAACTGGCTATGCGTAAAAGGACTTAAGTAGTCGTGTCTTACTGACAGCTAGAAAATTTTTAGCGACCATGGCTAACAACGCACATGCTTGTAAGCATAGATATTTTGTACAGATTTTCCTGATGGAAAATCAAGCTGAATGTATTCAGGAGCATGAACATTACTGTACATAATTATGAATCGTAGCATGGTGTGCTGTTCATAGTCCCTAATTAGGATAAAATTCATCTCGTGTCTGTCTGAGGGAATGCGTTAGCAGCTTGGATTTCATCATTAAGCTAAAGGAAAACCTTCGTATACGTGGGAATACGAAAGGCGTCCTTCATTGTCATGAATATATGAAATATGGTGGAAGAAATGAAAGTGACATCGGCAACGTGACAGTTCTCACTGATGCGCCGGTAATGGTATTGAAATTCTTGTGGCCTGATTAATACATGGCACAGCAAAATGGAAATACCCTTGGAGGGTACCCTAAATTTCTTAGACATGTTCCATAGTTGGACGTGAGTCATGTGTCTTGACTCGTGTCTTGGAACTATAAGCATGACATATGTCTTGACTGGTGTCTTGACATGTGTCTTCAGAAAGTATACGTGAGACATGTGTCTTGACTGATGTCTTGACATGTGTCTCGAGACGTAAAACAATAGAACTACAATATTAGGTTATTATGCCAGACTTGGCGGATCGGTTGGACTATTGATCCTTTGTATGTCTGATCACGTCCGCGGCCGGAGTCTCGGTTGCGATTTCTAGGATAGTTTCTGTCATAGTAGTGGTTACTATTGTCCTGTCTGTTAGTTCCATGACGGTCATTCTCATGACCGTGATTCATGTAACTATTCAGCTGAGTGGCTGGCTGGTACCGGTTTGCACTCATATGGCTGAAATGACAGCCGAATGACGTGTGACATGTAACTAAGAATTAGGGACAATGATTGATGGAAATCGTCTGATGGTGAAGCATTTTCTCGTCCAATTGCTTTGCTCTGACGCCTTTGTCTTCGTCTTGTAGGATCTCCAGGTTGTGAACAGCATCCGCATCTCGTAGCCTCTCCGAACATCAACAGCATCAACCTTTAGTAACATCCCCAAGTTATGAGCGGCATCAGCAATCTTGTAGAATATCAGCAGTTGAAAATACGCCTAAGATGATTCAGAATCGACTAGCGAATACTCGTGAAGTATTGCAAGTGGAATACACATGGATTAAGGTATGTGAAATACACATGGAATACGGTACATGGAGTACACACGGAATGCACATGAAATGATCGGTATGGGGTCGATCATTTGTCATGATTTAAAGAAGGTGTATCGGTTAGACAGTTAGGAAAAACCATCATGATAACCTGGCAATATTAGCATAGACATCATTCTGGTTGTATCGAGAAACGTTAAAGTGTGGTTACACAAAATTCAACGATGATTTGCTTGACAGCATGATCAATGAAAACCAACCATGACTATCATGAAAGCAAGATTCAATGAAATCCAACAGTGTCTCCATAAATAACAGAAGAGGCGTAAGACGTAATCAACATAAAGACGGAATTATCATGAAGATACATGAAACAATCTATCATGAAGGAGTGTATGACATAATCAACATGAAACTAAAGTTAACGATGACAGTATGAAAACATACTTGACATAAAAACATCGTAACTTTTGAGGGGACATGAAAAAAAAATTATGCCAATAAATCATTAGAAAAATTTTATGCATGAAAGTAGTGCATGAATGCGTAATGTAATTAATAAAAACCTTTATATGTGCGAGGGGACGCCTATGGGTCGGTCCCAAAACAAAAGACATGGCGAGGGGACGCCTATGGGTCGGTCCCAAAGTTAAAAGTTTCGATAAAAGCACATGCGACTAAATAGGGCCAATCCTGTACCAACCATTACTTAGTCATAATTCCCTGCAACAATGATACATGAAACATAAATAAATGAAACTCATCTGTCAAAACTTATCAGAAAAATTTATGTGACTAATTATGAACTACTGGGGTTCAGTCCACATAGCCACAGTTCTCGAGGAACATTATGCATGAAAACAATGACACATATCTAAATATGAATGACGGTTGTCCATCAATATTCGTAAAATAATATCAATGAAAACATCAAGGTGCTAAAAATATCATGGTTAAAACAACAATGCGCTGAAAACATCAATACGTGGTATAACAAACGTTGGCTTAGGAAGCTCCTGGTGACTACCCACTAGTCACAGGTCAAGTTTTAGAGCCTACAGGTCGAAGCCTTGTCTCTGATACCATAATTGTAACACCCCATTTTGATAATGGAATGTCACGCATAATTATGGCGTGTCATCAAAACATACAAGGATAAATGTCTGAAACATTACATGACCATAGGGATAACCGAAATCAAACATCGGTTCCCAAACATAAGCCCAAAACATAATAAAGCAAAAGAAATTAATGAAATACTAAACAAGCATAAATATATGAAGGCAAAAAGGAAAAGAAGTCTCTAGCAGCTTCCATCCTATGCACGTCCTCCAAATGCTCGAGTCTTTCCCAGGGTACCTGCCGTTTTGGGACATGGAAAGGAAAGTAACGGCTGAGCAAAACGCTCAGTGCACGGATATAGACATAGTATAAATGACTAAAACATAATAAAGACTTAATAGCAGCGGAAATGTATAAGTCCTGGAAAACCTGGAACATGTTCATAAAACTGGTTTTATAGTTTGAAAAGCCTTATGTTTATCTTATGAAAATTGTTTAACATATTTTACCATTAGCCAATATAGGTCATAAAAATCCATCGTGCATGAATACTTGGAGGGGTGACCTCATCATGCAAATTAGAGGGGCTGCCTCTAATTTAATATACTGGTTTTGGGTAGGAGGGATCAGCTCCTTGTGAAGTATGCAAGGCACACACCACATTCACACTGAGTAATCTGCTGAAAACATGTAACTAGGATGCACCCATACGCCCCACATGATAAATATAATAATATGGCCAAAAGCTGAAGGGACACCACGAGCAATCACTCTGCCGTGGGGAAGTCATAACACTAGTGCCTCTAGTGTTATGGTTATGGTACATCCATAACTAGGTGAAACTGGTCATGCATGTATATGGCTATAGGTATTCAAAATTAAACATAAGCAAATCAAACATATAAACTTATACTACGGGAAAACAGCTGGCTGCATACGAGGAAATCCTAATAAGGAAAGAATGTCCATACTGAAAAGACGGGAATCCGTACCTTATGTCCAGTGAACGAAGAAGACGAACGGAAGAGAGTCCTACTTCGGTATCACTAATGCTACATAAATACATACGTGTATAAGTATCTGCTTACTAAATACGTAACTGGTTTTATGTCATGTCTTAGCTTATTTTATACGTTCATGTCATGTTTTACTGTTTTAAGCTTTAAACTGTGTTTATCTTATATTCTGTCTATCCTGATTAAGTATTACTTGTATTTCATGTATTATTATACTTACTGTGTAATAATTAGTAACTTTCTAAAAATACCAGGTTTCCTAAAATAGAAAGTTTCCAAAAATAGAATTACTGCTTAAAATAGATAAGTTTCTAAAAATAGAAAGTTTCCATAAATAGATTAGCTGCCTTACTTAAATAAGTTTCTAAAAATATAAAGTTTCCATAAATAGATTAGTTGCCTTAATTAAATAAGTTTCTAAAAATAGAAAGTTTCCATAATTAGATATAAGCTGGTTAAATAAGCTAATTGTATAAGCTTAAGTGTTTTCTGATTATTATTCTAAGTCATATTGATATAAGGTATAGTTTATTAATTATTTCATGTAATTTAAATAACTATAGGTTAAAGGTATTTAATTATAATATATCATGTTTTTAATTAAATAAAGTTAAATACTTAGGTTAAAACATGTATTATTAATTATTAATGATATAACCTAAGTCATGTTAATTAATTAATTATAGTCATGGTTTTTAAAAATTAATTAATTATAAAGTCTAAAAATATAAATACTTAGGTTAAAAATTCATGATCTAATAATTAAATTATAACCTAAGTCATGTTTATTAAATTAATTATGTCATGTTTTATTAATTTAATCTTTAACATATGATTATTAAAATCATAACCTTAACATAAACAATGAACCGGACCGTGACTAGAAACCATGAACCGGACCCGTAATCAACACCACACCCCGAACCACTTCGAGGTTCCCCCCTATTTGCTGCTGCCGTGGGACCCACACCACCATACTGAGACCATGAGGTCTCGTTGGTGGTTCATAAGCCAAGCCGAGACCCCTTGGAGGTTCGATTTAGGTGGCGGCTAGAACAAACACCCCTAAAAACCTTTGTTTTGATTCACACCATAATCATAGACATGTTTTAATAAATGTTTTTAATTAGTTTTTAAAAACATCATGATTTTATGTGATTTATTAAATCCAAACATAAAGAAAAGAGTTAAAAAGGTTATACCGAATGCGTGGATCAATCAAGGATGAACATACACGAATGCTTGCACAAATTCCAAGATCAAAATTCAACCCGAACACCCCTTGTTGATGATCAAAAGTGGCGTCCAAAAGAACAAAGGAGAAAGAATTAGGGTTTTGTTATTTTTCTTGTTTTGTGATAAATGACACAAGATTTCCTAATTCTATGTTTTTAGTAAAAATTGATGGGCTAGGCCCTTTTCCTTCTTAATTTCATGGGTAGGGGCCCACATATGGGTAACCCGTACATTTCTCGAGTCTAAATATTATAGTGTGTTCTCGTGTGTTCTCGTGTTCGTAATTTACGTGTTTTAATTAGTTATCGATCGTGACTTAATATATTTATTCGTGTTCGTAATAAATATATATATATACGTAATTAATATTAGCTCGTGATTAATTTACGTTCATGATTTCATGATCGCATGTTCGGGATTATGTTTATTATTTGAATAATTATTGTGTGTTCATACGTAATAAATACTTATCGTGTTCTAACACGTACGTAATACTTAAAATTCTTATACGTGAACATAAACATACTATAAAAGGAAAGTTTTAATCTAGTACGTACGATCTTAAGGGTACTATTCATGGTAAAAGCATGCGGGTTTTACAATAAGATTTTAAGGCTTACATGACTTGGCTTATATAAGGTTTTAGGTTTCGGCTTATTTAAGTTTTATAGGCTTTTATGACTAGCTTATATAGATCTAGGCTTATATGTCATATGAGCTTATATAGGCTACGGCTTACATGTTTTATGGGCTTATACAGGCTTATATGTTTTGGCTTATATTACATTTTATAGGCTTTTATGACTAGGTTAACTACCTACGGCTTATACTAAGTTCTTTAAACATGTACTTACTAATCCTTAGTGTTTTGAAGCAAGATTGTCCATGGAAATCATATAAGCCATGGGCTTATATGTTGTTAAGAGATTGTCTAAGAGTTTTATACGTATGCATGTACTCCTAGCTTCATTTTTATAGCTTTTACATGCATGACAAGTGAAATGAGTAAGAAAAAGTTTAGAAAGGTCTCATACTTACTTGTTCTTAGAAAAACGTGGTAATCACTAGAGATTAGGGCTTCTAGGCGTCGGCTTTTCTTACACGTGACCTAGGGAGGTCTTGGACTTGACTTGAATGCTAGAAATATCTTGTATACTTGCACTAAATGCTTGAGAAGACCATGAATAAGTAGAAGTAAATGCTTGATCTTTATCTAGGCGTTTTGTGGAGAGGATATCTAAATGTGAGGAGTGTAAGTGATATGTGAAGTTCAAATGTTTGCTAAATATCTAAATGTGAGATTGAGGGGTGTGGTTCGGGGTATATACACGCCAAGAGAGAGGGTAAGCTAGATATGGTGAATTTGGATGTGTACTAGGTAAGTACAAGGTTTAATGACTTGCAATATGTACACTTGACCCCTAAGGCCTTGTGCCGTCGCATTTTTAACAAACCAAGGGGACACAATGTGACTTGCATAGTGTAAGTAATAAATGGAAAAGTTGTACAAGCAAAATGGATGTGTGGTCTGTTCTATCACATGTCTAGGGTAAAGGGAGCGTGCAAAGTGTCTTGTTTCTATTATAAGCGTATCCTAAGTTTTGATATACCTAGTACATCTTTTTAATGCAAAATTATACATGGTGCCTTGGTTTTGGACATATAATCGGCGGTATTGGATTAGTCAAGGAAAAAGGAGTGCTTAAATAGTGCATGGTTTAATGAGATGTGTTGTACAAAGTCTAGAAAGTCAAAAGTGTAATTGGTAAAGGTTTTTGGTATGTAATGCTATGTATAATGTATACATTCGGCTAATAAGTGATTCTAAGATAGTTTCATGTTTAAATCTTATGTCTAAGTATAGTTACTAGAAGTGTAGGTATAGTATTGTGTGAGTAGGTTTAAGTCTAGGTTGATTTTGGTTAAGTTTGGGATCCTTGGTGAAAGTATGGTCATATTTAAATGAGAAAATAATTTACTTTGTTAAAATGTATGACAACTTAGTTTAAATAAGTTAGAATGGTTATATGTAATGTTTAATAATGAATAGCCGTTGATGTCGTAACGTAGTATCATCCATGAGGTGAGGAAATATATATATAATTATATATTTTAAAGTTAAAAATAGTTCTTAGGTAAATGTTATTAATTGTGATCATGAGTTTGGATTTTTATAAGTCAGTATGATGAATGCCTATGATTATAAGTTCAGGTGACTTAAATGTCCCAAAAAAGTGATTGTTTACTGTCCCGCATGCTCATATAATGTAGTCACACAAATGTGGCTATGTCCTTATGATTAAATACTCATAATCATAATGTAATGCTATGTGATTAAATGTTTCCATGTTCTGATGATTAAAATAATGTATGCTCATGTATGATGCATATGATTGCTCAAAAGATTTCATGCAAATGTGGTAATATATATACATATATCATGAGGTGACGTGTACAATGATGACATAGTCAAAACCTGAAATTTACAGGTTTTATAGCATTAACCCATTATTTTAGCTTTGTCCTCAAAGCTTAAGATGACGTTACTGCTCAGGTGAACAGATGTGGGTACTTAGCTCTAAATGAGTCTTCGCGTTCCCAAGTGAACTCAGGACCTTTCCTGGAGTTCCATCGTATCTTAACTAACAGGATTTGGCTTCGCTTTAGCTTCTTGACTACTCTCTCCATGACTTCTACCGGTTCTTCTATGAATTGAAGTTTGTCATCAAAGTGGACTCCCTCCAATGGCATGGCTAGCGGCTCATCCGCGTAGCATTTCTTCAGGTTTGAGACATGGAGTGTAGAGTGTACCTGGCTCAACTGATGGGGAAACTCTAAACGATAAGCGACTTCACCGATTCTGGAAATAACTTTGAAAGGTCCTATGTAACGTGGATTTAGTTTCCCACGTTTCCCAAATCGTACAACGCCCTTCCAAGGTGATACCTTTAGCATAGCAGGGTCACCTACTGCAAACTCCATAGGTTTCCGTTTCCTGTCCGCATAGCTCTTCTGTCTATCCTGGGCAGCCTGAATTCGTTGTTTGATAAGAGTGATCTTCTCAGTTGTCTCTTGGATTAGTTCGGGTCCAGTCAGTTGAAATTCCCCCACCTCTGCCCAGCATACGGGTGATCTACATTTGCGGCCATAGAGGGCCTCAAATGGTGCTGCTTTGATACTGGCATGGTAGCTGTTGTTGTAGGAGAATTCAACTAATGGTATATGTTCGACCCATCCTTTCCCATATTCGATCACGCATGCTCTTAGCATGTCTTCTAGGGTTTGGATTGTTCGTTCACTCTGACCATCAGTCTGCGGATGATATGCGGTGCTCATGTCCAAGTTTGTTCCTAAACTTCGTTGGAAAGCTTTCCAAAAGTTTGACGTAAATCTACCATCTCGGTCACAAATGATTGAGACTGGTATACCGTGTCTAGTCACTATTTCCTTCAGGTACAGCTTGGCTAACTTGTTCAGAGAGTCATTTTCTCTGATGGGCAGGAAATGAGCTGATTTTGTGAGTCGATCAACGATTACCCAAATTTTATCATAACCGTAAGATGAAGTAGGAAGTTTGGTAATGAAGTCCATGGTGATGTTGTCCCATTTCCATTTTGGTATTTCAGGTTGGACTAACTAATCGGATGGCCTCTGATGTTGTCTTTACTATGGCACAAGTCAGACATTTCTTCACGTATGTGGCAATGTCTGCTTTCATGTTCGGCCACCAATATAATTTCTTCACGTCCTGATACATCTTTTCAGATCCAGGATGTATGGAGTACTTGGACTTACGAGATTCATGCATGATCACGTTTCTCAAGTCTCCGTAACATGGTAACCAACTTCTTCCGTGTAAACATAACATTCCGTCTGCTCTAGCTTCCAACTTCTCCTTGCTTAGGCCAGTCCTAAGCATTCCTCCTATGTCTTCCTTTCTGATGTTTTCAGGCTTCTGTGCTTGGAGTTGAGCCTCTAATATCTGCTTGGGTAGATCCAAGCTAATGGTCATAACTAGGGCTCGAACTCTCATTGGAGGATCAGTTCCTTTTCGACTTAGTGCATCTGCAACTACGTTGGCTTTACCTGGGTGGTATTTGATGTCACAGTCGTAGTCACTAAGCAACTCAATCCGACGACGTTGCCTCATGTTCAGCTGCTTCTGGTCTAGGATATGTTGCAAACTCTTGTGATCAGTATGCACTATGCACTTTGTTCCATAAAGGTAGTGTCTCCAAATTTTCAAGGCGAAAACTACAGATCCAAGCTCTAGATCATGAGTAGAGTAATTCTGCTCGTGCTTCTTCAATTGTCTTGAAGCATAGGCAATAACTTTCTGTCTCTGCATCAATACAGCTCCTAAGCCTTTGTGTGAGGCGTCACAGTACACAACGAAGTCTTCGTTGCCTTCTGGTAGGGCTAAAATGGGCGCACTACACAATTTCTGCTTAATGGTTTGGAATGCAGCCTCTTCTTTTTCTCCCCAATCGAATTTTATGCCTTTCTGAGTAAGCTTCGTCATAGATTTAGCTATCTTAGAAAATCCTTCTATAAATCTTGATAGTTGTGAAATTAGACACTTGCTTTAGGAAAAACAAGCACCAAAAATATAGGGTAAGCACGACGATTTAGGAAAACCGTGTGTAAATGACCCTAAAGTGAGTTCGTTCTCGAGGAGGCTAGTGTGTTATGTGTGTAATGATTTAGATAAGGGTTTGTGATTATATGATTGAGAAAAAGAAAATATAAAGGGGATGAGAAGAGAATAACGGTTACGAGGACGGATTAAACTAAGACGAAAAAGGCGTTCACGTAAAACCGTAAAAAGCTACAAATTAAAAATTTTGAACCTAAAAATTAATTAAAAGTTAAAAGTAAGTCTAAAATAATATAAATAAGAATAAAAATCCAACAAAAATATTTTAAAACCTTTTATTAATTAAATATTCAATTTTAAATGCTAATTAAAGCCCTAAAATTAAATATAATTAATCAAAATGTCCAAAATATTATTTTATTGAACAAATAACTTACATATATTATCTAATGACTAAAAAGTATTTTTTCTAAATTTTAAAAACTATTTTTCTATTTTTAAAACACTTAAAACTATTTTTAAACTAAAATAATCATAAAAAATAATAAAATAACGCCAAATATAATTTGATAATTTTAAAAATCCTAAATTACTCTAAAGAACAGTAGAAAAATGAAAAAGTTTGAAAAATATAAAATTTTTCACTAAAAGACAAAAACAATTTGAATTTAAACCCTAATTAAACGAAATTAAATATAAAAAATAATTAAAAAGTGAACAGTGAAAACTTTTAAAACTAAAAATCTTAAAATGTTTTTCTTAATCTATGAAAAATTTTAAAACTGTAAAATAAATATTTTTGTCACTAAAAGACAAAAATCAGAAATTAAAAAGTAATTAAAAATAGCTAATAAACCTAAAAAAAATAGCAAATGAACAGTAACAGAAAAATAAATTAAACAAAAAAAATCAGAAATTAAATAAGAAAAATATTGCAATTTGTTTGAAACCCTAACTCCTAAATTCACCCACAAAAGACAAAAAATCAAAAATTTGATAGTGACATGTGCTTTGGTTTTGTCTGCTAGCTTGGCAGTGGTAACTTGTGTATTAGCAGGGGGAACTTTTTTCCCACTGCTAGTGTAAATAAATGGTCAGTTGACCTTTGAGCTTAGGAAAGCTTGTGTATGAGCTTTTCTTGGGACAATGGGGGCACCCCTACACTCAGCGGAGTGTAGGGAGTCAAGAGCAACACAAAAACCACAAGTCTATTACACAAATCAAGAAAAAAATCACAAGAAGCTTACTGATGAAGCTTAACCCTTACTGATGAAGGGTAACTCTGATCTATTTGGCACAAAAGTGATTTTCACTTGCTCAAAACTTGCACATAAGCTACCCAAATAACATGTAACCTAGATAGAAACCTAGATAGACCGATAATCTATCAGTCTACAAGATTTGATTACAAAAATCACACAAAAATAAACAGCTAATGGCTATGACAGATTTTAGCTATAATAACCAAAGTTTTAGCATGCAATCTTGTTTTAAACCTCTACCAAACTGAAATCCAAGTACTGAGAACATGTAATAACAACAAAAAGAGCATGTTAGGGTAGCTTTCAAACCAACAGCTTATCAAACTCCTACCTGAAAACCTAGACCCAAACACCCCTTTATTTTCCGAAAATGCAAATTAACACACCAAAAGCTTTTAAAACTCAACCAAAGTGATTAAACAAGTTCTAAACATGCATAAAAATATCAATTAAGCAAAAACCAACAGATAAAACTAACTCATAAACATATTCTCACAAATTCATGCAAAATCACTTCACAACTTCAAAAACTTCACCTATGGGGTTCAAGGTCCATACCTGGCTGAATGCCTTCCAATGGGTGGATTTGTGAGCTTATGAAAGCTTATGAACTAGTAAATAGTGGCTGTTGATGGAATCCACCATGGACCCAAGCCCAAAAATATCTTCTAAATAAAAAAATGGAATGGACAGAACTTCTTGTTACTTGTTCCTGCACAATCACCACCAAACAAGAACACAAAATCCAAGCTTCAATGAGCTAAGCCCACAAGCTGGTGTCAATAGCTTGTGGGGATAGCTTATGAAACAGTAAGCTTAACAACCAAAAAAATGGTTTTCTGAAAAATCTTTTGAACTCAAATTCTTTTTGAAAACTGAACTTCAAAAACAGATGATAAATGGAACTCAACTAGCTTTCAATCACACACCAACTTTTACAATCTATAAAAAGGAATTACTTTTGCACCAAAATACCAACTTTTATTAATTTATAAAAAGGGATTACAAATGTTGAAAGCTAAAACTGGAACAAAGGGCTTCCACATGTTGGAGCTCCTTTTATAATGCTAGGTAGAAGGTTCTAGTGCTACTGAATAAAATAATACGTTTGCTAAACCCTAATCCTTGAAATTCCCAACATGCCCTTGGACGAATCTTCAAATCTTGGTCAAATGGAACCATGTGATGTTGCCAGTTGGATTGTTGTGATCTTAGCCGTTTATTAGTCCTTGGGGACAAAGGAGTGGATATGAGCTGTTTATCTGGTAGGGTTTAGGGTTTTGAGGGGAAAGTGACGCGCAGGGGAGGGTCCCACAAGACACATGGGTGTGTCTGGGTCACGGTTTTTGTGTGGGTTTAGGTGAGGATGGAGTGAATCCATGATCTGGAAAAGCTGAATCAAAAACCCTTTGTTTTTAATTCAATTGATACTGAACAAATTAGGGTTTATGGGTGGGGTTTAATCCATTTTGGGGGTAAATATGTTTTAAAAACGTGTTTAGGGGGGAAAAATTAGCTAATAAACTAATTAGGTTTATACTGGGTGGTGGAAATCAGACGTGGAAGGGAGAGTGAGGTGGTGGGGTGTGATTGGTGGACTGGATGACATGGCAACCTGGTATTGGGTGGGTAGGTTTAGGTGTTTGATGGTTTTAGCCCTCCATGTTTCTTTCTTTCTCCATTTTGTAAATAATAGCCATTAACTTGAATTCCTTTATAAACAACTTTGGGCAGTTGGCATTTTTAGTCCTTCCAAGTTATAGTTATGGAAACAAGGACTAATCTTGTAAACTTTGTGATCTCCAAGGGCCATACTTGTATATCCTTGGTAATTTAGGGACCCTAATGTAATTTATGAGTATTACAAGGGTATAAATTGCCAAGTCTTCCGATGTTGAGGGACCATTCTTGCCAATCTTCAATTTTTCAAGGACCATTTTGGAAATTCATGAGTCGGGTCCGGTTCATTGTGCGGCTTCGTTTCCCGTGTTCGTTTTTTATTGATTCTTGTGATCGTTTTGTCCTTTCCTCAATATCCGTACCTAAAATACACAAGCAACAAACACGAGCATATATTTGGCAGTTTTAATGATATTTTATGCATTTTAAGCCCGATTTGGACGTCGAGACTATGTATAAAAGCAGTCTCATCAAATCTGCGGTAGTAACTGGCAAGACCTAAGAATTGGCGAATCTCCTTTGGTGAAGTGGGTGATTCCCAATCCTTCACGGATTCGACTTTCGTGGGGTCCACTTGAATTCCTTTGTCATCGATCACATGACCGAGGAAGCGCACTTTAGGAATCCAAAAATCACACTTTGAGAATTTTGCGTACAACTTCTCTTCCTTAAGTAATTTTAGCACTTGAGCAAGATGTTCTCCGTGCTCTTGCTCATTCTTGTAAAAGATGAGTATGTCGTCGATAAACACGATCACGAACTTATCCAGATAGGGTTTGCACACTCGATTCATGAGGTCCATGAATATGGCTGGAGTGTTGGTCAGTCCAAATGGCATGACTTGAAATTCATAATGACCGTAACGAGTTTTGAAAGCTGTTTTCAGTATGTCTTCTTCTCTGACCCTCAACTGGTGATACCCCGATCGTAGGTCGATCTTGGAGTATACACTTGATCCTTGTAACTTGTCAAATAGGTCGTCGATTCGTGGTAGTGGGTAACGATTTTTCACAGTTAACTTATTCAGTTCTTTGTAATCGATACACATTCGGAAAGATCCGTCTTTCTTTTTGACAAAAAGCACTGGAGCTCCCCAAGGTGAGGAACTGGGTCTGATAAAACCTTTGTCTGACAGTTCTTGAAGTTGTTCATCGAGTTCTTTCATCTCAGTTGGTGCTAATCGGTATGGTGCTTTAGCTACAGGTGCAGCTCCTGGTATCAAGTCGATTTGAAATTCCACTTGACGAGTCAGAGACAAACCAGGTAAGTCGTCTAGAAAAGCTTCGGGATAATCACGGACAATTGGTACGTCCTTGATTTGTTTCTTCTCTGGTTCCTCTTCTTTGTCGGTTTTTGAAACATGTGTTAAAAAGATAGGGCATCCTTTTAGTATATACTTCTGGACTTTAGTGCATGAGATAACACTCAGTCTGGTGTCAGTTCTATCTGAATTTCCTTCTCCTCGGACAATTAGATTTTCTTTTCTTCATGGTATACGGACTAGATTTTTGTCGCACACAATGGTTGCATGATATTTGGCTAACCAGTCCATACCAATGATGATGTCGAAACTACCAAAAATTACAGGTATCAAATGAATGTCGAATGGATGATTTAGAAGATTTAAGGTACAACCTCTTAAAATAGTGTTAGTTTCAATGATTTTACCGTCTGCTAACTCGACTCTGTAACAGTCATCTAACGGTGTAGGTGTGATGTCTAGTAAGCTACTAAATTCTGTGGATATGAAACTCCTATCGGCTCCCGTATCAAATAAAATAGTTGCATAGTGATTGTTTAGAAGGAACGTACCGGTAACCACATTGGAGTCGGGGTTGGTCTTGGTGTCTCCTATCACATAGACTCTAGATGGTGCTCCTCCTTTGTTCTCGTTCCTAACTGCTCGCTTTGGGCAATCAGGCTTGATGTGTCTAATTTCCCCGCAACCATAGCAACGAACTTCCCTACGAGCCATGTTATCGTTGCTAGTATGTTGGCGGTTTCCCTGCTGTCCATTTCCGCGGAAGTTCTAACTGTTGCCATTGTGGGGCCTGTAGTTGCTACTGGAGTTGTTCTTGGTGGCTGGAGCATGGGAGTTGCCATGTCCAGGTCTTCGGCATTCAGCAGTAGAGAAATGATGGAAATTGCACTTGGAGCACTTTGGCTTGTTGCATGCATATGGTGGTGGTGTTGAGGAAACAACACTACAGATCTGGCCCAAGTTTTGTCTCTTTGTTGGTTGGGCCTGATGATGACTGCGGTAGTTCTCCTCAACTTTTCTCTTGTACTCAGACCGCCTAAGCACATGATCACGTCCCCGTTTGTTCATCAACTCCATGGCAAATTCTATGGCACCATCGACCGTAGTGGGTCGGGATGCGAGTACACTGTCATGAACAGATTCAGGAAGTCCACTGACGTACTTTTCTATTTTGTCCTTCACGTCAGGGAACATTCGTGTACACATCAAAGTTAGCTCCTGAAACCTCTGATTGTAAGCTGTGATGTCATGATTTGAGCATTTGAGGTTCCACAAGTCAATCTCTAGTTTCTTGATTTCACCACGAGGACAGTATTTCGTGGTAAGTCTTTCTTTAAATGCATTTCAGGTCATCCCATAGGCTTCATCATGCCCGAGGGTAGCAACTAGAGAGTTCCACCAGGTGAGAGAATGTTCCAAGAGAGTACAGGTGGCAATTTTCACCTTGTTTTCTCCGATGCAATCACTAATGCGGAAAACTGTCTATGTCCTTTCTAACCGTTGCATGAGTTCTACTACCCCTTCCTTGCCCTTGAAGTAATTGTTCTTGCATTTCAGGAAGTCGGGATAGGTACATCCTCTAGCAGTTCGATCTCTGGCATTCGAATTTTGACTGTCGCCCTGGTTTCCACTGGGGTGTGTTTCCCTGGCGGCTAGGGCATCAACAATGCCTTGACCGATAAGCACTCTAAGTTGTGCTTCTAAAATAGTCGTTGGGGGAGTAGCGTTAGGATTCTGTCGAGTGACTCTTTGTGTCATTGTTCTATCATACACAAAGATGAGATTTATTAGTTGGTCAGTAGGATTATTATATTAAGCTGCATAAAAAATGGGTATGCATAGAATTCACAAAAAATTGGATAACCTATCAAGATTTCATAATAATATAAATTCAAACAAACAAGTAGGTGATAATATGTCAATACTGGTGAACATCAATATGATACAAACACAACCAATCTAAGACAGAGATACAACAATCCTGTCTGAGATAGTGGTACATATGTTTGTAGTACAATAAAAGATAACCTACCTACTAAGGTTAGGTGCTGCGATACAGATACAACTGAAATGAAAATACAAGTACAAAAGACCTAAATCATACGAGCTGAGATGCAACTCAATGCTTTTCATGATGTACAAAGGAATCTAGCCTACACTAGTATGGTTGTCTGCAGGTGCGGGTGGTCCAACTGGTGGTGTGGGTTCACGATCATCCTGCATGCGAATCATCACTCTCTTGGTCTCTCAGGATAATCTCATGGTCTCGAGCAACTAGTGCTGACGTGCAGTATCGACACTCCGTAGATGATCCGTCTCCGTAATGACTCCCTGATGGCGAAGATCTGCCAGGTCTATGAAAGTCCAGAAAGTCTCCTCCGGTGTGAGGATGGCAGCCTGGGTCTCGTACGAGTGACCCTCTAGTGAAGCTATCCGGTAGCGGAGGTAAGCAGCCTTATCCAACAACCACTGTATGGTCCCCTGGGTCATACCCAGAGAACACTGAGTGATGTGTGACTCACCAGCCACAATCCAGTAGAGAGAACTAAATCTCTCCTGAAGTACGACACGACCCTGCAGGTCCACCTGTAGTAAGGCATGAATAAGTGTGGTATCTTGCGCCTGTCGGGCAACAAGTGCGTCGACCTGTGCGTGTAAGGCGTCAAGACTGGCCTGTCCAGCTCTTGATCCTTCTCCTATCTCGAAGGTCGAGTCAGGAATAGAATCACGCCTTCTCTTGCGAGGTCGCAAAGCACTGGTGGGGTAAGAGCGATGTGCCGAAGGTGGTGGTAAAGGTGGTAAGGAAGGTACAACCTCATCCATCTCCCTAGGAGGAGATGTAGGTACTACTAGCAGTGGTGAAGTAGGGGATACAGTAGGTGGTGATGGGGTAGGTGAATCTGAAAGTATAATGACTCCGTCTGGCTGGTCACCTCTAGACTCGGTGTCAGATACTGGTCCGGCGATAATGGTGTGATGATAGGAGCCATGAGCTCCTCGAAGGTAGTCACAATAGTAGGTGGCGTCATGATATCTAAAAATAGCATTTCAAAGTTGAGTAAGTTTTTAGCTTACACAATTCAAAAAGTTTTAAAACGCATATGCAATGCGGTTTATGTCTTTTAACTATGCTCGTTAAAAGTATGAGTAGATATTTAGGTGATTTATTAACTCAAAGTGTAACACCCCATTTTGGAAATGGAATATTACGCATATCATGGCGTGTCATCAAAGCATACAAGGATAAATGTCTAAGCATTATTCAACCATAAAAGGAAATACCGGAATCAAACATCGGTATCCCAAAGTAAAGCTCATCACACACAAACATAAATACTGTAAAAGGGAAGGACGAAACAATGTCCAAAGCAACTGTATCAAAGTAAAGGAAAAGCATAAAGTAAAGAAAGACAGTAAAGCTTCCAGTCCATATGCACCTACGTTTGAGATCTACGAGCGTCCCTGAGTACCTGCCGTTTTGGGAACATGAAAAGGAAAACGGATGAGCAAGACGCTCAGTGCACGGATGTACAATAAAGCATGATATAGGATAAGCATGTAACATATAACAGCGGAAGACTAAGTACTGAGTAAACTAGTTAAGTATCATGAAAACTGGTTTTATAGTTTGAAAAGCCTTATGTTTAACCTGTAAAAATTGTTTTAACATATATATACCATAGCCCATATAGGTCATGAAAAGGTCACGTGCATGAATACTTGGAGGGGTGACCTCATCATGCTGATTAGAGGGGATGCCTCTAATCAATATACTGATTTGGGTAAGAGGGATCAGCTCCTTGTGAAGGGTGCAAGGCACACACCACATTCACCATGATAAACTGAATAAAACATGTAACTAGGATGCACCCATACGCCCCAACTGATATAATAATATGGCCAAACTGAAAAGGGACGCCACGAGCAATCACTCCGCCGTGGGGAAGTCATAACATCGGTGCCTCCAATGCTATGGTTATGGTACCTCCATAACTAGGTGAAACTGGTCATGCTTGTATATGGCTATAGTTTATGCTAAATTAACATAAGCAGTTCAAAACAATAAAACAAATGCTGGGGAAAACAGTTGGCTGCATACGGGGAAATCCTAATAAGGAAGGAATGTCCATACTGAAAGGACGAGAATCCGTACCTCAAGTCCAGTGAATGAACGGAAGAAAGACTCCTACTTCTGGATCACTAAAGCTACATGAATACACACGTGTATAAGTATCGATTCACTGATTACGTACTGGGTTTTCTGTCTCATATTAGCTGATTTGGTATGTTTTAGGTCATGGTTCACTGTTTAAAGCCTTAAACTGTGTTTATCTTGTGTTCTGATTAATCTGATTAAGTATTACTGGTGTTTCATGTATTATTATACTTACTGTGTAATAATAAGTAACTTTCCAAAAATAGCAGGTTTCCAAAAATAGAAAGTTTCCAAAAATAGAAAGTTTCCAAAAATAGAAAGTTTCCAAAAATAGAAAGTTACCAAAAATAGAAAGTTACCAAAAATAGAAAGTTTCCAAAAATAGAAAGTTTCCAAAAATAGAAAGTTTCCAAAAATAGAAAGTTTCCAAAAATAGAAAGTTTCTAAAAATAGAATTTACTGCCTAAAATAGATTAGTTTTTAAAAATAGAAAGTTTCCAAAAATAGATCAGCTGCCTTAATTAAATAAGTTTCCATATATAGAAGGTTTCCATAATTAGATTAGCTGCCTGAAATAGATTGATTTCCATATATAGAAGGTTTCCATAATTAGATTAGTTGCCTTATTTAATTAAGTTTCTATAAATAGAAGTTTCCATAATTAGAATTAAGCTGATTTCATAAGCTAACATATAAGTCTAAGTGTTATAAGCTTATTCTTAAGTCATATGATATAGTGTATAGTTTAATTATTATTTCATGTATTTTAATTAAACTATAGGTTAAGCATTTTAATTAAAGTATAACATGTATAATTAAAATGAAATGAAAATACTTAGGTTAAAATGTGTATTATTATTAATAATAATATAACCTAAGTCATGTCTAAATTAATTAATTATAGGCATGTTTTTTTTTTGGTAACCGTGATTTCCGACTCATTGGCCGACTAATCCACGGGGTTTGAGCCCACCGCCACACAGACTCAAACCAGGTAAAGCCCTCACTTTTCATGAGGTTGGCATGTTTTAATAATTAATTAATTATAACTTATAACATAAAATACTTAGGTTAATTTAATGTCATGATAAACTAATAATTAAAATAACCTAAGTCATGATTTAATTAATATTTCATGTTATTAATTAATTATATCCTAAGTTCATGATTCATAAAAATTACATGTAACATAGATCATGATTTTAACCAACGAACCATGAATCGGGTATGAATTCGACACCGTACCCCGGGCCAAACCCGGGGCACACGTGTCCCCTTGCTGCCGTGGGTCCCACATGAGCCAACCAAGACCAATTGTGGTCTTGGTGGTGGCGGCAATAGCAAACCAAACCCCCCCTCGGGTTTGTTTGCTAGGCGGCCAAAAACAAACACCCTTATAAACCATTCTTTGATTCTAATTAATACCAAAACATGTTAGATCAATGATTAATTACCTTGTTTTCATAAGAAAAATAATAACATGTTCATGAAAATAATCAAAGATTAAAAGAATTAAAAAGAATTAAAAAGAAGGGTTAGAAAGGTATACCACTATGTAGCTTGGAAAAAGGATGAACAAACACGTATTCTAACACTTGTTTTTAAGATCAAAATCAATCAAACACCCTCCTATGGTGGTGTAAGGGTGGCGGCACAAAGAGAGCAAAAGGAGAGGAGAAAAACTCTTTTAGGGTTTTTGTTTATTTCTTGTAAAATGAAAAGTGAAAACAAGTTTAACACTTTACCCCCCTTAACTTGTAAAGTCCATGGGCTAAGCCCATTTCTTGGTTTGTGTGCCGTGGGTATGGGGGCCCCACATGGGGTACCCGTACCTTTCTCGTGTCCCGATGTTTCGTGTTCGTTCGTGGTTAAACGTGCTCGTGTTTAACGTGTTTCTGTTTCTTTTAACGTGTCGTTTATCGTAATCTTAACGCTCGTAAATATATTATAAGTATTTACGTAATTATTTTAGTTAGTATTTTAAATGGTGTTCATGATTTAATTATGTTCACTTGATATATTATTAACTGTTTATCATGGGTTCGTACGTAATCGATACTTGTCATGACATACACGTATGCACTTGCTTGATTATTAGCACATGAATGTGATCAATACTACATGAGGTAAGTTTTAATCTAGAACGTACGATCTTAAGGGCACTATTCATGGTAAAAGCATGCGGGTTTTACAATTCTTCCCCCCTAAAAAGAATAATTCGTCCCCGAATTATAGATAAAGTAAGCTGAATAGAAGTGACATACCCGAACTCAAAATATGAAGTGAGGGTAAGAAGCCCGGATAGACTCCTCTGTTTCCCAAGTGGCTTCCCGCTCGGTATGGTCCCTCCAAAGGATTTTGATGAAAGGAATCGTCTTCCTTCTCATGACTCGTTCTTGCCTGTCGAGTACTCGTTCGGGTTCTTCTATAAACGTGAGATCTTCACGTATCTGTTCCAGTGGATACTGAACCATGTGAAGGGGATGATAATTGTACCCTCTGAGTAAGGACACATGGAACACGTTATGCACGTGCGAAAGCTGAAGAGGTAACGCCAATCGGTAAGATACTTCGCCGATTCGTTCAACGATATCAAATGGTCCGATGAACCGAGGACTGAGTTTTCCCTTGATACCGAAGCGTTTAACACCACGTGCCGGCGAAACCTTGAGGAAGACGTGATCTCCCACATTAAAATGTATGTCCCTACGATGCTTATCGGCGTAACTCTTCTGACGTGAACGCGCTTCCTGCAGTTTCTGTTTAGCTACCTCAATCTTCTCATTGGTCATTTCTATAATCTCTGGTCCTTCAAGTGTTCGCTCTCCCACTTGATCCCAGCAAGTTGGAGCGCGACACTTTCTGCCATACAACATTTCGAAAGGAGCACATTTGATACTTGCGTGCCAGCTGTTGTTGTATGCAAACTCGACTAAACAGATGTAATCGTCCCAATCACCTGTCCATTCCAACGCACACGACCTTAACATATCTTCTAATGTCTGAATTGTTCGCTCCGATTGTCCGTCCGTTTGAGGATGAAAGGTTGTGCTCAGCTTAAGTTGTGTACCCCAAGCTTTTTGCAGACCTTTCCAGAATCGCGACGTGAAACGAGGATCTCTGTCTGAGACGATGCTGGAGGGAGTGCCGTGAAGTCTCATGATCTCCCTTCTGTACGTATCTGCGAGTTTACTTACCGGATCTTCCTTGCGTATCGGTAAGAAATGAGCTGATTTGGTGAGTCGATCAACGATGACCCAAATAGCATCGTGCTTCTTCTTGGTAGGCGGAAGACCGGTAACAAAATCCATGGTGATTTTGTCCCACTTCCACTCTGGAATATCCAACGGTTGAAGGAGACCGCCAGATCGCTGATGTTCAATCTTAACCTGCTGGCAGGTAAGACATTTGGAGACATACGTGGCAACATCCTGTTTCATACCACTCCACCAAAAGTGCTGTCTGATGTCATGGTACATTTTTGTCGACCCAGGATGTATAGAAAATGGGGAGCTGTGAGCTTCAGCTAACAATGCTTCCCGGAGTTCTTGATTGTCAGGAACACAAAGTCTCGTGCCCTGCCAAATGATACCGTCTGCGTCCATTCTGAATTCTGTCTGCTTCTCCAAATTCTGAATTATCGCCCAAATCTCTCCATCATCCTGCTGCGCTTCCTTAATCCTAGTCAGTAACTCAGGTTCTACTCTAAGATTCGCCCAGTATCCATGCTGCCCACGTACCATGATTTCGATGTCAAGCCGCTCCAAGTCTCTTATGTTTTGTTCCACGATCTCAATGCCGTTTATCATTACGGACTTTCTGCTGAGTGCATCTGCTACTACATTAGCCTTCCCGGGATGATACTGTAGGTTAATATCATAATCCTTCAACAGTTCCAACCATCTCCTTTGTCTCATGTTCAATTCTCGCTGTGTGAAGATATACTTCAAACTCTTGTGATCCGTGAAAATGTCGCATGATTCTCCGTATAAGTAATGCCTCCATATCTTCAATGCGAACACCACTGCAGCAAGTTCCAGGTCATGCGTAGGGTAGTTTTCTTCATAGGGCTTAAGCTGCCGTGAAGCATACGCGATCACTTTCCCATGTTGCATGAGAACACAGCCCAGTCCCTTCCCCGATGCATCGCTATAGATCTGAAATCCACCTGTACCAGATGGGAGAGTAAGAATGGGTGCAGATACTAACTTCTGCTTTAGGTCTTCGAAGCTCTTCTCTCGATCTTCCGTCCAGACGAATTTCTCTCCTTTTCGCATCAGTTTGGTGAGAGGCAATGCCAGCCGAGAAAAGTTCTCCACGAATCTTCGATAATATCCAGCTAAGCCTAAGAAACTGCGGACTTCTGTCGCTGATGTTGGTCTTGGCCATTTAGTGATAGCCTCAACCTTCGCTGGGTCCATAGTGATCCCTTCTGCTGATACAATGTGACCTAAGAATGCCACCTTGTTTAACCAGAACTCACACTTGGAGAATTTCGCATACAGCTGCTTCTGACGAAGGATCTGTAGTACAGTACGGAGATGATCTTCGTGTTCCTCCGTGGACTTTGAGAATATCAAGATGTCATCGATGAATACAATGACAAATTTATCAAGGAATTCATGAAAGATTCTGTTCATCAGATCCATGAATACTGCTGGAGCGTTAGTCAGGCCGAATGGCATGACTACAAACTCATAATGGCCGTAGCGGGTACGAAAAGCAGTCTTGGCAATATCCTGCTCTTTAACCCTTAGCTGATGGTAGCCTGACCTTAGATCGATCTTTGAGAAGTGTTTGGCTCCTTGAAGTTGGTCAAACAGATCGTCTATACGTGGCAGTGGATATCTGTTGCGGATGGTAATCTTATTAAGTTCACGGTAGTCAATGCAAAGTCGCATGCTGCCGTCCTTCTTCTTAACGAACAAGATCGGTGCGCCCCATGGAGATGCGCTCGGTCTAATGAACCCTCGTTCAAGAAGTTCCTGCAATTGGTCCTTCAGTTCTTTTAGCTCTATGGGAGCCATACGATACGGAGCCTTAGAGATTGGCTCAGCTCCTGGAACAAGGTCGATGTTGAACTCCACTTCTCTTGCAGGTGGTATGCCTGGAAGTTCATCTGGGAAGACGTCTTGAAATTCTGAAACTACTGGTTGATCCTGAATCGATGGGGATTCAGCATCCATGTCATGAACCGTAGCGAGATAACCTTCGCAGCCATGTGACAGTAATGCACGTGCTTGCAAGGTAGATATGACTTGTACAGACCGTCCGGGTATGAACCCGTTATGGATGTACTCTGGTGCATTAATGTCGCCGAAGATCACTCGATAAGAGTGGCAGTCTATGGTAGCATGGTGCTTGGATAGCCAATCCATGCCGAGAATCATATCGAACTCCATCATGTCTAGAGGAAGTGCATCTACTGCACGAACTTTATCGTCAAACTCTAGAGGAAGACTCTTGTATACATGAGTTATTAATACAGAGTCCCTCAGAGGCGTGGAAATGGTAAGTTTATTTTCTAATGGCAAGGGAAGTGTCCTGATGTTATTAGCATAAGTAGTGGAAACAACTGAATGAGTGGCACCCGTGTCGAAAAGAACACATGCAGCCTGGCCGTACATATACAAAATTCCAGTAATGGTACATGTAGATTTGTTTGCCTGATCGCGCGATGTCGTGTAGACACGCCCAGTGGTAGGAGGCGGTTTAGTATCAGCATGACCCGAAGTACCCTCCATTTCACCCTTACGGCAATCTCTTATACGATGGCCAGGGAGGCCGCACTTGTAGCACGCGTCGGAGTCACGACGACATGGGCCAGGGTGTCTGCGATGGCAGGTGCTGCAAAGAGGATGAGTGAATCCTCCAGCAGGAGTCCTTGCTTGCTGAGGGCCTGCTGATGACAGAACGTGTTAAGAATAAGGTATATGCACGAGTATAAGGCGTAAACGCCGTAAGATGCTTACCAGTGTTAGCTGAACGGTTGGGCTGAGAACCCCTGTGGTTCTGGTCCCTTCCGTTACCGTGGTTCCTGGTAGAGATTAACATAGTGTCAGCATGAGAGATATAACATGAAATCATAAGAAGATGCGTAAATAGTAGGACCTGCTGTTGTTGGACTGTCCCGCATTGTTACGGTAATTGTCATTACCGCTGCGCCTTTCCACAACAGAACGGTCGTTAGAGTGACCGTTTCCTTTGGGCTGATTGGGCTGCTGCTGAGTAGCCGGCTGAGACCGGTCCCCAGTTTTCTGCCTGGAAGATACAGTTTAACAGATGATTATAGAGCATATAACGATAGGATGCGGTCTGGTTAACGCTAGATCATGAAATGTTTTACCTCTTGTCGGGTCTTTCTGCTTCCCCGAACTCATCACGTTCCTGCAACATCTCAAGCTTTCTTGCTGCGTCAGCCACTTGTGCTACCGTATTGAACGTAGCACATACTAGATTGTTCGCAACCGAGGTGCGAAGTGCCCACCTAAAATGGTGTGCCTGCTCCTCAGGAGTACCAGCCGCTGCTCCTAGAAAACCAGCTAGGCGAAGAAAGCGCTGCATGAATTCGTTGTTATTCTCGCCCTGTCTCTGACGTATCCCGTGGTATTCACGCTTGAGTTTATCCTGCTCTGCCTTAGGAAAGAACTGTTCCATCACTCTCTCCTTGAATTGGGCCCATGTCAAACCAGCGACCCATTCATCACCTCCTTCTGACTGCGTCAAAGCTAGCCACCAGTTGAGTACATCGCCTTCAAACCTGTAGCACGCCAATCTTGCCTTGAAGGCGGGGTCACATCCCATAGCATTGAAGATTTTCTCAATGTAAGTCAGCCAGCTTTCAGCATCGCTGGGGCTATCAGTCTTTTCAAAAGCTCTAAGACGGAGCTTGTTAAATCTTTCCAACCATACCGCTAGAGTCACTGGGGGAGGAGGAGGAGGAGGTGCCTGATTCTGCGGCTGCTGATTATTGGCAGCTTGGACTTCAGCACGAATGTCATTCCTCAGTTGAGGAAGTAAGGCTTGCATGGCAGCCTGAACTGCAGCATTGAGCTGCTCTTGCTCGCGTGTGAGAACCATCTGACAGTATAACATAAAACATATGATTAACAGTTCAAACATAAAATATAAAAAAAATTTATGCCAAAATTTCACGAGAAAAATTTTATGCAAGAAAATCTTTGTATGAATACATGATGCAGTTTTATGAAAACTTTGATGCTCGAGAGTGAACGCCTTAGGTCAGTTCACTCAAAATAAAAGACATATCGAGGGGACGCCTATGGGTCGGTCCCAAATCTAAAAGTTTCGATAAAACACATGCGACTAAATAGGGCCAGTCCTGTACCAACCATTACTTAGTCAAAAACCCTGTAACAATGACATGTATATGTATGCTTAAAAATGATGAATGCATGAAAACAACTGTCAGTTCTAGGAAGACCGTAGTGACTACCCACTAATCACAGGTCATATTTGAGAGCCTACAGGTCGAAGCCTTGGCTCTGATACCATAATTGTAACACCCCATTTTGGAAATGGAATATTACGCATATCATGGCGTGTCATCAAAGCATACAAGGATAAATGTCTAAGCATTATTCAACCATAAAAGGAAATACCGGAATCAAACATCGGTATCCCAAAGTAAAGCTCATCACACACAAACATAAATACTGTAAAAGGGAAGGACGAAACAATGTCCAAAGCAACTGTATCAAAGTAAAGGAAAAGCATAAAGTAAAGAAAGACAGTAAAGCTTCCAGTCCATATGCACCTACGTTTGAGATCTACGAGCGTCCCTGAGTACCTGCCGTATTGGGAACATGAAAAGGAAAACGGCTGAGCAAGACGCTCAGTGCACGAATGTACAATAAAGCATGATATAGGATAAGCATGTAACATATAACAGCGGAAGACTAAGTACTGAGTAAACTGGTTAAGTATCATGAAAACTGGTTTTATAGTTTGAAAAGCCTTATGTTTAACATGTAAAAACTGTTTTAACATATATATACCATAGCCCATATAGGTCATGAAAAGGTCACGTGCATGAATACTTGGAGGGGTGACCTCATCATGCTGATTAGAGGGGATGCCTCTAATCAATATACTGATTTGGGTAGGAGGGATCAGCTCCTTGTGAAGGGTGCAAGGCACACACCACATTCACCATGATAAACTGAATAAAACATGTAACTAGGATGCACCCATACGCCCCAACTGATATAATAATATGGCCAAACTGAAAAGGGACGCCACGAGCAATCACTCCGCCGTGGGGAAGTCATAACATCGGTGCCTCCAATGCTATGGTTATGGTACCTCCATAACTAGGTGAAACTGGTCATGCTTGTATATGGCTATAGTTTATGCTAAATTAACATAAGCAGTTCAAAACAATAAAACAAATGCTGGGGAAAACACTTGGCTGCATACGGGGAAATCCTAATAAGGAAGGAATGTCCATACTGAAAGGACGGGAATCCGTACCTCAAGTCCAGTGAATGAACGGAAGAAAGACTCCTACTTCTGGATCACTAAAGCTACATGAATACACACGTGTATAAGTATCGATTCACTGATTACGTACTGGGTTTTCTGTCTCATATTAGCTGATTTGGTATGTTTTAGGTCATGGTTCACTGTTTAAAGCCTTAAACTGTGTTTATCTTGTGTTCTGATTAATCTGATTAAGTATTACTGGTGTTTCATGTATTATTATACTTACTGTGTAATAATAAGTAACTTTCCAAAAATAGCAGGTTTCCAAAAATAGAAAGTTTCCAAAAATAGAAAGTTTCCAAAAATAGAAAGTTTCCAAAAATAGAAAGTTACCAAAAATAGAAAGTTACCAAAAATAGAAAGTTTCCAAAAATAGAAAGTTTCCAAAAATAGAAAGTTTCCAAAAATAGAAAGTTTCTAAAAATAGAATTTACTGCCTAAAATAGATTAGTTTCTAAAAATAGAAAGTTTCCAAAAATAGATCAGCTGCCTTAATTAAATAAGTTTCCATATATAGAAGGTTTCCATAATTAGATTAGCTGCCTGAAATAGATTGATTTCCATATATAGAAGGTTTCCATAATTAGATTAGTTGCCTTATTTAATTAAGTTTCTATAAATAGAAGTTTCCATAATTAGAATTAAGCTGATTTCATAAGCTAACATATAAGTCTAAGTGTTATAAGCTTATTCTTAAGTCATATGATATAGTGTATAGTTTAATTATTATTTCATGTATTTTAATTAAACTATAGGTTAAGCATTTTAATTAAAGTATAACATGTATAATTAAAATGAAATGAAAATACTTAGGTTAAAATGTGTATTATTATTAATAATAATATAACCTAAGTCATGTCTAAATTAATTAATTATAGGCATGTTTTTTTTTTGGTAACCGTGATTTCCGACTCATTGGCCGACTAATCCACGGGGTTTGAGCCCACCACCACACAGACTCAAACCAGGTAAAGCCCTCACTTTTCATGAGGTTGGCATGTTTTAATAATTAATTAATTATAACTTATAACATAAAATACTTAGGTTAATTTAATGTCATGATAAACTAATAATTAAAATAACCTAAGTCATGATTTAATTAATATTTCATGTTATTAATTAATTATATCCTAAGTTCATGATTCATAAAAATTGCATGTAACATAGATCATGATTTTAACCAACGAACCATGAATCGGGTATGAATTCGACACCGTACCCCGGGCCAAACCCGGGGCACACGTGTCCCCTTGCTGCCGTGGGTCCCACATGAGCCAACCAAGACCAATTGTGGTCTTGGTGGTGGCGGCAATAGCAAACCAAACCCCCCCTCGGGTTTGTTTGCTAGGCGGCCAAAAACAAACACCCTTATAAACCATTCTTTGATTCTAATTAATACCAAAACATGTTAGATCAATGATTAATTACCTTGTTTTCATAAGAAAAATAATAACATGTTCATGAAAATAATCAAAGATTAAAAGAATTAAAAAGAATTAAAAAGAAGGGTTAGAAAGGTATACCACTATGTAGCTTGGAAAAAGGATGAACAAACACGTATTCTAACACTTGTTTTTAAGATCAAAATCAATCAAACACCCTCCTATGGTGGTGTAAGGGTGGCGGCACAAAGAGAGCAAAAGGAGAGGAGAAAAACTCTTTTAGGGTTTTTGTTTATTTCTTGTAAAATGAAAAGTGAAAACAAGTTTAACACTTTACCCCCCTTAACTTGTAAAGTCCATGGGCTAAGCCCATTTCTTGGTTTGTGTGCCGTGGGTATGGGGGCCCCACATGGGGTACCCGTACCTTTCTCGTGTCCCGATGTTTCGTGTTCGTTCGTGGTTAAACGTGCTCGTGTTTAACGTGTTTCTGTTTCTTTTAACGTGTCGTTTATCGTAATCTTAACGCTCGTAAATATATTATAAGTATTTACGTAATTATTTTAGTTAGTATTTTAAATGGTGTTCATGATTTAATTATGTTCACGTGATATATTATTAAGTGTTTATCATGGGTTCGTACGTAATCGATACTTGTCATGACATACACGTATGCACTTGCTTGATTATTAGCACATGAATGTGATCAATACTAAATGAGGTAAGTTTTAATCTAGAACGTACGATCTTAAGGGCACTATTCATGGTAAAAGCATGCGGGTTTTACACAAAGGTTATAAATCAGTGTGAGGTTAGTTCACATAATATGCATGCTCTATATGCTATATGCCTAACTTATAGAGGTTCCCCAAAAATCAACTTTCTTTTTATTTTATTGATTTTAAAATTTCAGTTATAGTCCAGTTTAAATTTTTTATTAAATTTTAAAATTTTTATTATCGATCTGGTTCTCTATAACTATGCGCTCGATACCATTTCTGTAACACCCCCATGATGGTCAAATGCAGCGGAATAGTACTTGGGGTGTTACTTGGGTGGATCGATAGCACACAGTATATAGAGAAATGATCATAATAGTCATTTAAAACATATTACATGAATTAATTGTACACACTTAGTATCTTGTTTGTAAAACCACATTTATTATAAAACTGAAGTAAATATCCCAGCCCGATGGTAAACATGATGCTCCCTAAAATGCTGGAATCCAATGCATGAACCTGCTTTATTTTCTTGAGAAAACATATAGAGTAAAATGTGGGGGTCAACTAGAAGTTGGTGAATTCATAGGTTTAATTAAATAAATAAATTACTAATATGCCAAACACCACGATCATAGTAGGACAATCACAACCCAATACTATAGTAGTTCCTACTGCCCTGTAATAGAAGCTAGACAGATGATGCTCAGTACGCCCATTTGGGTCTATCCTGATGATGTTACCTCAGTCCGACAATGAAATAAACTTGTTGCTTGGCCTAAGCGTTTCGTGATAGCAAGTCACGCAGGCCGAGTGTTGTCAATACCCGAATAGATCTATTCATACATTTCGCGCTACACTATTAACTATTACAGTCCACGGGTATGGGGCAAACAATAGGCAGTAAATTGTTGTTTTCATCAGTGCGTGTTTGCATATTTAGATATATATAGTTTTTGTATGTTTTCTCCCCCAGTTATAAAATAGTAAAGGTGGGGCCATGAACTCACCTTAGTGGTAATGATGTGGGGATGATGTCACTGAATAAACTGGCACAGTTTGATCACGAACTGGAGAAGTTACCTAAGTAATTTTAAGTGCCTTAGTAAATGCAAAATAACAATACATGATGAATGTACGGATGCAAATGCATGATCACGAGTTAATAAGCTACTACGATTGTTTAAGTGTTTATATCTATAGTGAGTTGTAAATATATATATTTTTAGTTTCTAAAAGTATATATACATATATATATATATATATATATATATATATATATATATATATATAAATTGTCTTAGTAAAAAGGGGTAATAAATTAAATAATTAGATTTTTATATCATTTAATTTATTGTAAGGAAATAAAATATAATTTACTTTTCTTAAGGCTTCAGAAATATGGTTAACGTGATTTGTTAGTTTATAAGGTTTCGTGAATAAACTTAGTAACTTATTTAATTATCCAAATGACCAAGTTAATTCATCAATAAAATTATTATTTAATATCTTTAATTAAATTAAATTTACACTTGGGTCCTTAATATTATAACAATTTACAAAAATAACCTTTAAGGTTTCGTTCTTTAAGTACATTGCGTCGTTAGTCCTTGTCCGTTTTATTTATTTACAAAAACGTCCCTAGGGCTTATAAAACTTTGGGGAAATGACCAAACACCCCCCCTTTGTCTCGGAAATAATTAAATAAGGGTTAGGGTTTGTTTTAAGTTTTCAAAATGACACTAATGGTCCTTGAAGTCTCGAATTATCCAAATATAATAGTTAGGGCTTGTAATAAGTTTCCAAAATGACACTTTCGGTCCTTGAGGTCTCGAAATATTTAAATATTAAGTTAGGGTTTGTAATAAGTTTCCAAAAGTAGCAATAATGACCCTTGAAGTCTCGAAAAATTAAAAACGGAAACTAGGACTTATATTAAGTTTCAATAATGGCACAATTAGTCCTTGTGGTTTTTGTTTAGCTTTCGGTTTAAAACAAACGCACCTTATACTTTTAGAAATGACACATTCGGCCCTTGAACTTCTACAAATTCATGAAAGCACATACACATGTTTTATTAAGTTATATAATTGACCCTAACTTTCACCAATTGGCAATAAAGGCACGAAAAGTTTCCACAAACAAGATTTGGGCTTGGTTGGCCCAATAGGGTCTCAGCTTGGATTATGTGGGCCTAATGGGCTTGTTTAATTTACTTAGTAAATTTACCAAGTGGGCTAGTAACTATAATTTACTTATTGGGCTTATATCCTAATTTTTACTTGGCTTATAAATAAGTTATGGGCTTATTTACATTCGGCTTATTTATGGCTTATTGGTGAGCTTATATGTCTCGGCTTATTTAGTGTTCTTAGGGCTTGTATGAGCTAGTCTACACAAGTTTCTAAGTCTCGACTTATATAAGATTTTAAGGCTTACATGACTTGGCTTATATAAGGTTTTAGGTCTCGGCTTATATAAGTTTTATAGGCTTTTATGACTAGCTTATATAGATCTAGGCCTATATGTCTTATGGGCTTATATAGGCTACAACTTACATGTTTTATGGGCTTATATAGGCTTATATGTTTCAGCTTATATTACATTTTATAGGCTTTTATGACTAGTTAACTACCTAGGGCTTATACTAAGTTCTTTGCGCATGTACTTACTAATCCTTAGTGTTTTAAAGCAACATTGTCCATGGACATCATATAAGCCGTTGGCTTATATGTTGTTAAGAGCTTGTCTAATAGTTTTATACGTATGCATGTACTCCTAGCTTCATTTTTATAGCTTTCAAATGCATGACAAGTGAAATGAGTAAGGAAAAGTTTAGAAAGGTCTCATACTTACTCGTTCTTAGAAAAACGTGGTAATGACTAGAGATTAGGGCTTCTAGGCGTCGGCTTTTCTTACACGTGACCTAATGAGGTCTTGGACTTGACTTGAATGCTATAAATATCTTGTATACTTGCACAAAATGCTTGAGAAGACCATGAATAAGTAGAAGTAAATGCTTGATCTTTGTCTAGGCATTTTGTAGAGAGGATATCCGAATGTGAGGACTGTAAGTGATATGTGAAGTTCACATGTTTGCTAAATATCTAAATGTGAGATTGAGGGGTGTGGTTCGGGGTATATACACGCCAAGAGAGAGTGTAAGCTAGATATGGTGAATTTGGATGTTTACTAGGTAAGTACAAGGTTTAATGACTTGCAATATGTACACTTGACCCCTAAGGCCTTGTGCCGTCGCATTTTTAACAAACCGAGGGGACACAATGTGACTTGCATAGTGTAAGTAATAAATGGAAAAGTTGTACAAGCAAAATGGATGTGTAGTTTGTTCTATCACACGTCTAGGGTAAAGGGAGTATGCAAAGTGTCTTGTTTCTATTATAAGCATATCCTAAGTTTTGATATACCTAGTACATCTTATTAATGTAAAATTGTACATGGTGTCTTGGTTTTGGACATATAACCGGCGGTATTGGCTTAGTCAAGGAAAAAGGAGTGCTCACTCAGTGCATGGTTTAATGAGATGTGTTGTACAAAGTCTAGAAAGTCAAAAGTGTAATTTTTAAAGGTTTTTGGTATGTAATGTTATGTATAATGTATACATTGGCTAATAAGTGAGTCTAAGGTAGTTTCATGTTTAAATCTTATGTCTAAGTATAGTTACTAGGAGTGTAGGTATCGTATTTTGTGAGTAGGTTTAAGTCTAGGTTGATTTTGGTTAAGTTTGGGATCCTTGGTGAAAGTATGGTCATATTTAAATGAGAAAATAATTTACTTTGTTAAAATGTATAACAACTTAGTTTAAATAAGTTAGAATGGTTATATGTAATGTTTAATAATGAATAGACGTTGATGTCGTAACGTAGTATCATCCATGAGGTGAGAAAAAATATATATAATTATATATTTTAAAGTTAAAAATAGTTCTTAGGTAAATGTTATTAATTGTGATCATGAGTTTGGATTTTTATAAATCAATATGATGAATGCTTATGATTATAAGTTGAGGTGACTTAAATGTCCCAAAAGAAATGATTGTTTATTGTCCCGCATGCTCATATAATGTAGTCATACAAATGTGGCTGTGTCCTTATGATTAAATACTCATAATCATAATGTAATGCTATGTGATTAAATGTTTCCATGTTCTGATGATTAAAATAATGTATGCTCATGTATGATGCATATGATTGCTCAAAAGATTTCATGCAAATGTGGTAATATATATACAGATATCATGAGGTGACGTGTACATTGATGACATAGTCAAAACCTGAAATTTACAGGTTTTACAGATATTGACCTTTTGAGTAATCCAAGTGAGATCGCTGCCCCCAAACTTATAAAGAAATTGGCAGATATATATTTCACGCGGGTTACTAATACTGCAGAATCCACCTTTTCATTATCTCCTCGACAAATGGCTTTGTGGGAATCTCAAAAGGAGGACCACACTTCTGATTGGCTAAGGGCGGTTCCGATTTCTAGTTTGGGACAGACTATGAACGGTAAGACTTATCGTTGTGTGTTATGTTATCGGTTAGGTGTCCCCTTATTTTCGGTTTCTAAGCCTTGTCCGGCTTCCACTAGGGTGTTTGTTGGGGATATTTATGGAGATCATGCTGTATCATGCGCTGGTATTATTGGTATTAAGCATCATCATAACGTTGTATGTGACACCCTTGTTGATATATGTTATCGGTCGGGAATTTCAGCAGGTAAGGAAGTTAATATTGGTTTGGATGGATGGTGTGACAAATCTTTACGTCCGACAGATATGTTGCTTTACTCTTGGGATAGAGAGCTTGATATGTGTGTGGATCTTACTGGGTCTTCGCCTTTGACACAAACTAGGATGGCCAATTTTGTGCCCGGTCGTGTGGTGATTGATGCGGCACACCGTAAACGTGTCAAATATGAGAGTAAGTGTGCTGCTATTGGATATGGTTTTCTCCCTTTTTCATTCTCTTCTTTGGGGGAATTAGATAACAATGTGACTACTTTGCTCAAGCGGATTCGAAAATTCTCCATGGCTCAAGATATTAGAGCGCGTGTGGCTGTTCACATCTTTAACAGAATTGATTTTGCTATAGCTAAAGGAGTGGGAGCTCAGATAGTATCTCGGCTTCCCACTAACTTTTTATAAATTCTATTATTCTAATAAAGTGATGTTATCATAATAATAATAATAAATAATAATAATAATAATTTTTTATTATTGTTTATTGTATTTATTCATTGTATACAGAAAGGGGTGGGAGCGCAGTTTGTTTCTCGACTCCCTTCTAATATTGTGTGATTAATAAATAAAGTTCGTTAATAAAAAAAATAATCATAATTTTGGGATGGCCAATTTTGATATATGTTCTAGAATTGGTGTTTCTGTACGGATAGAGGCCCGTTTAGGATTTCTTTCAGCTGATGGACGTGACCTTCGTCCAGCGAATTTTTTGTTGCATAATTGGTCCCAAGGAAAAGGCGCTTGCTTGGATGTTACGGGTGTCTCTCCGATTGCTGGTGCGGGTTTGGATTCGTGGGTCCCCAGGATTGCTTTGTGGACTGCTGCTTAGAAGAAAAGGAGGAAGTATTCTTCTATTTGTGTAGAGCACGGTTATTCGTTCATCCCTTTTGCCTTCTATACTTTTGGGGAGCTTGACGAGGAAGCCTTGGTTACTCTTTCGTGTCTCAAGCGCTTATCTGTTTGTCATTCTAATGATGCTAGGAGTGGCTCTTTTCTATTTTCTAGACTTGGTTTCTGTATTTAAAAGGGGGTGGGAGCGCAACTTGTTTCGCGGCTCCCTTCCAATTTTGTGTGATTAATAAAATAAAAATTTCCTAAAAAATCATTTTAAAAATAGTGTGTGTGGGCGATGATGGGCGACCGCCGTTCAAATGCGTTTCCATCCATTCTGTTTGTCCAATTCAATCACATTAGAATTTATTAATTCATAATGTTACGTTGAATATTTCATTCATATTCAAATGAATGAATTGTCACCATTCATCGTATTGTGAATATTTTATTGGATCTTTTTTTTATCTTCGTTGGATAATATTGTTTCACAACATACTGTTGTGATTGGTTTTGGTTATTGTTACAACGTCTGCATTTCCGAACAGGATCCAGGTTTCATTCTTGAGACCTTGTTACGACTGTTGGAGCGTGGTTATTTGTGTGGTTATGCCTATTGTTCGCTTCCATTGTCCTTTTGTGGGTCTTAGTGAATGTTAAGATGGCGGTGGAAACAGGCTTACTAAAGCTTCATTGATCGTCTATCTTCGTGATCGACATTGCAATGGTGAGGCACAAGCTATTACAAAGCAATCTATACTTAGTGCTTCGGCTGTTTTTGAAGGTGCCAAGGTAACCTTCAAGCGTATGGGTATTTGGTTATGTGGGATTTGTTTCAAAACACATGCTCTTCGGTCTAAGTGTCGCCATAGCAAGAGTGAATTTGTACCACCTCCTGATGATGGTGATGGTGTGGTTAAGTTTGTGCTTTATGACCTTCCCAAGCCACAGGTACCTTCTTGTTTAGAGCAGCTTGATCATGTTGAGAATTTTTTGCACGACCAACCGGGTGGTTTTACTTTGGCTATTCTTGATAGTTTGTTTTCAAAGGGATTACGTACTGTGAAATCCATCCCTCCCAAGTGTCGCTTGGGATTTTCTCGGGTTTTGAAGGGAGCTCTCGATAAGGTGATTTGTAAGACTAATGATATCTCTTGTTGGGTTAGTTTATTAGTCTTGCCTCTTTGTCTTCTTAAAACATTTTGTCCAAGAAGTAATCTTGAGTGCAAGTCTGCTATTAAGCGCCAACGCCAGGAAGAGAGTATCGTCAATGCTATTCGATCTTGGGGTGTACCTGGTGGTAGTTTGCAGCTTGTGAGGGAGACCTTGGCAGAATCCTCCCATCCTATGTTAGATGTTGATAAAGAAGGCCTTAATTTGGATAAGAGGAATATCAAACAGTGTAAGAGGAAGATTTGTGATGGACATTATACTACAGCTATCAGAGTTCTTTCATCTTCTGGTGTTGCTCCTTATAATAATGCTACTCTTGAGGACTTAAAGATTAAGCATCCTTTTAAGCCTGCTCCCTCCTTGCCACTTATACCTATTGATCATCGTCACCTTATTGCATCCCCATCTATTGTTCTTGACAGGATTAAGAGTTTTCCACGTGGTACTTCTTGTGGACGGGATGGGTTGCGTGCCCAACACCTTATGGATTGTTTAAGTGGAGCTGCTGTTGCTATTTCAGATGAGTTAATCTCTTCTATCACCCATGTGGTGAATCTGTTACTTGGTGGGAAATGCCCCAAGGTATTGGGTGAGGATATTGCTAGTGCTCCTCTCACACCGCTGGTTAAGCCGGGTGGCGGCATACGTCCTATAGCTGTTGGTACTATTTGGAGGCGTTTGGTATCCAAGGTTTGTGCTGTTATGTTTGGTCATTCATTGGATGATTATTTAGATGGGCTACAGTTTGGGTTTGGGGTGTCAGGAGGAGGTGAGGCTATACTTCATGCCGTGAACCGTTTGATTGAGGGTCGTGAAGATGATGCTGGTCTCTCAATGTTGTTAGTAGATTTTAAAAATTCGTTTAACTTGGTAGATCGAGACGTTATGTTACAAGAAGTTCGTCTTCGTTGTCCTTCTATCTCGTGTTGGGTGGAATTCTGTTACTCTAACCCAACTAGATTGTATTACGGGGAACACACCTTATGGTCTTGCCAAGGGGTGCAACAAGGTGATCCTCTTGGCCCTCTACTTTTTTCCTTAGTGTTACATCCTTTGGTATGTAAGATTCAAGACACTTTTAGACTTTGCCTAAATGCTTGGTATCTAGATGATGGTACTATTGTTGGAGATACTTTGGTTGTGGGGAAGGGTCTAGATTTAATTATGGAGGATGGTCCTCGTTGTGGCTTGCATCTCAACGTGGATAAAACTGAGGTTTTTTGGCCTAAGGAGGACCCTAGAAGCACGCCTAAAGGTATTTTTCCGCCAAATATTTCACGACCCAAGCATGGTGTTAAATTATTGGGTTGACCTGTTACTGTGGATTTTGATTTTGGTTGTGATCTCATGAAGAATAGAGTGTCAAAAACCATTGGGCTTATGGATGCAGTTGCCAAGATTAATGATCCTCAGTGTGAGTTGTTGCTTCTTCGTGCATGCACGGGTATTTCTAAACTTTACTTTGCTATTCGCACATGCCCTCCCCGTTTCTTTGAGTCTGCTCAATGTTCTTTTGACGTGGCTCTTCGTTCAGCTTTGGAGCGTATTGGCACTGCTTCTGGTCCAGGGTTTGGCGATTGGCATTGGAGGCATGCCACCTTACCCTTTGCATTTGGGGGGCTTGGTGTGTATTGTGCAGGTGATGTTTTGAAATATGCCTTTCTAGCATCACGATTGCAGTCTGCTAGCCTGCAGACTAAGCTTCTTCAGCATTCTGGTATTATAGATTATGGACCGAATTTTGATGATGCCTTGTGTGTGTTTAACACGTCTATGGAGACTGACCTTTTGAGTAATCCAAGTGAGATCGCTGCCCCCAAACTTATGAAGAAAATGGCAGATATATATTTCATGCGGGTTACTGATACTACAGGTTCCACATTTTCTTTATCCCCTCGACGGGCGGCACTGTGGAAATCTCAAATGGAGGACCACACTTCTGACTGGCTTAGGGCAGTTCTGATTTCTGGTTTGGGACAGACTATGAACGGTAAGACTTACCGTTGTGTGTTATGTTATCATTTAGGTGTCCCTTTATTTTTAGTTTCGAAGCCTTGTTCAGCTTGTTCCAGGGTGTTTAATGGAGATCATGCTGTATCATGTGCTGGTATTATTGGTATCAAGCATCGCCATAACGTTGTTCGTGACACCCTTGTTGACATATGTTATCGATCGGGGATTTCAGCTGGTAAGGAGGTTGATATTGGGTTGGATGGGGGGCGTGAGAAACCCTTACGTCCAGCAGGTATGTTGCTTTATTCATGGGATAGAGGACTTGATGTGTGTGTGGATCTGACCAGGTCTTCACCTTTGACACAAACTGGGATGGCGGATTTTATGCCTGGTCGTGCGGTAGTTGATGCGGCACAACGTAAACGTGTAAAGTACGGGACCAAGTGTGCAGCTATTGGGTATGGTTTTCTTCCTTTTTCATTCTCTTCTTTGGGAGAATTAGAGGAAGATGCGACTACCTTGCTCAAGCGGATCCGGAAGTTCTCCATGACTCAAGATATAGGGGCTCGTGCTGCTATTCATATCTTTAACAGGATTGGTTTTGCTATAGCTAAAGGAGTGGGGGCTCAGATAGTATCTCGACTTCCCACTAATTTATTATAAATTCCTGTTATTTTAATAAAATAATAATAATAATAATTAAAATAATAATAATAATAATAATAATAATAATACATTGGGGTTCAGTTATTATCTCGTCTTCCCTCTAATATATTGTAAATCTTATTATTCGAATGAAGTGGGATCCCAAATTATTTCTAGGCTTCCCACTAACTTTTGTAAATCCTATTATTTTAACAAAGTGATGATTATAATATAATAATAATAATAATAATTCTCAGTTGCACTCGGGCTGCGCACGCATAGTATTATCTTTTCACCATCCCTATCGATGGATTGGGACAAAGGATGAATTAACGCCAATTTCGTTTTGTGTTGTGTTATATGCTTGCAATACCTATGTTCTCCGAAGGTAGTGTCTGTCTGAGTTGTAATGTGCATCGTATGGATCAATAGGGAGACCATGCAGTCCATTGTTCTAGTGAGGTGGGTGTGAAGTTTATGCATAATTTAGTACGTGATATTCTTGTTGATGTGTGTTCCAAAGTCGGGATCATGGTGCATAAGGAGGCACCATTAGGTTTCCTTTCAGAGGATGGGAAGGAACTACGACTGACAGATCTTTTACTATATAAGTGGCTCCAAAGTAAAGACGTATGTTTGGACGTGACCTGCATCTCTCCTTTTGCTGGCATGCGAGATGATTCTTGGGCCCCTGTGGTTGCCTTGCACAATGATGTGGAAAATAATAAGAATAAGTAGTCGTTAATCTGTGCAGACAACGAATACAAGTTAATCCTATTTTCCTTCTCTAAGTTTGGGGAATCTGATAAGGATGCTTTTGATACACTTTCGCGTATTAAGTTTGTTTCTATTAGCCACTCCAATAATGTTAAGAGTGGTGCGTTTATTTTTCATAGAGTGAGTTTTTGTATATGGAAAGGGGTAGGAGAGCAATTAGTGTCCAGACTCCCATCCGACTTTGTGTAACGCTTTTATTAATAATAATATTTATTAATAATAAATAAATATAATAATAATAATAATAATAATAATAATAATAATAGGATAGGCTTTGCTATTACTAAAGGAGTGGGAGCCCAAATTGTTTCTAGGCTTCCTACTAACTTTTTGTAAATCTTATTATTTTAATAAAGTGATAATAATAATAGTAATAGTAAGATTCGAGATTCGAGATTATTTTAGCCTCTCTTTACATGCTTTGTATTTAGATGATGGTACTATTGTTGGCGATACTCTGGTTATAGGGGAGTAATACAAAGATTTTGCTAGGTTGAAAGTTCGTTTCTTGGTATCTTCTCGAATTGATCACGGCTCAAAGTGGAATTATCGTTCTTGGTCACTAAAAAGGGGTTTGGTTTTCTATTATACTATAAAGGATTAAATGCGTAAGGTGATAAAAAATAAGCCAAAAACAGTTAATAAAATAAAGCTTGAATTGAATTAAAATTAAACAATAAAACAGAAACAGTAAAATACCCCTTACTAGAAAAACAACTGATTTGGAATAAAATGCTTGATCCGGAATAAATTAAACAGCCACCTTCATTCGGAATAATTCTGTTGACTAGAAGTAGGCTTCATGCGGAATAAGTTCTTCATTCGGAATACTTGGCTTCATTCGGAAAGTTCAACTCATGCGGAATAAATAAAGAACCCTTCATCCGGAATATATGTTCATCCGGAATATTTGGACAAAACCTTCATTCGGAATATTTCCTTCATCCGGAATGTTTGCTCATACGGAATAATAAAAAGAGAAAGCTTCGTTCGGAATACTAAGCTCGTTCGGAATAATTTGAAGAAATGCTTGATTCGGAATAATTGCTTGATCCGGAATAAAATAATAAAAAGCTTGATTCGGAATAATTGGTTTACTCGAAATAAAACTTGATCCGGAATAAAATGGACATCTGTTGGTTCAGAATGAAATGTTTATCCGGAATAACTGCTCATCCGGAATAGTAGGCTTATTCGGAATAAAATGCTGGTTCGGAATACTTAACAGAAAAGATTGGTTCGGAATACAAAACTCATACGGAATAAAAACTCATCCGGAATAAAACACTTATGCGGAATAATTAAGATAACTCGTTCATCCGGAATATAAGATGCTCATTCGGAATCTGGGGATTGTTTTGAAGACGAAGAACAGGGAGATAAACCAAACACGAATTTGACTAAAATAACCAAGTTTTAACCAAAAGATTTAACCAAACTAACCACTAATCATCTACTAACGATAAAGATCAAACCAAATGAACAAAAACACAAAACCCACATACTTTTGAAGATCAAACTCAAAAAAAATAAAAACTTAAGACTTTAGGATCAATAAGAAAAAGACGAACAAGATTAAAAGAAAACTTGTATTAAGGATTAAAGTTTGACAAACAAAATGAAAGATTAAAACTTACAAGAACTTGGATTGAAAAGGAAAAATCACCAAACACCTTAAGGGTGTTGGTACCCTACGGGCCAAAAAGAAAGAAAACAGGAAAAATGAAAAACTTCCTCTAATGTGTGAAGGGATCCTCTATTTATAGGAGATGTGGTTGGTTGGTGAGTGGGCTTTCTTCTTTCTTTTTGTCTTCTCGTCTTTTCAGTAAAGTTGACGTTTTCAATTCTGATTCGGGATTTGTCGATGAATAAATTCAACTCGTCTTTTAATTTCTTCGTTTAATAGACTTGAGTTCTTCGACATATGTAAATCTTCCATCTTTGGTCCTTTTCTTCGATAAATCTTCAAATAGGCCCATTGACTTCAAATCTTTTGCATCTCTTGGACTATGGACTTCGTCTTTTCGTCTTTTTCTTCGATAAAACCCGTGCAATCCCATGTTTTCTTCAATATTTATCCGGTTGGCTCTAAAAACACAACAAACACACAAACCACGCATAATTCCAAACAAATGATATTAAATACATGTTTTGGTCTCGTTTTAGCAAGAAATAAGTGGTAAAAGGATGGGTGTTTTCACACCTATCAAATCCCCTACACTTAACCATTACCATGCCCTCATGCAATGCTTAGTGACAAAGCAAATTTACACTTTTCTCATAATCAATCAACCTTGGCCTTATTAATATACTACTAAAACAAAAATTTAAACTACTATGAAGAAGTAAAAGCTTTAAAGGAAACAAAAGGGATAGAAAACCATTTTCACTTGAAAATAGCCACATGTAAATAACTTGCAAAGAGATCTAAGACTTACATTAGGGATTTGGTGCTGCGAAGATTTATCACCCTCAAGTTTCACGTTCCCCACACTAAGCTTAAAAATGAGATCATTGTTATTATAAGTTAGCAAAACAAACACTTACACACATGGCTTAATTATATGCTTAAACTCCCTTATTCCTAGGTGTATCTCTTATATTTTATTTTTGTCTTAGAATGATCACGAAGATGCATTTTTGGACTTACTTTGATAGTTTATTTAGGCTGAAAGCAAAGTAGGACGATTTGATTAATATTTAGCTAAAGGACAAAATCTCTTAAAACTGCTTCTCGGGACCTCAAAAAGTTCATATCTTGGCATAACTCGCTTCACGATTTGAGACCTTTCTCTGGCCGATATTTGGCATGTACTTCATACTTCATATCTTGAGAGACGTTCTTGAGATAATGGTCTTCTCTTCGTTAATAGAGTTTCTTCACTTGGAGACTTTTGAGGGATACTCCAACTTTGTTGACCACGACTTCATCATTATTTCTTCAATCGTTAATTGGGATTTTGAGATACAACGATCCGCCTCCTTTTCGGACTTGGATCTATTTATCCTCATACCTTGTTAGGGTCTTTTCGGATAGACTTCTCCATGATCTTTATGGGAGTTGATTGCTTTTCGTCGTGCGTCTTGATCCTTCATATTAATTTCGGGAATAATGCTTTTCACATCACCTTGGATCTTTAGCAATAAAATGGAATCCTCATGCCTTGTTAGGGCCTTTTCGGACTCGCCAATCTTCGCACCCCGCTTCATTAGCTATGCCTTGGCTATGAACTCTTATCATTACCGAGCAACTTTTAAACGATCTTGGGCTAGAAGCTAAGTTATTCAATAAAATCGTACGACCTTACTTATTGCATTTATTCATTTAAGGCGATGGGAGGAAAAGCTTATAATTACACAAAGTGTGCTTGTGCAAGAATACCGACTTATAATTGACTCTATCATTTCTCGTTCTCCATAATTTAAAATCTCAAGTAATGTGACTCGTGGATGCTTAGCCTAATAAACCAATTAAGGTCTACATGGTTAAGGATACTTGCTAGAATAAACTTGGATAAGTCTATTCGGGTTGAGTCAAAATAATCGTAATGGGCCTAATATGTCAAAGACTTCTAAACTAGCTACACTACTTTATTAATATTTTTGAATTTATTGTGGGATATATACATATGAAAGCAATAATAAAAATTTAAAAATTACGACTATATGGCCAAAGTTGATTAAAAATTTGAAAAATGCTGAAAAAGATGATTTTTCGGTTAAATGAAGGCATTTTAATGGAAAAGTCCACTTAAAGATTCGATAGAAGTCTCCCCTACACTTAATATAAACATTGTCCTCAATGTTTAAGCATGTGGGAAAAGTCTCCCCTACACTTATGACATTGTGCACGTTGGTTAAATCAAGCTAAGGAAGAGACGACTAAAGTGATCAATTTCAAATGTGAGTATGAAGAAAATTGAATCACGATAGTTGAGAGATAGAACCGGATTGCGGATAACACGGGAGCACGGTTCTTCAAAGGTTTCAAGAGTGCATTCATCCCTGTAATTGCATCACCACACAAACACAAACAACCTATATGGGTCCCCTTACACTTAGGAGGTAAAACGGAAAGGGATAGATACTCGGGTTGCTTCCCGAGGAGCGCTTGTCTTTGTTAACCGAGTCACGAGCCTGACTCGGTTCCGAACTAATTCAAAGGAAAGGTGGAGAGGGATGGAATCATCTCATGAGAGATGTCCTCTCCAAGGTAAAACTTCACTCGTTGGCCATTCACCTTAAAATTGGGTCCATTAGGTTGAGCGAGCTCGAGAGTACCATATGGAAAAGTTTGAGCAATGGTGAATGGGCCGGACCAACGAGATTTCAGCTTGCCCGAAAAGATTTTCAACAGAAAGTTGAATAGTAAAACTTTGTCTCCAACTTGGAACTCTCGGTTTTTAATCTTAGAATCATGAATGAGCTTAGTTCTTTCCTTATAGATCAAGGAATTTTCATAAGCTTCATTCCGGAGTTCATTAAGCTCATTGAGTTGGATTTTGCGTAGGTCACCGGCTTTGTTGATGTCGAAGTTAGCCCACTTCAAGGGCCAGTAAGCCTTGCGCTCCAACTCAATGGGGAGGTGGCATGCTTTCCCGTACACGAGACGATATGGTGTACAACCAATAGGAGTCTTGTATGCGGTACAAAAAGCCCACAGAGCATCATCAAGTTTATCGGCCCATGAGGCACGATGCTCTCCCACGGTTCGTTCAAGAATTCGCTTTAACCCTCGGTTAGATATTTCAGCCTGCCCATTAGTTTGTGGGTGGTATGCGGTGGAAAGACGATGATTGACACCATACTTAGCCATGACTCTTGCGAATTGATCATTGTAAAAATGAGTCCCACGATCACTAATAATGGCACGAGGAACACCGAATCTAGCGAATAGCTGCTTCAAAAAGTTACAAACCACCCTTGCATCGTTAGTGGGTAAAGATTTGGCTTCAACCCATTTAGAAACGTAGTCAACGCCTACAAGGATGTATTTGTTTCCTTTAGATGAAGGGAATGGCCCCATAAAGTCGATACCCCATACATCAAATTTCACATTCTTGTATGAAATTTTGAGGCATCTCATCTTTATGTGTGATCTTGCCTTGTCGTTGGCAAGCATCACAATTTTTCACCATTTCGTGAGCGTCACGATAAATGGAGGGCCAATAAAATCCCGAGTCAAACACTTTCTTAGCAGTGAAGTTGGGACCAAAGTGACCACCGGTAGGTCCTTTGTGGCAAGCTTCGAGAATGTCTAAAGTTGCCGGTCCATCAACACATCAGCGAATAATCAAATCCGCGCATTGTTTGAAGAGATACGGGTCATCCCAAAAGTAAGTCTTAATATCTTTAAAGAACTTTTTCTTTTGTTGGGATGTTAACCCGTCAATGAGAATTCCACCCGCCAAGTAGTTTGCAATGTCCGCAAACCACGGGGTCTCATCAAGATTCGAGTGGATAGACATTAAGGTCTCAAGGGGAAAAGAGTCATTGATCGCTTTGTTCGGATTATCCCCTTGATAAGGATCCTCAAGTATACTAAGATGATCCGCGGCTAGGTTTTCGGATCTCTTCTTATCACGAATTTCGATTTTAAATTCTTGAAGTAGCAAAACCCAGCGAAGAAGTCTTGGATTAGAATCTTGTTTAGTTAACAAGTACTTCAACGCGGAATGGTCCGTGTACACGATGGTAGTAGAAAGGACAAGATAGGGTCGAAATTTTTCAAAAGCATAGACAACAGCTAAAAGCTCTTTTTCGGTTGTCGTGTAATGCAATTGAGCCCCTGTCATTGTCTTGCTAGCATAATGGATTGGTTGGAAGTGTTTATTCACTCTTTGGCCCAAAACCGCTCCAATAGCAAAGTCGCTAGCATCGCACATCAACTCAAAAGGTAGCTCCCAATTAGGGTTAACCAAGACCGGTGCCTTAGTTAGCTTATCCTTAAGAAGGTTGAAGGCTTCAATACACTCTTTGGAAAAGATAAAAGGAGTATCTTTTTCCAAGAGGTGGGTCATCAGGCGAGCGATTTTAGAAAAATCTTTGATAAAACGACGGTAGAAGCCCGCATGACCAAGGAAACTTCTCACACCCTTCACGGTTGAAGGTGGAGGTAATTTGGCTATGACATCAACTTTAGCACGGTCCACTTCGAGACCGGCTTTTGAGATTTTATCTCCTAGCACGATGCCCTCTTTTACCATGAAATGGCATTTTTCGCAATTTAGAACAAGGCGAGTGTCTTCACACCGCTTAAGCATACGTTCTAAAGTGGCAAGGCAAGCAGAGAAAGAATCGCCATAAACCGAAAAATCATCCATGAAGACTTCCATAGTTTCTTCAACCATGTCATGGAAGATAGCCATCATACACCTTTGAAACGTCCCAGGAGCATTGCATAAACTGAAAGGCATTCTTTTGTAAGCAAATGTTCCGTAGGGACAAGTGAATGTGGTTTTCTCTTGGTCTTTAGGATCGATGGGAATTTGAAAATACCCGGAGAAATCGTCTAAGAAGCAATAGTAATCATTACCCGCTAGACTCGAGCATTTGATCCATGAAAGGAAGAGGAAAATGATCTTTTCTCGTGGAATCATTGAGTTTGCGATATTCGATACAAACTCTCCACCCAGTAACGAGACGAGTAGGAATCAACTCATTGTGTTCATTGGGAACAACGGTTATTCCGCCTTTCTTTGGCACACAATGGACAGGACTTACCCATGGCGAATCCGAAATAGGGTAAATCATGCCGGCATCAAGAAGTTTGATTACCTCTTGTTTGATGACGTCGTGAATTCGAGGATTAACCCTTATTTGGCTTTGGATTGCGGGTTTAAAGTCATCTTCCATGAGAATTTTGTGAGTACAAAAGTTTGGATCAATTCCGCGGATATCGAAAATTTTCCAAGCAATTGCCTTCTTATGATCTTTAAGCACGGCGATAAGGCGAGATTTTTCTTCTTCTTTCAAGTCCTTAGCGATGATGACGGGTGACTTCTTGTTGTCCTCCAGGAACACGTACTCGAGATGGGACGGTAATTCTTGAAGCTCTAAATCCGGAGGATTTTCGATGGAAGACGCAGTCAAATTTGGTTCATCGATAGCAATATCCTTGGGAGATGGTGGAGAAATATGGTCCACATTGAGAAGTTTCTCAATGGTACGAATGTCTTCATCCCAATCGGTGGGAGAATCGTCATATTATAAGTTCACATCTCCCAAAGTGGCTTCAAATTCTGTCAAAAGGAAATCACTTTCTCCAAATCGAGTTAGTGATGGAGTAATAGAGGCAATGGTCTCAACATTGGGAAGAGAGGTAAGACAACTTTTACAAGCATCATTAAAGTGTTCTTCACAAGCCTCATCAAGAACGTCGATACAATTAACACTCTCGTATGAATAAGGATGTTTAGAAATCTTACCTATGTTGAAGACAATTTGATCGTCACCAACTCTCATGATAAGCTCACCCGCTTCTACATCGATGAGAGTGCGACCGGTCCTCAAGAATGGACGTCCAACGATTAATGGAACACGAGGATCCATCTCGTAGTCAACGACAACAAAATCCGTCGGGAAGGTGAATTTGTCGACGCCAACGAAAACGTCTTCGGCTATCCCCACCGGATAAGCAACCGTACGGTTAGCTAATTCCAAAGTCATTTTGGTAGGGACTAGCTCGGGGAGAGATAATTGCTTCCAAACACTTAATGGCATTAAGTTGATACTAGCACCTAGATCGGTTAGGGCCGTGCAATTCTCTACTCCCGGGAAGTTGCAAGGGATTAAGAAGCGACCCGGATCACCAAGTTTGGTTGGCAATTTCCTTAAGAGAACCGCGGAGCAATTCTCGTTAAGTTGGGTATTAGCAATGTCAAGAAGCTTTTCCTTGTCACTAAGAAGATCTTTAAACATCTTCGCATATTTAGGCATGTGAGCGAGAGCCTCAGCGAAGGAGATGTTGAAATTCAATTGTTTAAACATTTTGAGAAAGTTTGAAACTTGAATATCGTCCTTGCTTTTGAGCTTCTCTTTCCTCAACCTTGAAGGATAAGGTATATCGGATGAAGAGGAAGGCTTTGAAATTGGAGGATCACTCACATCCTTGGGTGGTGGAGGGGTGGAAGTAAAAGGTGGAGGAATAGGAATAGTGGACTCGTTTTCCTTTGTCACAGTCACCGGTGTAGGTGTAGGAAGCTCGGGTTCCTTAGTACCTTTTCCACTACGAGTGGTGATTGCTTTCATCTCCCCTCTTGGATTAGCAACGGTGTTACTCGGAAGAGTACCCGAAGAAGAGGGTTGATTACCTTGGAAGAAACCAGCCATCATCCCTTAGGTCATTCGTTTGACTACTCAAAGAGTTTCGCATATCGGCTCTAAGATCATTCCCTTGTTTCATCATATCGCCCTTCAAATTAATAATCTGGGTCTGCAGATTCTTCACCAACACATCATTCGTCCGCATGAACGTTTCGACCTCATGGTTGAAAACGGTGGGTTGGGTAGGAGGAGGTGGTTGGTAAGGAGCGGGTTGGTAAACTTGAGTAGGATTTTGAGGTGGATATGGTTGTATTTGAGGTGGTTGGTATGGTGCTCGAGGTTGTTTTTGATTGGTTCGGTTAAGGTTTTGTTGTTGGTTTTGATTGGTTGGAGGAAAACCGGGCGGGGAAAGAAAGTTGGTGGAACGATAACTTAGCAAGTTACGGTCTCCTTGAGGGTGGGCTGGATAGCCTCCCGGAGGATAGGTATCGTATGTTGCGTTAACATTCTCACAAAGATAGTCTTGGGTGGAGGTACAAGTAGTGTAAGAGTGAGGACCCCCGCATATTTCACATGGTTGGCTTATAGCATTGACTTGAGCGTTTTGAGCGTTGATGCTTTTGGTATTGTTAGCAGTGTGGACAGCAAGTGATTCAATAAGCGAAGTAAGTTTGTCAATTCTCTTGTCGTTGTCACTAGTGCTAGCACTAGCGGCATTGGTCCGAACACTTTGGGTTTGCACTCTAGACTTATTCTCAATAATATCCCAAGCGGCGTTAGAACTCTTAACCAAAATATTACCCCCCGAGGCACTATTTAGTGAATCTTGGTCAGTCATGCTTAAAGCATTGTAAAAAGTATTAATTTGGTGCACTTTGGTAAAACCATGTTTTGGGCACTTTCTTAAAAGGTCTTTAAAACGGTCCTAAGATTCACTAAAAGTCTCATCGTACTTTTGTTCAAAATTAATAATTTCATTCCGCAAAGCGTTAATACGTGAGGGTGGGAAAAAGTAGTTTATGAATTTGGTCTCAAAGTCCGTCCACGTAAGAATACTTTGTGGCGGTTCCTTTGCAAGCCAATGTCGGGCTTGTCCCTCTAAGGAGAAAGGAAAAAGTTGTAAGCGGATTACCTCTTGTGGAACCCCATTGAATTTGACCGTATTTGTGAGTTGAAGGAACCTTTTGATGTGGTCATGAGGATCATCAATGGTACGCCCCAAGAATGGTTGAGCAGAGACCATTTGAATGAAGCCGGATTTGAGCTCAAAGTTGTTGGCTGCAATCGCGGGTATGACAATAGCATCGTTGTTGCCCTCTACATGTGCTTGCAAGAGTTCGATCATAGGACGATTGTCCGGTAGAGGTTCATTGTTGTTATTATTCATGTTGTTTTGAGGTGGATTATTCTTATTGTTGTGTACACCGGCCATGTCTAAGTTATCGAGAGTCTCGGGCTCGGGATAAGACGTTGATCGTGTACGAATGCACCTGCAAAAGAAATAACAAAGCAGAAATCTTTTTGGTTTTTTATGTTTTTTAATTATTTTTTTTGTATTTTTAAAATTTTTATATTTTTTAGGGTTTTTAAAAATTTTAAAGCAAGGAAAGTAACGTTCAAAGATGAACGGATCCCAAAATCCAACGTGTCTCTCACAAAAACCGTTAATCTTAACGAAAAGAGCCGGCAGCAGCGCCATTTAATACAAAGATTTTGCTAGGTTGAAAGTTCGTTTCTCGGTATCTTCTCCAATTGATCACGGCTCAAAGTGGAATTATCGTTCTTGGTCAGTAAAAAGGGGTTTGGTTTTCTATTCTACTAAAAAGGATTAAATGCGTAAGGTGATAAAAAATAAGCCAAAAACAGTTAATAAAATAAAGCTTGAATTGAATTAAAATTAAACAATAAAATAGAAACAGTAAAATACCCCTTACTAGAAAAACAACTGATTCGGAATAAAATGCTTGATCTGGAATAAATTAAACAGCCACCTTCATTCGGAATAATTCTGTTGACTAGAAATAGGCTTCATGCGGAATAAGTTCTTCATTCGGAATACTTGGCTTCATTCGGAAAGTTCAACTCATGCGGAATAAATAAATAAACCTTCATCCGGAATATATGTTCATCCAGAATATTTGGACAAAATCTTCATTCGGAATATTTCCTTCATCCGGAATATTTGCTCATCCGGAATAATAAAAAGAGAAAGCTTCGTTCGGAATACTAAGGTCGTTCGGAATAATTTGAAGAAATGCTTGATTCGGAATAATTGCTTGATCCGGAATAAAATAATAAAAAGCTTGATTCGGAATAATTGGTTTACTCGGAATAAAACTTGATCCGAAATAAAATGGACATCTGTTGGTTCAGAATGAAATGTTTATCCGGAATAACTGCTCATCCGGAATAGTAGGCTTATTCGGAATAAAATACTGGTTCGGAATACTTAACAGAAAAGCTTGCTTCGGAATACAAAACTCATACGGAATAAAAACTCATCCGGAATAAAACACTTATGCGGAATAATTAAGATAACTCGTTCATCCGGAATATAAGATGCTCATTCGGAATCTGGGGATTGTTTTGAAGACGAAGAACAGGGAGATAAACCAAACACGAATTTGACTAAAATAACCAAGTTTTAACCAAAAGATTTAACCAAACTAACCACTAATCATCTACTAACGGTAAAGATCAAACCAAATCAACAAAAACACAAAACGCACATACTTTTGAAGATCAAACTCAACAAAAATAAAAACTTATGACTTTAGGATCAATAAGAAAAAGATGAACAAGATTGAAAGAAAACTTGTATTAAGGATTAAAGTTTGACAAACAAAATGAAAGATTAAACTTACAAGAACTTGGATTGAAAAGGAAAAATCACCAAACACCTTAAGGGTGTTGGTACCCTACGGACCAAAAAGAAAGAAAACAGGAAAAATGAAAAACCTCCTCTAATGTGTGAAGGGATCCTCTATTTATAGGAGATGTGGTTGGTTGGTGAGTGGGCTTTCTTCTTTTTTTTTGTCTTCTCGTCTTTTCAGTAAAGTTGACGTTTTCGATTCTGATTCGGGATTTGTCGATGAATAAATTCAACTCGTCTTTTAATTTCTTCGTTTAATAGACTTGAGTTCTTCGACATATGTAAATCTTCCATCTTTGGTCCTTTTCTTCGATAAATCTTCAAATAGGCCCATTGACTTCAAATCTTTTGCATCTCTTGGACTATGGACTTCGTCTTTTCATCTTTTTCTTCGATAAAACCCGTGCAATCCCATGTTTTCTTTAATATTTATACGGTTGGCTCTAAAAACACAACAAACACACAAACCACACATAATTCCAAACAAATGATATTAAATACGCGTTTTGGTCTCGTTTTAGCAAGAAATAAGTGGTAAAAGGATGGGTGTTTTCACACCTATCAGGGAGGTTCTAAAGTTAATAATGGATGATGGACCCGGGTGTGGCTTACATTTTAATGTTGACAAAACTGAAGTTTTTTGGCCAAAAGAAGACCCACGAAGCAGGCTTACGGGTGTTTTCCCGCCTAATATTGCTCGACCCTTAAATGGTGTTAAATTACTTGGTGGTCCCGCTAGTGTGGATTTTGATTTTTGTAATGAGCTTGTGACGAAGAGAGTGGTAAGACCATTGCGCTTATGGATGCTATTGCTAAAATCAATGATCCTCAATGTGAGTTGTTGCTTCTTCGTTCTTGTACGGGTATTTCCAGATTATACTTTTCCTATGCGCACATGCCCCCCTCATTTCTTTGAGTCTGCCCAACGCTCTTTTGATGTTGCTCTTCGTTCTTCTCTAGAACGTATTGTCACTGCGTCTGGACCCGGTTTCGGTGATTGGAAATGGAGTCTTGCCACCTTACCCTTTGCTTTTGGAGGGCTTGGTGTCTATTCGGCAAGGGATGCTTTGAACTATGCATTTATTGCATCTTGATTATAGTCTGCGAGTTTACAGACTAAGCTTCTTCGGTATACTGGTATTGTAGCTCCTGGGCCTAATTTTGATGATGCATTATGTATGTTTAATACAACTATGGAGACTGACTTTTTGAGTAATCCAAGTGAGATCGCTGCCCCCAAACTCATGAAGAAAATGGCAGATATATATTTCACAAGGATTACTAAAAATGCGGAATCCGCGTTTTCCTTATCTCCTCGTCAGATGGCCTTATGGAAATCCCAAAGAGAGGATCACTCCTCAAAGTGGCTTAGGGCGGTTCCTATTTTTGGGTTGGGACAAACTATGAACGGTAAGACTTATCGTTGTGTTTTGTGTTATCGGTTGGGTATCCCCTTATTTTCTGTCTTGAAGCCTTATTCTGCTTGCTCAAGGATTTTTACTGGGGATATTTATGGAGCTGTATCGTGTGCTGGGATTGTTGGTATCAAACACCGTCATAATATTGTGTGTGATACCCTTATCGACATATGTTATTGTTCGGGGATTTCAGTTGGTAAGGAAGTTGATATCGGGTTGGACGGAGGGAGTGACAAACCGCTTCGACCAGCAGATATGCTACTTTACTCATGGGACAGAGGGTTGGACGTGTGTGTGGATTTGACTAGATCTTCACCTTTGACGCAATCCGGGATGGCAAATCTTATGCCCGGTCGCGTCGTGATCGATGCCGCAACACGTAAACGTGCTAAGTATGGGACTAAGTGTGCAGATATTGGATATTGGTTCCTTCCATTTTCTTTCTCTTCTTTGGGGGAAGTAGAGGGGGACGCAGTTACATTGCTGAAACGAATTCAAAAATTCTCCGTTATTTAGGACATTGGAGCGCGTGTTGCTGTTCATGTTTTTAATAGGATCAGTTTCGCTATTGCTAAAGGAGTGGGAGCCCAGATAGTATCTCGGCTTCCTACTAATTTCCTGTAAATCTTATTATTTTAATGCAGTGATGTTTATAACAAAATAATAATAATAATAATAATAATAATAATAATAATAATAATAATAACAATAATAATAATAATAATAATAATAAGGTTGAGTTTGATCATGCTTTACGTACTTCGTTAGAGAGGATTGTTACTGGTTCAAGTCCCGGGTTTGGAGATTGGCAGTGGAGGCTTGCCACTTTGCCCATTAGACTTGGTGGTCTTTGGGTCTCGTGTGCTAAGGATGTCAGGTATTTTACCTTCATCGCCTCTCGTTTGCAGTCTAGTTCTTTGTAGGATCGCATTTTTGCTAGGTCTGGGATTGGTTCGTCGGGTTCTATCTTTCTGTCTGTCCTTGATGCTTTCTCTACTTTTTGTGGTGTTGATTCTCTCTCTGTTACTCTAGTTCTCCTGCCCCCAGTTTATGAAGTCTTTGGCAATGAGATTTTTTGGTATCATTAATGGACTTCTTTCGTCACAATATAGTTTTAGTATTCTCTAGGAAGCTCTTCTTATCTGTGTGCGTGCTCCTCATGAACATGATTATCTCTTTACTATTCCTATTGATGGGCTGGCAGCGGATGTGTAACACCCCATTTTTGATAAATGGAATGTCACGTGTGATTATGGCGTGTCGTCAAAGCATACAAGGATAAATGTCTAAACATTACATGACCATAAAGGAAATATCAGAATCAAACATCGGTACCCCAAAAGTAGAACTCATCACACACAAACATAAGTACTATAAATGAAAGGACTAAACAATGTCCATGGAAATGAGTATCAAAGTATAAAGAAATGCATAAAGTAAAGAAGGCTAGGAAGCTTCCAATCCATATGCACGTACGCTTAAAGTCTACGAGCGTCCCTGAGTACCTGCCGTTTTGGGAACATAAAAAGGAAAACGGCTGAGCATAACGCTCAGTGCACGGATATACAAGCAAAGCATGAATAATATAAGCATATAAGCATGAAGCATCGAAAAAGACTAAGTCCTGGATAACCTGGTTATATCATAGTAAAACTGGTTTTATAATCTGAAAAGCCTTATGTTTATTTTGTAAAAACTGTTTAACATGTTTACCATTAGCCAATATAGGTCATGAATTATCAACGTGCATGAATACTTGGAGGGGTGACCTCGTCATGCTAATTGGAGGGGCTGCCTCTAATTTAATATACTGGTTTTGGGTAGGAAGCATCAGCTCCTTGTGAAGGATGCAAGGCATACACCACATTTACACTGAATAATCTGTTGAAAACATGTAAACTATGATGCACCCATATGCCTCACCTGATAATAAATATGGCCAAAAGCTGAAAGGGACGCCACGAGCTATCACTTCGCCGTGGTGAAGTCATAACACTGGTGCCTCCAGTGTTATGGTTATGGTACCTCCATAACTAGGTGAAACTGGTCATGCATGTATATGGCTTTAGGTATTCAAATTTAAACATAAGCAATTCAAAAACATGTAAAACATATACTGGGGAAAACAGTTGGCTGCATACGGGAAATCCTAATAAGGAAGAATGTCCATACTGAAAGGACGGAGAATCCGTACCATATGTCCAGTGAACGAAGAAGACGAACGAAAGAGAGTCCTACTTCGGTATCACTAATGCTACATAAATACATACGTGTATAAGTATCTGATTATTGAGTACGTAACTGATTTTGTACCATGTCTTAGCTTGTTTTATATGTTCATGTCATGTTTTACTGATTTAAGCTTAATACTGTGTTTATCATGTATTCTGTCTATTCAGATTAAGTATTACTTGTATTTCATGTATTATTATACTTGTTGTGTAATAATAAGTAACTTTCTAAAAATAGCAGGTTTCCTAAAATAGAAAGTTTCCAAAAATAAAAAGTTTCCAAAAATAGAAAGTTTCCAAAAATAGGAAGTTTCCAAAAATAGATTTACTGCTTAAAATAGATACGTTTCTAAAAATAGAAAGTTTCCATAAATAGATTAGCTGCCTTAATTAAATAAGTTTCTAAAAATAGAAAGTTTCCATAATTAGATATAAGCTGGATTATTAAACTAATTATATAAGCTTAAATGTTTACTGATTAATATTCTAATTCATGTAATTAATAGTATAGTTTATTAATTATCTCATGTGAATTAAATAAACTATAGGTTAAAGTATTTAATTAAATATAACATGATTTAATTAAATAAAGGTAAAAATAAATACTTAGGTTAAAACATGTATTATTATCTATTAATAATATAACCTAAGTCATGTAAATTAATTAATTATAGGTCATGATTTTAATAATTAATTAATTATATAGTCTAATTAAATGGAAAAATACTTAGGTTAAAATTCATGTATTAATAATAAAAATAATAACCTAAGTCATATAAATTAAATTAATCATGTTCATGTTTTTAATTAATTTAATTTAAGTCTTGTAAACAACTATAACATGTAAAAATATTTAACCTTGTAAAAATAACTCATGAACCGGACCGTGTTTTATTCTAAACATGTGTGAACCGCACCCGTGTTTTAATCCGTGAACCGAACCCAATACACCCTTGGTCAACATAGCCGCCGACTAGCCAAGGGTTCCCACCGGCTAGCTGGTGTTCCCCTTGTTGTCGTGGCCTACCCAAGCCAAACATACCCCGACCTAGGTCGGGGTTTCCCTTCTTGCTGCTGCCGAGACAACAAGACACCAAACCGAGACCTTGAGGTCTCGGTGGTGCGAGTCAAAACCAAGCCGAGACCCCCTTGGGGCTGGATTTATGCGTCAGCCACAAAACAAACACCCCTTAACCATTTATTTAATTTTACCGCATGATTAAAATAACATGTGTTTACTTGTTTTTAATTTGTTACAAAACCCTTCATGATTTTATGTGATTAGTAAATCAAAAACATAAAATAAAAGAGGTTTAGGGTTATACCAATCACGTGAATGAAAGGAAGATGAACACACAATGATCCTTGCAATATCGAACACCAAAAATCAATCAAACACCCCCTTTGGTGTGTGTAAACCCGACGGCCAAGGAAGGAGAAGAAAAAGGGATTTAGGGTTTCTTGTATTCTCTAATTTCTTGAATTATGAAAATAGTTTTCTCCTTTTTCATGTTTAGTAAATTTCGAATGGGCTTGGCCCTTTGGTCTTTTTGTGTCCGCGGGTAAGGGGCCCACATGGGGGTAACCCGAACATTTTCCGTGTCTAAATAATAAGTGTGTTCTCGTGTTCGTGTTTTACGTGATTTAACTAGTTATCGTTCGTGACTTAATATATTTATTCGTGAACGTAATAAATATACATACATACGTAATATTAGATCATGATTAATTTACGTTCATGATTTCATGTTCGTATGTTCGTGATTATAATGATTATTGAAATAATTATCGTGTGTTAATACGTAATAAATACTTATCGTGTTATAACACGTACGTAATACTTGTAATTCTTGTTCGTGAAACGTAAACATGTTATAAAAGGAAAGTTCTAATCATGTACGTACTATCATAAGGGTACTATTCATGGTAAAAGCGTGCGGGTTTTACAACTCTTCCCCCCTAAAAAGAATAATTCGTCCCCGAATTATAGATAAAGTAAACTGGAAAAGAAGAACATACCCGAATTCAAAATATGAAATGAGGGTAAGAAGCCCGGATAGACTCCAATGTTTCCCAAGTGGCTTCCCGCTCGGTATGATCCCTCCAAAGGATTTTGACGAATGGAATCGTCTTCCTTCTCATGACTCGTTCTTGTCTGTCAAGAACTCGTTCGGGTTCTTCTATGAAAGTGAGATCTTCAAGCATCTGTTCCAGTGGATACTGAACATGTGAAGGGGATGATACTGGTACCCTCTGAGTAAGGACACATGGAAAACATTGTAAGCATGAGAAAGCTGCGGAGGTAACGCTAAATGGTAAGATACTTCACCGACTCGTTCAATGATATCAAACAGTTCGATGAATCAAGGACTGAGCTTCCCTTTGATTCCAAAACATCTAACACCACGTGCCGGCGAAACCTTAAGGAAAACGTGATCTCCTACGTTAAAATGTAAGTCCCTACGATGCTTGTCTGCATAACTCTTCTGACGTGACCGTGCTTCTTGTAGTCTCTGCTTAGCTACTGCGACCTTCTCATTAGTCGGCTCTATGATTTCTGGTTCTTCAAGTGTTCGCTCACCAACCTGATCCCAGCAGATTGGGGCGCGACACTTTCTGCCATACAACATCTTGAAAGGAGCACACTTGATACTTGCGTGCCAACTGTTGTTGTATGCAAACTCCACCAAACAGATATAATCGTCCCAATCACCCGTCCATTCCAACGCACATGACCTTAACATGTCTTCCAATGTCTGAATCGTTCGCTCTGACTGCCCATCTATTTGAGGATGAAAAGCCATGCTAAGCTTAAGTTGTGTACCCCAAGCTTTCTGCAGACTTCTCCAGAATTGCGAAGTGAAACGAGGATCTCTGTCTGATACGATGCTGGATGGAGCACCGTGAAGTCTCATGATCTCCCTTCTACAAGTATCGGCGAGTTTACTGACCGAATCTTCCTTGCGGATCGGTAAGAAATGAGCTGATTTGGTAAGTCGATCAATGATAACCCAAATTGCATCGTGCTTCCTCTTTTTTGGCGAAAGACTAGTAACAAAATCCATGGTGATTTTGTCCCACTTCCACTCTAGAATATCTAACGGTTGAAGGAGACCGCTAGATCGCTGATGCTCGATCTTAACCTGCTGGCAGGTAAGACATTTGGAGACGTAAGTGGCAACATCCTGTTTCATACCACTCCACCAAAAGTACTGCTTGATGTCATGGTACATCTTGGTCGAACCAGGATGGATAGAGAATCGGGAGCTATGAGCCTCAGCTAACAATGCTTCCGGGAGTTCTTGATCATCAGAAACACAAAGTCTCGTGCCCTGCCATAAGATACCATCTGCATCTACTCTGAATTCTGTCTACTTCTCCAAATTCTAAATTATCGCCCAGATCTCTCCATCATCTTTTTGTGCTTCCTTGATCTTAGAGAGTAACTCGGGTTCTACTCTAAGATTAGCCCAGTAACCGTGCTGTCTACGTACCATGATCTCTATGTCTAGTCGCTCAAAGTCTTTTATGATTTCCTCCTCAATTTTAATGCCGTTTATCATTCCAGACTTCCTGCTAAGTGCATCTGCCACTACATTCGCCTTGCCGGGATGATACTGCAAATTAATGTCATAATCCTTCAACAGTTCTAACCATCTGCTCTGTCTCATGTTCAATTAACGTTGAGTGAAGATATACTTCAAGCTCTTGTGGTCCGTGAAAATGTCACATGATTCTCCATACAAGTAGTGCCTCCATATCTTCAATGCAAACACGACTGCTGCAAGTTCCAAGTCATGCGTAGGGTAATTTCCTCATAAGGCTTAAGCTGCCGTGAAGTGTACATGATCACTTTCCCATGTTGCATGATAACACAGCCAAGTCCCTTCCCCGATGCATCACTGTAGATTTGAAATCCACCCGTACCAGATGGGAGAGTAAGAATAGGTACAGATACTAACTTCTGCTTCAGGTCTTCAAAGCTCTTCTCTCGTTCTTCAGTCCAGACGAATTTATCCCCCTTCCGCATTAGTTTGGTCAATGGTAGTGCTAGGCGGGAAAAGTTCTCCACGAACCTAGGGTAATAACCAGCTAAGCCTAGGAAGCTGCGGACTTCAATCGCTGATGTCGGCCTTGGCCATTTGGTAATAGCCTCAACCTTCGCTGGATCCATCGTGATTCCTTCTGCTGATACAATGTGACCTAAGAATGCCACCTTGTCTAACCATAACTCACACTTGGAGAATTTAGCATACAGCTATTTCTGGCGAAGAATCTGTAGCACTGTACGAAGATGGTCTTTGTGTTCCTCCTTGGACTTAGAGAAAATCAGGATGTCATCGATGAAGACAATGAAGAACTTGTCCAGAAATTCATGGAAGATTTTGTTCATCAAATCTATGAACACTGCTGGAGCATTGGTAAGGCCAAATGGCATTACTACAAATTCGTAGTGGCCATAGTGGGTACGGAAAGCAGTCTTGGCGATGTCCTGCTCCTTAACCCGTAGCTAATGATAGCCTGACCTTAGATCAAAACAAATCGTCTATACGTGGTAGTGGATACCTATTCCTGATGGTAATCTTGTTGAGCTCGCGATAGTCTATGCAAAGACGCATACTACCGTCCTTCTTCTTAACAAATAAGACCGGTGCGCCCCATGGAGATGCGCTCGGTCAAATAAAGACTCGTTCCAGAAGTTCTTGCAATTGATCCTTCAGCTCCTTCAACTCTATGAGAGCCATGTGATAAGGAGCCTTGGAAATCGGCTCAGCTCCTGGGATGAGCTCGATATTAAATTCTACTTCTCGTGCAGGTGGTATGCCCAGAAGTTCTTCTGGAAATACATCTGGAAATTCTGACACTATCGGCTGATTCTGAATTGATGGGGATTCAGCATCCATGTCATGAACAGTAGCTAGATAACCCTCACAACCATGTGAAAGTAAGGCACGTGCTTGCAGGGTTGATATGATTTGTACAGGCCTTCCGGGTATAAACCCGTTGTGAATGTACTCTGGTGCATTAACATCACCGAAGATGACTCGATATGAATGGCAGTCTATGGTAGCATGATGCTTGGATAGCCAATCCATGCCCAAAATCATGTCAAAATTATTCATGTCCAGCGGAAGTACGTCAATAGGACGAACCTTGTCGTCAAACTCTAGGGGAAGGCTCTTGTACACATGGGTTATACATACAGAGTCTCTCAAAGGCGTGGAAATACTTAGTATATTCTCTAGTGGCATGGGGAGTATCCTAACATTCTTGGCATAAGCAGTACAAATGACCGAGTGAGTAGCACCCGTATCAAACAGAACACATGCAGCTTGACCATACATATACAAGATTCCAGTGATGATACCTGTAGACTTGTTGGCCTGATTGCGAGATGTCGTGTAAACGCGTCCAGTAGTAGGAGGCGGCTTGGTATCAGCATGTCCCGATGTACCCTCCATCTCGCCCTTGCGGCAATCCTTCATGCGGTGGCCAGGAAGACCACACTTGTAGCATGCATCGCTGTCACGGCGACATGGCCCTGGGTGCCTACGGTGGCAAGTAGAGTAAAGAGGATGAGTATATCCTCAAGCAGGTGTCCTGACTGGCTGAGAGCCTGATAAAAACATCATACATGAGACATGATAATAGGTACAAAGGACAATGCAGATAATCATAAGATTGAATACCAGTGATAGCTGGACGGTTAGGCTGTGAACCTCTCTGGTTTTGGTCCCTACCGTTACCATGATTCCTGGTAGAAGATTTGCTAATGAGTCAGAATTAAGAATCAAAACATGTAATCATAAGAAAATGCGTAAGTATAAGGACCTGCTGCTGTTGGAGTGTCCAGCGTTGTTACGGTAATTATCATTACCGTCACGCCTATCTGTAGCAGAACGGTCGTTAGTCTAACCATTTCCCTTGGGCTGATTAGGCTGTTGCTGAGTAGCCGGCTGAGACCGGTCCCCAGTCTTCTACCTGGAAGATATAATTTAAAGAGATGAAATATTGACATACACTGAAACAATACGGATTGGCCACCGTCTGAATATGAATGTTTACCTCTTATCAAGTCTCTCTGCTTCCCCGAACTCGTCTCTTTCCTGCAGCATCTCTAGCTTACGTGCTGCATCGGCCACTTGTGCTACCGTGTTGAACGTAGCACACACCAAGGTGTTTGCGATCGATGTACGAAGAGCCCACCTGAAGTGGTGTGCTTGCTCTTCAGGATTACCTGTTGCTGCACCAAGGAAACCAGCCAAGCGAAGAAAGCGCTACATTAACTCGTTGATATTCTCCCCAGCTCTCTGTCGGATCCCATGGTACTCCCTCTTCATCTTGTCTTGCTCAGCCTTGGGAAAGAACTGCTCCATTACCCTACCCCTGAACTAAGCCTAAGTCAAACCAGCCACCCAATCATCACCTCCCTCGGACTGCTTCAGTGCTATCCACCATGCTAACACATCACATTCGAACCGGTAGCATGCCAACCTCGACTTGAATACGGGGTCACAGCCCATAGCATCGAAGATCTTCTCAATGTGAGCCAACCAGCTTTCAGCTTCACTGGGGCTATCTGTTCTCTCGAAAGCTCGAGGGTGGAGCTTGTTGAATCTCTCCAGCCATGTGGCCAATGTTGTTGGAGGAGGAGGTACTGGGTGATGCTGTTGATTGTTGGCAGCCTGAACCTCAGCCCTGATTTCGTTCCTCAGCTGAGGAAGTATAGCTTGCATTGCAGCTTGGATTGCTGCATTGAGTTGTTCCTGCTCACGTGTGAGAATCATCTGACAGTATAACATAAAATACATGATTAAACTGATCAAAACATAAACTATATACATGAAAAAAATTTATACCAATAAATCATGAGAAACATTTTATGTAGGAAAAACTAGTACATGAATGCATGATGCAGTTTTATGAAAACTTGTGTATGCGCGAGAGTGAACGCCTATGGTCAGTTCACTCAAAACAAAAGACATGGCGAGGGGACGCCTATGGGTCGGTCCCAAATTTAAAAGTTTCGATAAAACACATGCGACTAAATAGGGCCAGTCCTGTACCAACCATTACTTAGTCATAAACCTGCGACAATGACATATATATGTATGCATGAAAATGATGAATGCATGAAAACCGACTGCTAGTTGTAGGAAGACCATAGTGACTACCCATTAATCACAGGTCGTGTTTTGAAAGCCTACAGGTCGAAGTCTTGGCTCTGATACCATAATTGTAACACCCCATTTTGATAAATGTAATGTCACACGTGATTATGGCATGTCATCAAAGCATACAAGGATAAATGTCTAGACATTACATGACCATAAAGGAAATACCGGAATCAAACATCGGTACCCCAAAAGTAGAACTCATCACACACAAACATAAGTACTGTAAACGAAAGGACTAAACAATGTCCATGGAAATGAGTATCAAAGTATAAAGAAATGCATAAAGTAAAGAAGGTAGGAAGCTTCCAATCCATATGCATGTACGCTTAAAGTCTACGAGCGTCCCTGAGTACCTGCCGTTTTGGGATCATAAAAAGGAAAACGGCTGAGCATAACGCTCAGTGCACAAATATACAAGCAAAGCATGAATAATATAAGCATATAAGCATGAAGCAGCGGAAAAGACTAAGTCATGGATAACCTGGTTATATCATAGTAAAACTGGTTTTATAGTTTGAAAAGCCTTATGTTTATTTTGTAAAAACTGTTTAACATGTTTACCATTAGCCAATATAGGTCATGAATTATCAACGTGCATGAATACTTGGAGGGGTGACCTCGTCATGCAAATTAGAGGGGCTGCCTCTAATTTAATATACTGGTTTTTGGTAGGAGGGATCAGATCCTTGTGAAGGATGCAAGGCACACACCACATTCACACTGAATAATCTGCTGAAAACATGTAAACTAGGATGCACCCATACGCCCCACCTGATAATAAATATGGCCAAAAGCTGAAAGGGACGCCACGAGCTATCACTCCGCCATGGTGAAGTCATAACACTGGTGCCTCCAGTGTTATGGTTATGGTACCTCCATAACTAGGTGAAACTGGTCATGCATGTATATGGCTTTAAGTACTCTAATTTAAACATAAGCAATTCAAAAACATATAAAACATATACTAGGGAAAACAGTTGGCTGCATACGAGAAATCCTAATAAGGAAGAATGTCCATACTGAAACGACAAAGAATCCGTACCTTATGTCCAGTGAACGAAGAAGACGAACGGAAGAGAGTCCTAATTCGGTATCACTAATGCTACATAAATACATACGTGTATAAGTATCTGATTATTGAGTACGTAACTGACTTTGTACCATGTCTTAGCTTGTCTTATATGTTCATGTCATGTTTTACTGATTTAAGCTTACTACTGTGTTTATCATGTATTTTGTCTATTCTGATTAAGTATTACTTGTATTTCATGTATTATTATACTTGTTGTGTAATAATAAGTAACTTTCTAAAAATAGTAGGTTTCCTAAAATAGAAAGTTTCCAAAAATAGAAAGTTACCAAAAATAAAAAGTTTCCAAAAATAGAAAGTTTCCAAAAACAGAAAGTTTCCAAAAATAGAAAGTTTCCAAAAATAGAAAGTTTCCAAAAATAGATTTACTGCTTAAAATATATAAGTTTCTAAAAATAAAAAGTTTCCATAAATAGATTAGCTGCCTTAATTAAATAAGTTTCTTAAAATAGAAAGTTTCCATAATTAGATATAAGCTAGATTATTAAACTAATTATATAAGATTAAGTGTTTACTGATTAATATTCTAAGTCATATAATTAATAGTATAGTTTATTAATTATCTCATGTGAATTAAATAAACTATAGGTTAAAGTATTTAATTAAATATAACATGATTTAATTAAATAAAGGTAAAAGTAAATACTTAGGTTAAAACATGTATTATTATCTATTAATAATATAACCTAAGTCATGTAAATTATATAATTATAGGTCATGATTTTAATAATTAATTAATTATATAGTCTAATTAAATGAAAAAATACTTAGGTTAAAATTCATGTATTAATAATAAAATTAATAACTTAAGTCATGTAAATTAAATTAATCATGTTCATGTTTTTAATTAATTTAATTTAAGTCTTGTAAAAAACATATAACTTGTAAAAATATTTAACCTTGTAAAAATAACTCATGAACCGGACCGTGTTTTATTCTAAACATGTGTGAACCAGACCCGTGTTTTAACCCGTGAACCGGACCCAATACACCGTTGGTCAACATAGTCGTCGGCTAGCCAAGGGTTCCCACCGGCTAGCTGGTGTTCCCCTTGCTTATGTGGCTTACCCAAGCCAAACATACCCCGACCTAGGTCGGGGTTTCCCTTCTTGCTGCTGTCGAGACAACAAGACACCAAACCGAGACCTTGAGGTCTCGGTTGTGCGAGTCAAAACCAAGCCGAGACCCCCTTGGGGCTCGGTTTAGGCGTCGGCCACAAAATAAACACCCCTTAACCATTTATTTAATTTTACCCCATGATTAAAATAACATGTGTTTACTTGTTTTTAATTTGTAACAAAACCCTTCATGATTTTATATGATTAGTAAATCAAAAACATAAAAGAAAAGTAGTTTAGGGTTTATACCAATCACGTGAATCAAAGGAAGATGAACACACAACGATCCTTGCAATATCGAACACCAAAAATCAATCAAACACCCCCTTTGGTGTGTGTAAACCCGGCGGCCAAGGAATGAGAAGAAAAAGGGATTTAGGGTTTCTTGTATTTTCTAATTTCTTGAATTATGAAAATAGTTTTCTCCTTTTTCATGTTTAGTAAATTTTGCATGGGCTTGGCCCTTTGGTCTTGTTGTGTCCGCGGGTAAGGGGCCCACATGGGGGTAACCCGAACATTTTCCGTGTCTAAATAATAAGTGTGTTCTCGTGTTCATGTTTTACGTGATTTAATTAGTTATCGTTCGTGACTTAATATATTTATTCGTGATCGTAATAAATATACATATAATAAGTGTGAAAACACTTATCCTTAATAACAAGACCTAAACGTGTATTTTATGTCGTAACAAGACCTAAACGTGTATTTTATGTCGTAAAAGTCAGAATTATGCGTAGTTTGTGTTTTTATTGTGTTTTAGGACCAAAAGATAAAAAAAAGGAAGAAAACATGGGCTATCACGGGCTTTTATCGAAGAAAACGAGAAAAGACGAAGTCAAAAGATCAAGAGTGCAAAATATTGGAAGTCAATGGACCTATTTGAAGATTTATCGAAGAAAAGGGCCAAAGACGGAAGACTTATATATGTCGAAGAACTCAAGTCTATTTAACGAGAGATTAAAAGACGAGTTGGAAATATTCACCGCCAAATCTCAATTCAAAGTCAGAAACGTTTATTTAACTTAAGTAACGAGAAGACTAAGAAGAAAGAAGAAAGCCCGCTTACAAGCCCACAACAAAACAAGCCCACATCAAACTACTATATAAAGCCCTTTCCATCACAAAATTAGCTAGTCTTTATTTTTTCTTTCATTTGTAGTTTTTAAATTCTAGAGAGAGAAAGCTTAACTTTCTCTCACTAGAAAACTTTCAATCCTTGTTTTAAATTCTTGTTTTCAAATTTAATCTTTACATGTTTTAGCTTAATCTTTGAGTTCATCTAAATCTTCTCTTAATCTTTGTTTAAGTTCGTGTTCATTTTCATCTTAATCTTCTATTTCGTCACGAAAAGCTCGTTACTTTACATGTTTCTTGATTTGTGTGTTGAAGATTTATAAGTTTTGATCATTTGCCTTGTTTATTGGTAGCTTATTGGAGTTTTTCTTGGCTTATTGTCCTTGAAAAAGTGCTAAAAAGTTGCTTAAAATCGTCCTTGTTCTTGTTCCTAGTTTTTAGGGTCGTCTGATTCGATTTTGCAGTTCTCCATAATTGCGAAATCTTGTCCTTGGCTAAGTTGCGAAATTGAATTCCCTTTAATTGCGAAATTATAGTTCCAAGTTGCGAAATTGTTGTTTGTAGAATTGCGAAATCATTCTTTCCCAATTGCTAGTTTGTATCACTTCCTCATTGCGAAATCTTTCCTTATTCAATATTGTGAAATCTTCTTTTTGTGGTGATTGCGGAATCTTCTTTCTAATTGCGGAATTTTGCTATTGGCACATTGTGAAATCTTTATTACTCGTGGTTTGCGGATTCTTTGTTCATGTAATTGCGAAATCTTATTCAGCAACATTGCGGAACTAATTCCGCAATTCAATTGCGGAATTAGGCTATTTCTTCATTGCGGAATTGTTGGTTTTCAGTATTGCGAAATCATACCTTATTTTCAATATTGCGAATTTAATTAGTTTTTATTCAAATTTAATTTTTCAAGTTTATTTTCCCGCCAATTTCTTTAAGTTTCGTCTTACTTATTTGTTTTATTTGTCGTAAACTTTATTTTAACTTATCTTTTCTTAGTTTCTTTTTAAAAGTGTTTTTATTTTATAGTTTTAATTTCTTTACGTTTTAACTTAGCGTCATTTAATTTTTAAGTCACTTAATTTTAGTTTAATCTTTTCTCGCTTTATTTTTATTACTCAACGACGCCTTTTCTTTTAATTAGTTTTAGATAACCAAACCTTTCTTAATTTTCCACCAAGAACGACTGAGTCGCCCTAATTAACGGTAATTAATTCGAAAAGATTGGAACGAACTTTCATACTTAGTGAAAAATCTTTGTATTAAATGGCGCCGCTGCCGGCTCTTTTCGTTAAGATTAACGGTTTTTAGTGAGAGACGCGTTGTTCTGCCGTTCGCCATCGCCAATACCCAATTAAATGAGAATTGTTCTGCCGTTCTTTTGAGAAAACTTCCAGTTAAGTTAGGAGATCCCGGTCGTTTCTTGATTCCTTGCAACTTCCCTGGGGTAGAGAATTGTATGGCCCTAGCCGATCTAGGTGCTAGTATAAACTTAATGCCTTTAACCGTTTGGAAACAATTATCTCTACCCGAGCTAGTCCCCACACGAATGACATAGGAATTAGCTAACCGTACGGTTGCTTATCCAGTGGGGATAGCCGAAGATGTCTTCGTCGGTGTCGACAAATTCACCTTTCCGGCGGATTTTGTTGTCGTTGACTACGAGATGAACCCCCGTGTTCCATTAATCGTTGGACGTCCGTTCTTGAGGACCGGTCGCACTCTCATTGATGTAGCCGCGGGCGAATTAATCATGAGAGTTGGTGACGATAAAATCGTCTTCAACATGGGTAAACTTTCTAAGCAGCCTTCTGACCACGAGAGCGTTAATTTCATTGACGTTCTTGATGAGGCTTATGAAGAACATTTCAAAGACGCTTGTAAAAGTAGTTCTTCTTCTCTACCCCTTGTTGAGACCGTTGCCTCTATCGCTCCATCACTAACTCCATTTGGAGAAAGTGATTTCCTTTTGAAAGACTTTGAAGCTACTTTGGGAGATGTGGACTTAAAATATGATGATTCTCCCTCCAATTGGGATGAAGACATTCGTACCATTGAGAAACTTCTCAATGAGGACCATATTTCTCCACCATCTCCTAAGGAAATCTCTATCAATGAACCGAATTTGACTACGCCTTCCATCGAAAATCCTCTGGATTTAGAGCTTAAGGACCTACCGTCTCATCTCGAGTACATTTTCCTTGAAGACAACAAGAAGTCACCCGTCATCATCGCAAAGGACTTGAAAGAAGAAGAAAAATCTCGCCTTATCGCCGTGCTGAAGAATCATAAGAAAGCGATTGCTTGGAAAATCTCTGATATTCGTGGAATTGATCCTCACTTTTGCACACATAAAATTCTCATGGAGGACGACTTTAAACCCACTATTCAAAGCCAAAGAAGGGTGAATCCTAAGATCCATGACGTTATCAAAAAAGAGGTTATCAAACATCTTGAAGCGGGAATGATCTACCCTATCTCGGATTCACCATGGGTTAGTCCGGTCCATTGTGTGCCTAAGAAAGGCGGAATCACCGTTGTGCCCAATGAAAACAACGAGTTGATTCCTACTCGTCTCGTTACAGGGTGGAGAGTTTGTATAGACTATCGCAAACTCAATGATGCTACGAGAAAGGATCATTTTCCCTTTCCTTTCATGGACCAAATGCTTGAACGTCTAGCGGGTAATGACTATTACTACTTTTTAGACGGTTTCTTCGGGTATTTTCAAATTCCCATCGATCCTAAAGACCAAGAGAAAACCACATTCACTTGTCCTTATGGAACATTTGCTTACAAAAGAATGCCTTTCGGCTTATGCAATGCTCATGGGACATTCCAAAGGTGTATGATGATGGTTAAAGAAACTATGGAAGTCTTCATGGATGATTTCTCGGTCTATGGTGATTCTTTCTCTTCTTGCCTTGCCAATTTAGAACGCATGCTTAAGCGGTGTGAAGACACTCGCCTTGTTCTAAATTGGGAAAAATGCCATTTCATGGTAAAAGAAGGCATTGTGGTTGGACATAAAATCTCAAAAGCCGGTCTTGAAATGGACCGTGCTAAAGTGGATGTCATAGCCAAATTGCCTCCACCTTTAACCGTGAAGGGTGTGAGAAGTTTCCTTGGTCATGCGGGCTTCTATCGTCGATTCATTCAAGATTTTTATAAAATCGCTCGCCCGATGACCCACCTCTTGGAAAAAGATACTCCTTTCATCTTTTCCAAAGAGTGTCTTGAATCCTTCAATCTTCTTAAGTATAAGCTAACTAAGGCACCGGTCTTGGTTACCCCTAATTGAGAGCTACCTTTTGAATTGATGTGTGATGCTAGCGACTTTGCTATTGGAGAGGTTTTGGGCCAAAGAGTGAACAAACACTTCCAATCAATCCATTATGCTAGCAAGACAATGACGGGGGCTCAATTGCATTATACATCTACCGAAAAAGAGATTTTAGCTGTAGTGTATGCTTTTGAGAAGTTCTACCCCTATCTTGTTCTTTCCACCATAATTGTCTATATCGATCATTCCGCGTTGAAGTACTTGTTGACTAAACAAGATTCTAAGCCAAGACTTCTTCGTTGGGTTTTCCTCCTTCAAGAATTTAACATTGAAATTCGTGACAAGAAGGGAGCAGAAAACCTAGCCGCGGATCATCTAAGTAGACTTGAGGATCCTTATCAAGGGGATCATCCGAATCAAGAGATCGATGACTCTTTTCCCCTTGAGGCCTTAATGTCTATCAATTCCAATCTTGATGACACCCCGTGGTTTTTGGACATTGCAAACTACTTAGCGGGTGGTATTCTCATCGAAGGGTTAACATCCCAACAAAAGAAGAAGTTCTTTAAAGATATTAAGACTTACTTTTGGGATGACCCTTATCTCTTCAGACAATGTGCTGATCTGATTATTCGTCGGTGTGTTGACGGACCTGCAGCTTTAGAAATTCTTGAAGCTTGCCATAAAGGACCCACCGGTGGTCATTTTGGTCCCAACTACACCGCGAAGAAAGTGTTTGACTCTGGATTTCATTGGCCCACCATTTATCGTGACGCTCACGAAATTGTTAAGCATTGTGATGCTTGCCAACGACAAGGCAAGATCACACATAAAGATGAGATGCCTCAAAATTTCATACAAGAATGTGAAATCTTTGACGTATGGGGTATCGACTTTATGGGGCCATTTCCATCATCCAAAGGGAACAAGTACATCCTCGTAGCCGCTGACTACCTATCCAAATGGGTTGAAGCAAAAGCTCTCCCTACGAACGATGCGAGGGTGGTTGTGAACTTTTTGAAGCAGCTTTTTGCTCGATTTGGTGTTCCTCGTGCTATAATCAGTGACCGCGGGACATTTTTGCAACGATCAATTTGCAAGAGTCATGGCTAAGTATGGTGTCAATCACCGCCTTTCCACCGCTTATCATCCCCAAACTAATGGGCAAGCCGAGATATCTAATCGTGGATTGAAGCGAATTCTGGAGCGTACTATAGGAGAGCATCATGCCTCGTGGGCCGATAAGTTAGATGATGCTTTGTGGGCTTTCCGTACCCCTTATAAGACGCCGATTGGTTGTACACCTTATCGTCTTGTGTACAGGAAAGCATGCCACCTCCCTATTGAGCTGGAGCATAAGGCATACTGGGCCTTTAAGTGGGCTAACTTCGACATCAACAAAGCCGGTGATCTTTGGAAGATTCAACTCAAGGAGCTAAATGAACTAAGAAATGAAGCTTATGAGAACTCATTGATCTACAAGGAGAAGACCAAGATCATCCATGATGCAAGGATTAAGAACCGAGAGTTCCACGTTGGTGATCAAGTTTTACTCTTTAACTCTCGGTTGAAGATTTTCTCTAGCAAGTTGAAGAGCCGCTGGTCTGGTCCATTCACCTCACCAAAGTCTTTCCATATGGCACCATTGAGCTTTCTCAGCCAAATGGGCCCAATTTTAAGGTGAATGGCCAGCGCGTGAAGTTGTACTTTGGTGAGGACATCTCGCATGAGATGATTCCATCCCTCACCACGTTTCCCTTGAATTAGTTCTAGGTCGAGTCAGGCTCGTGACTCGGTTAACAAAAACAAGCGCTTCTCGGGAGGCAACCCGTTGATCTATCCTTTACCGTTTCTAAAATAAGTGTAGGGGGAGCCCCGTATGTGTTTGTTGTCTTGTTTCTTGTGCTGTGCAGGGATTAAAGCTTCAAAGATCCACTCTTGATGACATTTGACGAACCGTGTTCCCGTCTTCCCGGTTCTATCCTAAACTCTCGTGATTCAATATTTCATATCTTATATGTTCACATTGAAATCACTATAGTTATCCTCTCCTTAGCAATATTTAACCAAAGTGCACAATGTCTAAGTGTAGGGGATTTAACTCGCACATGCTTAAACATTGAGGACAATGTTTATATCAAGTGTAGGGGGGACTTCTATCGAAGTAAGTGGACTTTTCCATGAATTTGCCCTCATTTTAACCGGAAAACTTGATTTTTCGACATTTTTCAAAATTTTTAATCTATTTTGGCCTTGTAGTTTTTCCTTTGTTAGCGTTATTTACTTTCTTTGCTAAAATAAAGTTTAATAAAGTGGTTTTAAATTTTTCAAAGCCGTGAATATTTTGACTCAACTCGAGTTTACTTATCTAAGTTTACTCTAGCTAGTATCCTTAACGTGTTTAAGTTATGTTTTGCTAGGCTTTTATATAGGGAACTTTAAAACACAAAAGTCTTAACTCTTACGGGTTAAGAACAAGAACTTTTCGCAAGTTCCTATAATTGATCCTAGAGAGTCGTTTATCAAGGGAACTTCAAAATGCGAATTCTAAACTTGAAAAAGTCTAAGAATTTGCAAGGTCCTATAGATGACTCGAAAACCCAAAACTTTGATTTAATTGGCTAAGCATCCACGAGTCTCATTCCTTGAGATTTTAAACTGTGGAGAACGAGAGATGATAGAGTCAATTATAAGTTTGGTATTCTTTCGTGAATTTATGTGAGTTGATTATAAGCTTTTTCTCCCATCGCTTGCTAATAAATTTATCTGCAATAAATAAGGTTGTAAGATTTGAAAAGTTACTTAGCTTCTATGAAGGATCGAGACACAAAAGTGATGTGAAGAATCATTTATCGAAAATCAATATGAAGGATCGAGACACACGACAAAAAGCAAAAACTCCCCTAAAGATCATGGAGAAGTCTATCCGAAAAGACCCTAACAAGGTATGAGGATAAATAGATCCAAGTCCTAAAAGGAGGCGGATCGTTGTATATCAAAGTCGAAAATAAAGATTGGAGAAAAATGAAGAAGTCGTGGTCCAAATATGAAGAATCTCTCAAAAACTTCAAGTGAAGAAATTCCTATTATGAAGAGAAGACCATAATTTCAAGAACGTCTCTCAAGATTTGAAGTATGAAGTCGCTGCCAAATATCGGTCCGAGAAAGGTCTCAAATCGTGAAGCGAGTTATGCCAAGATATGAACTTTAAGAGGTCCCGAGAAGCAGTTTTAAAAGATTTTGTCCTTTAGCTAACTATTGATTAAATCGTCCTACTTTATTTTTAGCCTAAATAAATATCGAAATAAGTCAAAAATGCATCCTCGTGATCATTCAAGACAAAATTAAAATATAAGAGATACATCTAGGAATAAGGGAGTCTAAGTAAATAATTGGGCCACATGAGTTCATGTTAGTTTGCTAACTTATAATAATAATGATCTCGTTTTTAAGCTTGGTATGGGGAACGTGAAACTTGAGGATGATGAACATTCATGATTGCCAAAACCCCAATGCAAGTCTTTAATTTCTTTACTTGTTTTGTACATATTTCTATCTTTTTAGTTTCCTTAAAGTTTAGTATTTAATAAAGGCCAAGGTGGGTTATTTATGATGGAAAATGTAAACCGTGCCTTAAAATTAATGCATTGCATGAGGGCATTGCAATGGTCAAGTGTAGGCGATTTAATAAGTGTGAAAACACTTATCCTTTTACCACTTATTTCCAATAATAACAAGACCAAAACGTGTATTTTATGTCGTAAAAGTCGGAATTATGCGTGGTTTGTGTTTTTATTGTGTTTTAGGACCAAAAGATGAAAAAGGAAGAAAACATGGGCTATCACGGGCTTTTATCGAAGAAAACGAGAAAAGACGAAGTCAAAAGATCAAGAGTGCAAAATATTGGAAGTCAATGGACCTATTTGAAGATTTATCGAAGAAAAGGGCCAAAGACGGAAGACTTATATATGTCGAAGAACTCAAGTCTATTTAACGAGAGATTAAAAGACGAGTTGGAAATATTCACCGACAAATCTCAATTCAAAGTTGGAAACGTTTATTTAACTTAAGTAACGAGAAGACTAAGAAGAAAGAATAAAGCCCGCTTACAAGCCCACAACAAAACAAGCCCACATCAAACTACTATATAAAGCCCTTTCCATCACAAAATTAGCTAGTCTTTATTTTTTCTTTCATTTGTAGTTTTTAAATTCTAGAGAGAGAAAGCTTAACTTTCTCTCACTAGAAAACTTTCAATCCTTGATTTAAATTCTTGTTTTCAAATTTAATCTTTACATGTTTTAGCTTAATCTTTGAGTTCATCTAAATCTTCTCTTAATCTTTGTTTAAGTTCGTGTTCATTTTCATCTTAATCTTCTATTTCGTCATGAAAAGCTCGTTACTTTACATGTTTCTTGATTTGTGTGTTGAAGATTTATAAGTTTTGATCATTTGCCTTGCTTATTGGTAGCTTATTGGAGTTTTTCTTGGCTTATTGTCCTTGAAAAAGTGCTAAAAAGTTGCTTAAAATCGTCCTTGTTCTTGTTCCTAGTTTTTAGGGTCGTCTGATTCGATTTTGCAATTCTCCATAATTGCGAAATCTTGTCCTTGGCTAAGTTGCGAAATTGAATTCCCTTTAATTGCGAAATTATAGTTCCAAGTTGCGAAATTGTTGTTTGTAGAATTGCGAAATCATTCTTTCCCAATTGCGAATTTGTATCACTTCCTCATTGCGAAATCTTTCCTTATTCAATATTGCGAAATCTTCTTTTTGTGGTGATTGCGGAATCTTCTTTCTAATTGCGGAATTTTGCTATTGGCACATTGCGAAATCTTTATTACTCGTGGTTTGCGGATTCTTTGTTCATGTAATTGCGAAATCTTATTCAGCAACATTGCGGAATTAATTCCGCAATTCAATTGCGGAATTAGGCTATTTCTTCATTGCGGAATTGTTGGTTTTCAGTATTGCGAAATCATACCTTATTTTCAATATTGCGAATTTAACTAGTTTTTATTCAAATTTAATTTTTCAAGTTTATTTTCCCGCCAATTTCTTTAAGTTTCATCTTACTTATTTGTTTTATTTGTCGTAAACTTTATTTTAACTTACCTTTTCTTAGTTCTTTTTAAAAGTGTTTTTATTTTATAGTTTTAATTTCTTTACGTTTTAACTTAGCGTCATTTAATTTTTAAGTCACTTAATTTTAGTTTAATCTTTTCTCGTTTTATTTTTATTACTCAACGACGCCTTTTCTTTTAATTAGTTTTAGATAACCAAACCTTTCTTAATTTTCCACCAAGAACGACTGAGTCGCACTAATTAACGGTAATTAATTCGAAAAGATTGGAACGAACTTTCATATTTAGTGAAAAATATTTGTATTAAATAGCGCCGCTTCCGTCTCTTTTCGTTAAGATTAACAGTTTTTAGTGAGAGACGCGTTGAACTTTGGGATCCGTTCTTTTAGGAACGTTATTTTCAAGCACTAAAATTTTTAAAAATCCTTGAAAATATAAAATTTTCAAAAATACAAAAACATTAAAAAAATATAAAAAGCATTTCTTTTCCCAAGTTTTGCACCAAAAAGATTATATATATATTCTCTGTTTCTTTGGTATCTTTTTCTTTTGCAGGTGTATACGTACTAGATCTTCAAATTATTCTGAGCCCGAGACTCGTGAAGATTTAGATATGGCTGGTGTGCATAACAACAATAACAACCCACCTCTACCCAATTTGAATAACAATAACAACAACAACAATGTTCCCCTACCTGATTTACGGACAATGGAGGAACTGCGTCAACCCACCATGAACGGACGCGGAGGACCGATTGCGCCGATGCAAATCACGGCTCCTGAATTTTTGTTGAAGCATCACATGATTCAGCAAGTTCAAAATGCTTGCCCATTTAGCGGATTACCGGATGATGATGCCAACAAACATCTAGACAAGTTCATTACCGTCACTCAAAGCATGAAACTACCCGGTGCTTCCATGGATTTTCTTCGCCTTCACCTTTTTCCACACACTTTATCCCATCATGCCGAAAAATGGTTTGATCGTCTCCCCAAAAACTCAATTCAAACATGGGATGACATGACTCAAAAAAATTTGTGGCGCTATTTTCCACCATCCATGGTCACTAGTCTTCGCAACCAAATCAGTGGATTCACACAAGAACCTGATGAGTCGCTTTTCGATGCTTGGGAACGCTATAATGTCTTGATCGACCGTTGTCCGAACCATAACATGCTCCCCGTTACTTTGATTGATACTTTCTATAATGGTCTAACTTTTCGTGATCGTGATACGATTAATGCTGCCGCCGGTGGTACATTCATGAAGAGGCGACCTGAGGAGTGTAGAGAGCTGATAGAGAACATGACCACTCACCACAAAAATTGGGATTCATCTGCATCTTCAAGGAATAATCAGAGGGCCAATGTTTCTTCTAAATCATCTAACCCAGAGCTCACCGAACTTACTCGCCAAATAGCTGAGATGAACAAAAACTTCTTAACCATGGCTACAAACCAATTTCAACAAGCCAAAGCTATTGCACCTTCTTGTGAGATTTGCGGGGGTTCTCATTCTTACATCGGTTGTCCTTCTACTCTTGACAATCCGGAAAATGTGTACGCCGCCAATGGTAACTTTGCTACAGGAGGCTACCAAGCACGACCTCAAGGAGACCGTAACTTGCTAAGTTATCGTTCCAACAACTATCTATCTCCACCCGGTTTTTCTCCTCAAAACCAAAACCAAAACAACTTCAACCACAACAATCAAAGTCAACCTCGAGCTACCAATCAATTTCAATCCCAAAGAAACCCATATCCACCTCAAGGAAATAATTCAGCTTACCAAGCCCCACCTCTCAACCAACCCACGGCATTGAACCAAGACCTCGAAACTTACATGAGGACTAATAGAGAGATGGTGATGAATCTGCAAAGCCAATTCATTAACTTGAAAGGTGACATGGCAAAACAAGGGAACGATATTCGAGCCGAGATAAGGAATGACATGGCAAAACAAGGGAATGCTCTTCAAGCCGACATGAGAAACTCTATGAACAATCAAACGAATAACTTAAGGGACATGTTGGCTAGTTTTTTCCCAAGTAATCAAACCTCTGGTTCGGTGTCTCTTCCGAGTAACACCGTTGCTAATCCAAGAGGGGAGATGAAAGCAATCACCACTCGCAGTGGCAAAGGTTTAAAGGAACCCGAGATTCCTACACCTACACCGGTGATTGTGACAAAGGAAAACGAGTCCCCTTCTCCAATACCTCCACCTTCTACTTCCACCCCTCCACCACCCAAGGATGTGAGTGAGAATTCCATTCCAAAGCCTTCATCTTAACCCAATATACCTTATCCCTCAAGGTTGAGGAAAGAGAAGTTGAAGAACAAGGATGATATTCAGGTTTCTAACTTTCTCAAAATGTTTAAACAACTGAATTTCAATATCTCCTTTGCTGAGGCTCTCGCTCACATGCCTAAATATGCTAAGATGTTTAAGGATCTTTTAAGTGACAAGGAAAAATTGCTCGACATCGCCAATACCCAATTAAATGAGAATTGTTATGTCGTTCTTTTGAGAAAACTTCCAGTTAAGTTAGGAGATCCCGGTCGTTTCTTGATTCCTTGCAACTTCCCTGGGGTAGAGAATTGTATGGCCCTATCCGATCTAGGTGCTAGTATAAACTTAATGCCTTTAAGCGTTTGGAAACAATTATCTCTACCCGAGCTAGTCCCCACATGAATGACATTGGAATTAGCTAACTGTACGATTGCTTATCCAGTGGGGATAGCCGAAGATGTCTTCGTCGGTGTCGACAAATTCACCTTTCCGGCGGATTTTGTTGTCGTTGACTACGAGATGGACCCCCGTGTTCCATTAATCGTTGGACGTCCATTCTTGAGGACCGGTCTCACTCTCATTGATGTAGCCGCGGGCGAATTAATCATGAGAGTTGGTGATGATAAAATCGTCTTCAACATGGGTAAACTTTCTAAGCAGCCTTCTGACCACGAGAGCGTTAATTTCATTAACGTTCTTGATGAGGCTTGTGAAGAACATTTCAAAGACACTTGTAAAAGTAGTTCTTCTTCTCTACCCATTGTTGAGACCGTTGCCTCTATTGCTCCATCACTAACTCCATTTGGAGAAAGTGATTTCCTTTTGAAAGACTTTGAAGCTACTTTGGGAGATGTGGACTTAAAATATGACGATTCTCCCTCTAATTAGGATGAAGACATTCGTACCATTGAGAAACTTCTCAATGAGGACCATATTTTTCCACCATCTCCTAAGGACATCTCTATCGATGAACCGAATTTGACTACGCCTTCCATCGAAAATCCTCCGGATTTAGAGCTTAAGGACCTACCGTCTCATCTCGAGTACGTTTTCCTTGAAGACAACAAGAAGTCACCCGTCATCATCGCAAAGGACTTGAAAGAAGAAGAAAAATCCCGCCTTATCGCCGTGCTGAAGAATCATAAGAAAGTGATTGCTTGGAAAATCTTTGATATTCGTGGAATTGATCCTCACTTTTGCACACGTAAAATTCTCATGGAGGACGACTTTAAACTCACTATCCAAAGCCAAAGAAGGGTGAATCCTAAGATCCATGACGTTATCAAAAAAGAGGTTATCAAACTTCTTGATGCGGGAATGATCTACCCTATCTCAGATTCACCATGGGTTAGTCCGGTCCATTGTGTGCCTAAGAAAGGCGGAATCACCGTTGTGCCCAATGAAAACAACGAGTTGATTCCTACTCGTCTCGTTACAGGGTGGAGAGTTTGTATAGACTATCGCAAACTCAATGATGCTACGAGAAAGGATCATTTTCCCCTTCCTTTCATGGACCAAATGCTTGAACGTATAGCGGGTAATGACTATTACTGCTTTTTAGACGGTTTCTCCGGGTATTTTCAAATTCCCATTGATCCTAAAGACCAAGAGAAAACCACATTCACTTGTCCTTATGGAACATTTGCTTACAAAAGAATGCCTTTCGGCTTATGCAATGCTCCTGGGACATTCCAAAGGTGTATGATGGCTATCTTCATGACATGGTTGAAGAAACTATGGAAGTCTTCATGGATGATTTCTCGGTCTATGGTGATTCTTTCTCTTCTTGCCTTGCCAATTTAGAACGCATGCTTAAGAGGTGAGAAGACACTCGCCTTGTTCTAAATTAGGAAAAATGCCATTTCATGGTAAAAGAAGGCATTATGGTTGGACATAAAATCTCAAAAGCCGGTCTTGAAGTTTACCGTGCTAAAGTGGATGTCATAGCCAAATTACCTCCACCTTCAACCGTGAAGGGTGTGAGAAGTTTCCTTGGTCATGCGGGCTTCTATCATCGATTCATTCAAGATTTTTTTAAAATCGCTCGCCCGATGACCCACCTCTTGGAAAAAGATACTCCTTTCATCTTTTCCAAAGAGTGTCTTGTATCCTTCAATCTTCTTAAGGATAAGCTAACTAAGGCACCGATCTTGGTTACCCCTAATTGGGAGCTACCTTTTGAATTAATGTGTGATGCTAGCGACTTTGCTATTGGAGCGGTTTTGGGCCAAAGAGTGAACAAACACTTCCAACCAATCCATTATGCTAGCAAGACAATGATGGGGGCTCAATTGCATTATACCACTACCGAAAAAGAGCTTTTAGCTGTAGTGTATGCTTTTGAGAAGTTCCGACCCTATCTTGTTCTTTCCACCATAATTGTCTATACCGATCATTCCGCGTTGAAGTACTTGTTGACTAAACAAGATTCTAAGCCAAGACTTCTTCGTTTGGTTTTGCTCCTTCAAGAATTCAACATTGAAATTCGTGACAAGAAGGGAGCGGAAAACCTAGCCGCGGATCATCTAAGTAGACTTGAGGATCCTTATCAAGGGGATCATCCGAATCAAGAGATCAATGACTCTTTTCCCCTTGAGGCCTTAATGTCTATCAATTCCAATCTTGATGAAACCCCGTGGTTTGAGGACATTGCAAACTACTTAGCGGGTGGTATTCTCGTCGAAGGGTTAACATCCCAACAAAAGAAGAAGTTCTTTAAAGATATTAAGACTTACTTTTGGGATGACCCTTATCTCTTCAAACAATGTGCTGATCTGATTATTCGTCGGTGTGTTGACGGACCTGCAGCTTTAGAAATTCTTGAAGCTTGCCATAAAGGACCCACCGGTGGTCATTTTGGTCCCAACTACACCGCGAAGAAAGTGTTTGACTCTGGATTTTATTGGCCCACCATTTATCGTGACGCTCACGAAGTGGTTAAGCATTTTGATGCTTGCCAACGACAAGGCAAGATCACACATAAAGATGAGATGCCTCAAAATTTCATACAAGAATGTGAAATCTTTGACGTATGGGGTATCGACTTTATGGGGCCATTTCCATCATCCAAAGGGAACAACTACATCCTCGTAGCCGTTGACTACGTATCCAAATGGGTTGAAGCAAAAGCTCTCCCTACGAACGATGCGAGGGTGGTTGTGAACTTTTTGAAGCAGCTTTTTGCTCGATTTAATGTTCCTCGTGCTATAATCAGTGACCGCGGGACTCATTTTTGCAACGATCAATTTGCAAGAGTCATTGCTAAGTATGGTGTCAATCACCGCCTTTCCACCGCTTATCATCCCCAAACTGATGTGCAAGCCGAGATATCTAACCGTGGATTGAAGCGAATTCTGGAGCATATTGTGGGAGAGCATCGTGCCTCGTGGACCGATAAGTTAGATGATGCTTTGTGGGATTTCCGTACCGCTTATAAGACGTCGATTGGTTGTACACCTTATCGTCTTGTGTACGGGAAAGCATGCCACCTCCCTATTGAGCTGGAGCATAAGGCATACTGGGCCTTGAAGTGGGCTAACTTCGACATCAACAAAGCCGGTGATCTTCGGAAGATTCAACTCAAGCGCTTCTCGGGAGGCAACCCGTTGATCTATCCTTTACCGTTTTTATAATAAGTGTAGGGGGAGCCCCGTATGTGTTTGTTGTCTTGTTTCTTGTGATGTGCAGGGATTAAAGCTTCAAAGATCCACTCTTGGTGACATTTGACGAACCGTGTTCCCGTCTTCCCGGTTCTATCCTAAACTCTCGTGATTCAATATTTCATATCTTATATGTTCACACTGAAATCACTATAGTTGTCCTCTCCTTAGCAATATTTAACCAAAGTGCACAATGTCCTAAGTGTAGGGGATTTAACTCCCACATGCCTAAACATTGAGGACAATGTTTATATCAAGTGTAGGGGGGACTTCTATCGAAGTAAGTGGTCTTTTCTATGAATTTGCCCTCATTTCAACCGGAAAACTTGATTTTTCGACATTTTTCAAAAATTTTAATCTATTTTGGCCTTGTAGTTTTTCCTTTGTTAGCGTTATTTACTTTCTTTGCTAAAATAAAGTTTAATAAAGTGGTTTTAAATTTTTCAAAGCCGTGAATATTTTGACTCAACCCGAGTTTACTTATCTAAGTTTACTCTAGCTAGTATCCTTAACGTGTTTAAGTCATGTTTTGCTAGGCTTTTATATAGGGAACTTTAAAACGCGAAAGTCTTAACTCTTACGGGTTAAGAACAAGAACTTTTTACAAGTTCCTATAATTGATCCTAGAGAGTCGTTTATTAAGGGAACTTCAAAATGCGAATTCTAAACTTGAAAAAGTCTAAGAATTTGCAAGATCCTATAGATGACTCGAAAACCCAAAACTTTGATTTAATTGGCTAAGCTTCTACGAGTCTCATTCCTTGAGATTTTAAACTATGGAGAACGAGAGATGATAGAGTCAATTATAAGTTTGGTATTCTTTCGTGAATTTATGTGAGTTGATTATAAGCTTTTTCTCCCATCGCTTGCTAATAAATTTATCTGCAATAAATAAGGTTGTACGATTTGAAAAGTTACTTAGCTTCTAGCCCAAGATCGTTTAAAAGTTGCTCGTTATTAATTAGAGTTCATAGCCAAGGCATAAATTATTGAAGCGGGATGCGAAGATTGGCGAGTCCGAAAAGGCCCTAACAAGGCATGAGGGCTACATTTTGTTGCTAAAGATCCAAAAGTGATGTGAAGAATCATTTATCGAAAATCAATATGAAGGATCGAGACACACGACAAAAAGCAAAAACTCTTTTAAAGATCATGAAGAAGTCTATCTGAAAAGACCCTAGCAAGGTATGAGGATAAATAGATCCAAGTCCTAAAAGGAGGCGGATCGTTGTATATCAAAGTCCAAAATAAAGATTGGAGAAAAATGAAGTCATGGTCCAAATATGAAGAATCTCTCAAAAACTTCAAGTGAAGAAATTCCTATTATGAAGAGAAGACCATAATTTCAAGAACGTCTCTCAAGATTTGAAGTATGAAGTCGCTGCCAAATATCGGCCCGAGAAAGGTCTCAAATCGTGAAGCGAGTTATGCCAAGATATGAACTTTAAGAGGTCCCGAGAAGCAGTTTTAAAAGATTTTGTCCTTTAGCTAACTATTGATTAAATTGTCCCACTTTATTTTCAGCCTAAATAACTATCGAAATAAGTCAAAAATGCATCCTCGTGATCATTCAAGACAAAATTAAAATATAAGAGATACACCTAGGAATAAAGGAGACTAAGTAAATAATTGGGCCACATGAGTTCGTGTTAGTTTGCTAACTTATAATAACAATGATCTCGTTTTTAAGCTTGGTATGGGGAACGTGAAACTTGAGGATGATGAACATTCATGACTGCCAAAACCCCAATGTAAGTCTTTAATTTCTTTACTTGTTTTGTACATATTTCTATCTTTTTAGTTTCCTTAAAGTTTAGTATTTAATAAAGGCAAAGGTAGGTTATTTATGATGGAAAATGTAAACCGTGCTTTAAAATTAATGCATTGCATGAGGGCATTGCAATGGTCAAGTGTAGGGGATTTAATAAGTGTGAAAACACTTATCCTTTTACCACTTATTTCCAATAATAACAAGACCAAAATGTGTATTTTATGTCGTAAAAGTCGGAATTATGCGTGGTTTGTGTTTTTATTGTGTTTTAGGAACAAAAGATGAAAAAGGAAGAAAACATGGGCCATCACGGGCTTTTATCGAAGAAAACGAGAAAAGACGAAGTCAAAAGATCAAGAGTGCAAAAGATTGGAAGTCAATGGACCTATTTGAAGATTTATCGAAGAAAAGGGCCAAAGACGGAAGACTTATATATGTCGAGGAACTCAAGTCTATGTAACGAGAGATTAAAAGACGAGTTGGAAATATTCACCGACAAATCTCAATTCAAAGTCGGAAACGTTTATTTAACTTAAGTAACGAGAAGAATAAGAAGAAAGAAGAAAGCCCGCTTACAAGCCCACAACAAAACAAGCCCACATCAAACTACTATATATAGCCCTTTCCATCACAAAATTAGCTAGTCTTTATTTTTTCTTTCATTTATAGTTTTTAAATTCTAGAGAGAGAAAGCTTAACTTTCTCTCACTAGAAAACTTTCAATCCTTGTTTTAAATTCTTGTTTTCAGATTTAATCTTTACATGTTTTAGCTTAATCTTTGAGTTCATCTAAATCTTCTCTTAATCTTTGTTTAAGTTCGTGTTCATTTTCATCTTAATCTTCTATTTCGTCACGAAAAGCTCGTTACTTTACATGTTTCTTGATTTGTGTGTTGAAGATTTATAAGTTTTGATCATTTGCCTTGCTTATTGGTAGCTTATTAGAGTTTTTCTTGGCTTATTGTCCTTGAAAAATTGCTAAAAAGTTGCTTAAAATCGGCCTTGTTCTTGTTCCTAGTTTTTAGGGTCGTCTGATTCGATTTTGCAATTCTCCATAATTGCGAAATCTTGTCCTTGGCTAAGTTGCGAAATTGAATTCCCTTTAATTGCGAAATTATAGTTCCAAGTTGCGAAATTGTTGCTTGTAGAATTGCGAAATCATTCTTTCCCAATTGCGAATTTGTATCACTTCCTCATTGCGAAATCTTTCCTTATTCAATATTACGAAATCTTCTTTTTGTGGTGATTGCGGAATCTTCTTTCTAATTGAGGAATTTTGCTATTGGCACATTGCGAAATCTTTATTACTCGTGGTTTGCGGATTCTTTATTCATGTAATTGCGAAATCTTATTCAGCAACATTGCGGAATTAATTCCGCAATGCAATTGCGGAATTAATTCCGCAATGCAATTGCGGAATTAGGCTATTTCTTCATTGCGGAATTGTTGGTTTTCAGTATTGCGAAATCATACCTTATTTTCAATATTGCGAATTTAATTAGTTTTTATTCAAATTTAATTTTTCAAGTTTATTTTCCCGCCAATTTCTTTAAGTTTCGTCTTACTTATTTGTTTTATTTGTCGTAAACTTTATTTTAACTTATCTTTTCTTAGTTTCTTTTTAAAAGTGTTTTTATTTTATAGTTTTAATTTCTTTACATTTTAACTTAGTGTCATTTAATTTTTAAGTCACTTAATTTTAGTTTAATCTTTTTTCGCTTTATTTTTATTACTCAACGACGCTTTTTCTTTTAATTAGTTTTAGATAACCAAACCTTTCTTACTTTTCCACCAAGAACGACTGAGTCGTACTAATTAACAGTAATCAATTCGAAAAGATTGGAACGAACTTTCATACTTAGTGAAAAATCTTTGTATTAACATACATACGTAATATTAGCTCGTGATTAATTTACTTTCATGATTTCATGTTCGTATGTTCGTGATTATAATTATTATTGAAATAATTATCGTGCGTTAATACTGTAATAAATACTTATCGTGTTATAACACGTACGTAATACTTGTAATTCTTGTTCATGAAACATAAACATGTTATAAAAGGAAAGTTCTAATCATGTATGTACTATCATAAGGGTACTATTCATGGTAAAAGCGTGCGGATTTTACAGGATGAACCCACGTCAGTTTAGAGTTTTCCTGTGTTATCGTTTGGAGGTTCCTTTGTTTCTTGATGGTTCTTCTTGTCCGAGTTGTCACGTGCATCGGATGGACCAATGGGGTGACCATGTTGTTCACTGCTCTAGTGAGGTGGGTGTGAAGTTTCGGTATAATCTGGTGCGCGATATGTTGTTTGATATCTGTTCTAGAGTTGGTGTTTCTGTACGGAAATATGCCCCTTTGGGATTCCTTTCAGCTGATGGACGAGACCTTCGTCCAGCGGATTTATTGTTGCATAATTGGTCCCATGGCAAAGACGCTTGCTTGGATGTTACGGGTGTCTCTCCGTTTGCTGGTGCGGGTTTGGATTCGTGGATCCCCGAGATTGCTTTGTGGACTGCTTCTCAGAAGAAAAGGAGGAAGTATTTTCTATTTTTGTAGAGCACGGTTATTCGTTCATCCCTTTTGCCTTCTCTACTTTTGGGGAGCTTAACGAGGAATCCTTGGTTACTCTTTCGCATCTCAAGCGCTTATCTGTTTGTCATTCTAATGATGCTAGGAGTGGCTCTTTTCTATTTTCTAGAATTAGTTTCTGTATTTAAAAGGGGGTGGGAGCGCAACTTGTTTTGTGGCTCCTTCTAATTTTGTGTGATTAATAAATAAAATATTTTCATTAAAAAATTATATTATAATAATAATAATAAATTACTTTCGGTAGTAGCTTTCAGGTGGTTGTGGGTTTCATCATCATTGTGTGGTTTACGGTAGTGGGTTTTAGGTGATAGTGGGTTTCATCATCGTTGTGTGGTTTACGGTAGAGGGTTTCAGGTGGTAATGGGTTTCTTGTGTTTGGCTGAGTAGGGTTGTTTACGGTTGGTGTTTTTGGTTGTTATTGAGCAGTGTTTCAGAGCTGGGTTGTTTTTGTTTTTACTGTGTTGGGGCGTTACAGAGTAGTTGCAGGGTTGGGCTGTTTTGTTGTTATTGTTGTTATAGTCGTCGGGTTGTAGAGTAGGGTCGTTTTTGTTGTGTTGTGGATATGAGGGGTTTCTTTTTGTGGTTGTTTTGGTTGCGGTTTAGGATTGTTGTTTCTTTCGTAGCTTGTAGGTTTGCAGCGCGTGGTTATGTATGCTTGTTTTGGTTGGGTTCTTTGCGTAGTTTTTAGGCTTCGGTACTACTTGTAGGTTCGCATCGTGTTCGGTACCGGCTCTATAGATTTGTTTTGGTACATCTTGTTGTTTATTGTGTGGCTGTGGGGTTATTGTTTTGGGCTTTGTGACTGTTTGTGTGTTTTGGTTGTTGGGTTTGCATGGCTTCCCGTGCTGTGAGTTTTATTCCATGTCCGTTGCTTGGCTGTGATGGTTGTAGTGGTGGTCGAGATGCTAGGGGGCTTTGTAGGAGTTATTTTATCTCGGGTTAATACATAGGTAGGTAAATAACGTTTCCAAAAAATTGCGCCTAAAGTAATAACGTTTCAGTTCGTTCACTCAAGTTACTTAAGTATACGGGTTGGCTAAGTAGGTTACTAAAGATTTTTAAACTTTATAATACAAGGATTTTGTGGAAGGGTTACCGGCTAAGTAGATTACACAAAGAATTTAATACACAAACTTGGTCTCTTTATACATAAAGAAATTACTAACGTTTACAAAAAAATGCATCGAAGTTACTAAAACCGGCTAACGTAGGTAAATAAAAAAATGAGTAACTCAATTAACCGGTAACATATACTTGAGTAACTTAAGTGAACGATTTGAAACGTTATTACCTTAGGCGCACTTTTTTGGAAACGTTAGTTACCTACGTATGTATTAACCCTTTTATCTCATTTCAGAACTCAACACTTTAAGACGGAGGCATTAAAGGCATCTCACAAAGCTCGTATTGCTAGTGACTATTCTTATTTTCAGCTTTGGACCTCGCTCTCCATAAGGCGGGTATTTGGTTATGTGGCGATTGTTTTGGTACTCACACATTCTCTAAGAACTGTAAGCATGGAGATGGGGTTTTGGTTTATGCGCTGGCCTTTGAGGATGTCGCTATCCTAGGTATTCCCGTACCTATTATTGTGGAACGCTCGGGTTTGGGTGTTACTTCGGGTACGGAACATGGTGATTTGGGTTTGTTTGGGTCATCTCGGGTGTTCGATGGTGGAGTGAGCTCTCTTTGCTTAGATGCTGACCTTCTCGACCACTTTTTTCGAGAGGTTTGTGTACGGTCAAGTGTATTCCGCCTAAGTTGCGGCTTGGTTTTGCCAGAATCTTTCTCAGTGCTCTTGATAGGGTCTTATCTTGCCCGGGTGATTTAGCTGTGTAGGTAGAGCTTCTTATCTTTCCGTGTTGTACTTTGGTTGTTTTTATGCCATCTAGTAGAGCTCAACGACGGTCTGGTGAGAGGGAGCGATGTTAGTTTGTTAGTACTTCTAGTGCCATTATTCGTTGGAGGGGTCCTTGGGAGAGGCTTGGATTGATTAGGGACTGTTTAGCTGAATCCTCCTCTCCATGGCATGGGTTGTTGAAGCCTAAAGATTCCGTGGCGGCTAATATTTCCCATTGCAAGAGGAAGTTGGGTGATGGTCACTTTTATGCTGCTATTAAGTTCCTCACTTCTTCAGGTGTTGCTCGTGATTCTCCTGACACTCGGGATGAGTTGGATTCCAAGCATCCATTTGCACCTCCTCCGGTTGCGCCTTCTTCGCCACTTGTGGTGGATGCGTGATAGTTCATAAGGATTTGGTGTTGAACCGTATTTGGATTTTTCCCAAAGGTACTTCTTGTGGTCGAGACGGGCTTCGAGCTCAGCATTTGTTGGATGTTTTGGGGGGAGCTTCTTCGGCCGTGGCTGACGACCTGCTAGTTTCTATCACTATGGTTGTCAATTTTTTTCCGTCGGGTAAATTTCCAGGGCATCTTGGGGAGTTCATTGCTAGTGCTCTTTTGAATCCGCTTGTTAAGCCTTAAGCCTGGTGGTGGTATCCGGCCCATTTTCATTGGCACTGTGTGGAGGAGGCTTGTCTCTAAGGTTGCCTCTTCTTTTGTTGGTGAATCGATGTCTTCTTATTTGCATGATTTTCAGTTTGGTGTAGGTGTGCCAGGTGGGTGTGAGGTTGTTCTTCATTCTGTTAGCAGATTTGTGGAGGCTAGAGGGGATGAGGTTGGCCTTTCTATGCTTTTGGTGTATTTTAAGAATACCTTTAACGTGGTTGATAGGAGTACCATTCTTTAGGAGACTCAGTTGAGGTGCCCGGCTATCTCTCCCTGGGTGGAGTCCTGTTATTCTCGGCCTATGAGGCTTTATTGTTGTGATTCGGTTCTTTGGTCTTCTTAGGGGGTTCAGCAGGGGATCCTTTGGGTCCTTTATTATTCTCCTTGGCTCTGCATCCGCTTATTCATACTATTCATCAAATATGCGAGCTCTCCCTTCAGGCGTGATATCTTGATGACGGTTCTATTATTGGTGATACTCTTATGGTTGCCAAGGCATCAGATATCATCCGAGCTGATGGACCAGCTCGTGGGCTGCATCTGAATGTTGGTAAGACTGAGCTTTTCTGGCTGGTGGAGGATCCTCGTGGTCTGATGGATGTCCTTTTTCCTGGTTCATTATCTCACTCGGTGCGTGGTGTTAGGCTTCTTGGGGGTCTCTTAGTAGGCACTATGAGTTTTCCTAGGATTTTGTCGCACGTCGAGTTTCTAAGTTCATTTCCCTGCTAAATGTTATCCGCAGGCTTGATGATCCACAGTGTGAGTTTCTTCTTCTTTGCAATTGTGCGGGGGTTGCGAAGTTAGTTTTTTCTTTGAGGACTTGTCCTCCTGGGGTTCTTAGTGGTGCTCAGGTTCAGTTTGATCAGGTCTTGTGTACTTCTTTGGAGTTGATTGTTACTGGTTTAGGTCCGGGTTTTATAGATTGGCAGTGGCGGCTTGCCACTATGCCCATTAGACTTGGTGGTCTTGGGGTCTTGTGTGTTGAGGATGTTGGGCGTTTTGCCTTCATAGCCTCTCATTTGCAATCTAGTTCATTGTAGGATCGTATTTTGGCGAGGTCTGGGATTGTTTCGCCATGGTTCTATCTTTGTGTCTGGTCTGGATGATTTCTCGACCTTTTGTGGTGTTGATTCTCTCTCTATTACCTCTATCTCTCCTGCCCCCTAGTTTATGAAGTCTGTAGAAACTAGAAAGGGGGGGGGGGGTTGAATAGTTTCTCTTTGGTGTGCCTCCTAAGTAAAATTCCTTTCAATTAGGTGAGTGCCAAAACTATCTTTTACTTGAAAGCTAGTTGCATACTGATTAGGTTCAATTCTAATGCATTAACAATGACAAGTAGTAAGTGTAATGAAAATGGAAGTAAGTAAAGATTAAGGAAAGAAACAACCTAATAGGAAGACACCAAGATTTATAGTGGTTCGGCAACGAAGGTCTATCCTCGTTCCTACTCTACTCCTCGAGTACACCTACTCGAGATTTCCACTATATCCACAAGCTCCCTTCTTTTCGGAGAAAACCTTACAACGTCGCTTACATTATTTTTCGACACTAAGCTAAATGTCGAGACCTAATCTTAGATAAGACCAATCTACACAATGTCGCCCACTTCACTATTTTACGACACAAGGCTAGATGTCGAGTTCTAATCAAAAGGTAGAACTAATCTTTACAACGTTGCCTACTTCACCATTTTCTGATACAAGGCTAGATGTCGAGTTCTAATCCAAAGCTATAACCAATCTTCACGACTCTTCACTTTGAAGCTAAGTGAGAACTTCATACGACACAACTACACATCACTTTATAGTTTAGTGAGAACTCACAAAACACAACTACATCACTTTATAGTTTAGTGAGAACTTACACAACATATTACAACTCAACTAAACATATCCAAGTACACACATGTAACTTGGATTTACACAAGACAAATCCAAGCACACACATATGCAATGGACTTACGTAACTCTAATCCAAGTATTCACAAATAGCTTGGATGAACACAACTATTCCAAGTATTCACAAATACCTTGGATCTACACAAGACACAAATAAAAAAATGATGAGCATGATTAGATCTTTAGGAGAGGATGATCTTCATCAAGGCTTCGTCTTTAATCACATCACAAGTGTATGAGTGTCTTCTCTTTGGACAAGGTAAAGAAGTAGATCAAAAGGATAATCATAAGTAAACATACTTAACACATTAAGTGATCATTTACAAATGATTAGGATTATAAAGGAGAAAGGAGGCTGAAAGAAATGTCCAAAAAGGGTTGTAGAAAATATAGATTTGATCCACTTTTTATAGAAGACAAAAACCAACGGCTATCTGTGCATGGTTCTTTAATGCACTAGGCGGTTCCTTATCAATAAAGAACCGCATAGGCACTTAAGGAACCGCGGAGGTAGACTCCGCTCCTTTTTGTCTTTTAGTGGATTTGAAATATCTGAGGCAGTTTAAAACCTTCAAAGGATATTCTTATGGCATTTGGAATATGCCATATTCAAATTTTCATTTTCCATTTTAATAAAACATTTTCTTAAAAAGAAAGTTTATTAAAAATCTTTTGTCACATTTGACAAAAGTGAGTTTTAAGGCTAATCACTTTTATGATCACTAAACATGATTAAGATATGTTAGTGTAATGATTATTACCTTAATGATAGTGTTTGTTATATAATTTGTTTTACGATTGTGTTTGATAATAAATGTCTTGTATAGTTTGTTGTGATCAAAACTAAGAAATATTAGTTAACACTAATAATGTTTTTAGGCATTACTTACATTAACAAAGTCTTTGGCAATGAGATATTTTGGTATCATTTATGAACTTCTGTCGTCACGATATAGTTTGAGTCGCTGTCACGAAGCCCTTAATAGTTACATGCGTGCTCCTCATGCACAATATTATCTCTTTACTATTCCTATTGATGGGTTGGGGCAGCGGATGAACCCACGTCAGTTTCAAGCTGTCCTGTGTTATCGTTTGGCGGTTCCTTTGTTTCCTGATGGATCTTGTTGTTCGAGTTGCCGTGTGCATCGGATGGACCAGTAGGGTGACCATGTTGTTCACTGCTCTAGTGAGGTGGGGGTAAAGTTTCGGCATAATCTTGTGTGCGATATGTTGTTTGATATATGTTCTAAAGTTGGTGTTTCTGTACGGAAAGAGGCCCCTATGGGATTTCTTTCAGATGATGGACGAGACCTTCGTCCAACGGAATTATTGTTGTATAATTGGTCCCAAGGCAAAGACGCTTGCTTTGAAGTTACGGGTGTCTCTCTATTTGCTGGTGCGGGTTTTGATTCTTGGGTCCTTGGAGTTTCTTTACGGACTGCTGTTCAGAAGAAGAGGAGGAAGTATTCTTCTATTTGTGCAGAGAATTGTTACTCGTTCATCCCTTTTGCCTTCTCTACTTTTGGGGAGCTTGACGAGGAAGCCTTGGTTACTCTTTCGCACATCAAGCGCGTATCTGTTTGTAATTCTAATGATGTTAGGAGTGGTATTTTTCTATTTTCTAGACTTGGTTTTTGTATCCAGAAAGGGCTGGGAGCGCAACTTGTTTTTCGACTCCCTTCCAGTTTTGTGTGATTAATAAATTAAAAATGATATAAAATAATAATAATAATAATAATATGAGGCTAAATGTTCAAATATTGGGTATGGTTTTCTCCCATTCTCGTGTTCTTCGCTTGGGAATTAGAGAAGGATGTTGTGACTTTACTAAAACGGATTCGAAAATTCTCCGTGACTCAAGATATTGGGGCACGTGCTGCGGTTCATATATTTAATAGGATCAATTTCGCTATTGCTAAAGGAGTGGAGGCCCAGATAGTATCTCGGCTTCCCTCTAATCTTTTGTAAATCTCTTAAGTTTATAATAAAGTGATTTATAATTTAAAAAAAGAATAATAATAATAATAACAACAACAACAATAATAATAATAATAATAATAATAATAATAATAATAATAACTCTAGTTGGGTTAGTTTATTAGTCTTGCCTCCTAAAAAATTTCGTCAGAGGAGTAATCTTGAGTGCAAGTCTGCTACTAAGCATCAATGACAGGAAGAGAGTATTGTCAATTCCGTTCGATCTTAGGGTATGTCGGGTGGTAGTTTGCAGATTTTAAGGGAGGCCTTGGCTGAATCTTCCCCTAATTGGTCAGATGTTGATGGTGAAGAGATGGATTTGGGTGAGAGGAATATCAACCAGTGTAAGAGGAAGATATCTGATGGGCATTATACTGCGGCAGTTAGAGTTATTTCCTCTTATGGTGTTGCTCCTTATAGTGATGCTACTTTTGATGATTTAAAGACATAACACCCTTTCAAACCTGCTCCTTCCTTACCAAATATATCAATTGATCACGATCACCTTATCACATCTCCTAGTGTGGTCCTTGATAGAATTAAGAGTTTCCCTCGTGGTACGTCTTGTAGGCGGGATGGGTTGCGTGCCCAACACCTTATAGATTGCTTAAGTGGAGCTGCTGTTGCTGCTTCTGATGAGCTAGTCTCTTCTATCACCCAAGTGGTGAATCTTTTTCTTGAAGGGAGTTGTCCCAAGATGTTCGGCGAGTATATTTCAAGTGCTCCTCTCACGCCATTAGTTAAGCCGGGTGGTGGAATTCGTCTCATAGCTGTGGGTACTGTTTGGAGCTGTCTTGTCTCTAAGGTTAGTGCTATGATGATTGGTCATTCTTTGGAGGGTTATTTGGATGATCTACAGTTTGGTGTTGGGGTGTCGGGAGGTAGCGAGGCTATTCTTCATGCCGTGAATCATTTGATTGAGGGACGTGGAGATGATGTTGGGTACTGGATTTCAAAAACGCCTTCAACTTAGTAGATCGAGAGGTTATGTTACGAGAAGTTCGTCTACGATGTCCTACCATCTCGCGTTGGGTGGAATTTTGTTATTCTAACCTAACTAGATTGTATTACGGGGAGCACACCTTATGGTCGTGCCAAGGGGTTCAACAGGGAGATCCCCTTGGACCATTGTTTTTTTGCCTTGGTTTTACATCCTTTAATATGTAAGATTAGAGACTCTTTTACTCTTTCTCTACAGGTTTGGTATTTGGATGATGGTACTATAGTTGGAGATACTTTGGTTGTGCGGAAGGTTTTAGAGTTAATTATGGAGGATGGCCCTCGGTGTGGCTTGCATCTAAATGTTGATAAAACTGAGGGGTTTTTTTGCCAAAGGAAGACCCTCGTAGCAAGCTTGAAGGTGTTTTTCCATCTAATATTTCTCGTCCCGTGCATGGCGTTAAATTACTCGATGGCCCCGTTAGTGTCGACTTTAATTTTTGTAATGAGCTTGTGATGAAGAGGGTGGCCAAAACCATTGGGCTTATGGAAGCAGTTGTTAAGATTAATGATCCTAAATGTGAACTATTGCTTCTTCGTTCTTGTACGGGTATTTCCAAACTATATTTTCTATGCGTACATGCCCGCCTCGTGTCTTTGAGTCTGCCCAACATTCTTTTGACGTGGCTCTACGTTCTTCGTTAGAACGTATTGTTACTGCTTCTGGACTTGGGTTCGGTGACTGGCAATGGAGGCTTGCAACCTTACTATTTGTATTTGGAGGGCTTGGTGTGTACTCTGCAGGTGATGTTCTGAATTATGCATTTCTTGCATCACGGTTACAATCTGCTGGTTTGCAAACTAAGCTTCTTCGGCATACTGGTGTTGTAGCTTCAGGGCTTAATTTTGATGATGCCTTATGTGGGTTTAATATGTCTATGGAGACAGACCTTTTGAGTAATTCAAGTGAGATCGCTTCCCCCAAACTAATGAAAAAAATGGCGGATATATATTTCACACGAGTTACTAACGATGCAAAATCTACATTTTCCTTATCTCCACGACAAATGGCCTTATGGACATCTCAAAGGGAGGAACACACCTCTGATTGGCTTAGGACTGTTCCTATTTCTGGGTTGGGACAAACTATGAACGGTAAGACTTACCGTTGTGTTTTGTGTTATCGGTTAGGTATCCCCTTATTTTCTGTTTCAAAGGCTTGTTCAGCTTGTTCAAGGATCTTTGTTGGGGATATATATGGAGGCCATGCTGTGTCGTGTGCTGGTATTGTTGGTATTAAACATCGTCATAATGTTGTGCGCGACAACCTTGTTAACATATGTTATCGTTCTGGGATTTCAGCTGGTAAGGAAGTTGATATCGGGTTGGATGGGGGATGTGACCAAGCATTACGTCCAGCAGATATGTTACTTTACTCGTGGGATGGAGGACTTGATGTATGTGTGGATCTGACCAGATCTACACCTTTGACACAAACCGGGATGACTGATTTTGTACCTGGTCGAGCGGTGGTTGATGCTACAAAACGTAAACGTGTTAAGTATATGGCTAAGTGTGCGGCTATTTGATATGAGTTTCTCCTATTTTCTTTCTCTTCCTTGGGGGAATTAGAGGCGGATGCGGTTACATTGTTGAAGAGGATTCGGAAATTCTCTATGGCTCAGGACATCGGTGCACGTGCTGCTGTTTATATATTTAATAGGATTAGTTTCGTTATTGCTAAAGGAGTGGGGGCTCAGATAGTATCTCGACTCTCCACTAACTTTTTGTAATCCGATTATTCTAATGAAGTGGGACAACAACACGTGCTCCAATGTTTTGAGTAATAGAAAACTTTTAAATCGGCTTTATTAAGGTAACTGCATCTTACTCTATATTTTATCTGAATTCTTTTTTTAAATGTAAGTGTAATGTATTGGAAGTATTAAACTTTACTTATCTACACTTGGATACTTGGAGGACTGTGTTGCAAATAAAGTGTGCCAGTTTTGTTACTTTTCTATTTCAGGAGGACTAATTGTGACAACTTGTCAAAGATCATGGGAGCTGCTATAAAAGGGGATTACCAGCTCATTATCTCTCATAATTTGTATCGCCATCACACACAGTCTCTCTCAAAGTTGTTACGTTTCACATCTGGTTCTTGATCATGTATTTGATCACGTCTTGTGATTGATAGTTTGGTTTTGATCTGTTAGAGTCTGTTTTTGAGTCTGTATTTGAATCGTGTAGCATCCAGTTGGGTACTACACATAGTCTTTTGTATTTGTTGGATAGCATCCATTTAGGGACTATCCTTAATAAACGTTTTGAGTAATCTGGTGTTCTTGGTGTTTTTATATAAAAAACTTAACTTTTTCACATGGTATCAGAGCATTGGCTCTGTTTTTGGGATTATTGATCTTTAAAACTAATGTGTTTTGGGTTTAATTAGTTGGATCTTGAAGATCTGCTTCCTAATTGATTTTTTACAAAATTAGGGTTTTCGAAAAATTTGGGGATTTTTCGATTTTTGGGTTGGGTATTGTTTTTAGAGGTGTTAATCAGTGATTAACATTGTTAATTGTTTTAATTTTTACTAATTTCTTAAAAACCCTAAAATCAGATATTAGGGTTTTTTCTTGGTAAGTTGTTTTTTGTTTAATTCTTCATCATTGCAAGTTTGTTGTTGAGTTCCACTGCTGGTTGTGTTGGTTCTGGTTTTCTTGTTTGATCTTCTTGATAATTATTGGTGATTGTTGCGCGTTTAGTAATACCTCTCACGTTCTCACCTTTTATTTTTTGATTGATAGAGGGTTTAGGTGTCGTTGGGATCTAGTTTGATTGGTGTTGTGGAGATATAAGGAGGTGTTATTAGTTGTTTTGTGATTCTTGTTGGCTATCTGTTTTTTATTGATTGTTAGTTTCTTGGTTATCTGTTTGTTTTTTTTCCTTTCTTGTTTGCTTGTTTGTTATTTTCTGTTTTGACCTTTTTCAAGTCATCAGCTCTTGACCTGCCACCCATGAGTGGTATGGAAGCCTGAGAACTATTTTTTGACTTGATCTTGTGTTCAACGTTTTTGTTGAGTCTTTTGTTGTGTGTTCATTATGTCTACTAATAATAATAATGTGATTAACAGCTTAGATGCTGGTAATCCATTGCACTTGCATAATAGTGATCATACTAGTGGTTCTGTTATTAGTTTAAAGTTGACTGGTTCTGAAAATTATAGAGTGTGGGCTACTGCTATGAAAATTGCTTTGCAAGTCAGAAATAAAATAAGCTTTGTTGATGGTACATGTGTTAGAGAGACTTATGCTAATAGTGTTCCATTGTCTAATCAATGGGATAGATGTAATGCTGTTGTTTTGTCTTGGTTGTTGGGTAGTATATCTGGGGATTTATATTTGAGTTTGGTGTATTCTGATAATGCTGATGAGGGGTATGGACTGAATTGAGAGAAACATATGATAAGCTAGATGGGTCAATTTTGTTTAATTTGTTGCAAAAGATTAATAATTTTAAACAAAATGGTCTGTCTGTTGCCGAATATTATCATAAATTGACTTCTTTGTGGAGAGAATTTGACATTCTTACTAAATTGACTCCTTGTACATGTGAGGCTAAGGATGAACTTAATAAGTATAATCAGCTTATGAAATTAATGCAGTTTTTAATGGGTCTTGATGATGTTTATCAGCCTATTAGAAGTACTTTATTAACTCAACATGATTTGCCTGATGTTAAAGATGCTTTTGTTATTGTTGGAAGGGAGGAGTCACATAGAGGTCTAGGTAATAATATTGGAGTTCAAAAACCCCAGGTTAGCTCTTTTGTTGTTAGAACTGAGTCTAATGGGAGAAATTTTAATAGGTCTAATAATAATAGGGCTAACAGGGGTCAATGTAACAGTAATAATTACAACTCTTTGTCTTGTAAATATTATGGTATGAAAGGTCATACTATTGACAGGTGTTTTGAGCTTATTGGTTATCCAAATGGTTTTATAAGAAACAATACTAATAATAACTCTGGTAATGGAAGAAATGTTTCAACTAATTCTAATTTTGGTGGTTTTAATAAGAGTAATAATGTGAGTAACAATGTTGATGTGAGTAAAAGCGGTAATGGTTCTTCTGGTTTACCTTTTACTACTGATCAAATCAGTAAGATTATGAATCTTATTGGTGAGAAAAATAGTTCTGGGGTTCATGCCAATATGGCAGGTATGGGGTTTACATTCTTTAATGCTAATGTGTTTTTCAATAATCATTTTTATAAATTTTTTAATGCTAATATCAAAATAGGTGATAAAGTTTTACATTTTGGATGGATTATTGATTCAGGGGCAAACCAGCATATTACTTCTTCTACTGATAATATGACTAATATTGTTGATATTTCAGACTTAGATATTACAGTACGACACCCTAATGGTACTATTGCTAAAATTAAATATGTTGGTAATCTTAGATTAACTAGCAATGTGGTGTTGTTTGATGTGCTGGTTATACCTGAATACACTGTTAGTTTGTTGTCTGTTAATAAAATGATTAAAGATAGTAAACTTCATGTTGGTTTTAATGAGCATGATTGTGTTATTCAGGATTTGAAAAAAGAGAATATTCTGGGGACTGGTAGTGAAACTGGTGGTTTGTATGTGTTTGATGTGAATTGTGAGTTTCCTAGAATTAAAAGTAATTTTTCTGTTTTATGTTGTCATATTTCTAAGTCTGTTTGGCATAATAGACTTGGTCATCCATCTGATGAAGTTCTTATGGTTTTAAAACAACAGTTGAAATTAAGTAAACCAAGTCATTTTGAACCTTGTGAGATTTGTCATTTTGCTAAACAATCAAGAGAACCTTTTCCATTAAGTGAACATAAATCTTCTATTTTAGGAGATTTAATTCATCTTGATGTGTGGGGACCCTATAGGGTTACTACTAGGGAAGGTTTTAGATTTTTTCTTACAATTGTGGATGATTATAACAGAGCTGTATGGGTTTATTTGTTAAAGTCTAAAGATGAAGTTTTTAAATATTTTAAAGAATTTCATAGTTTGTTACTTAATCAGTTTTCTAAGAAGATAAAGGTTATAAGATCTGATAATGGGACTGAATTTTTGAATAATAATATGTCAAGTTTTTTAAGTGACCAAGGTATTAGTCATCAGACTACTTGTGCTTATACTCCTCAGAAAAATGGGATTGCTGAGAGAAAGCATAGACACTTATTAAATGTTTCTAGAAGTTTGTTGTTTCAGGGAGGTATTCCTCTTAGTTTTTGGTCTGATTGTGTTTTAACTGCTACCTATCTGATTAACAGGCTTCCTTCTTCTGTTCTTGCTGGTCATTCTCCTTTTTTTAAGTTGTATGACAGGGAACCTTCCCTTTCCCATATAAGGTCTTTTGGGTGTTTGTGTTTTTCAAGTATTTTGAATAATTCTGATAAATTCTCTTCTAAATCTGAAAAGTGTGTTTTAATTGGGTTTTCTTCTTCTAAAAAGGCTTATAAATTGTTGAGTGTTCAAAATAAAAATGTTTTCTTTTCTAGAGATGTGAAGTTTTATGAAACCATTTTTCCTTTTAAAATAAAAAATATTGATCAAAAACTTGAGTCTAGTGTATTTTCAGAAGTTAATAACAAAAATTTTTTTTGATTGTTTTGAGTCTGATGCCCAAGAGTCCTTAAGACCTAATGATGATGGAAGGGGGCCATCTGATGAGGCAGGGGAGGTAACTGTGAGTTATTCAAGTGATACTGTAGAGGAGCAGTCACTTGAAGATACTCATGCTGTCTCATCAATGGATGATAATTCTTCATCTGAGGGCAATGTCCCTTATTTCTATAACCAGGTTCCTGTTTTTAATGACAGTATAAGAACATATGGAGAAGGCTCTGGTAGTAATATTAGGAAATCTGATAGAGTGTCTAAATTTCCTGAAAAACTGAATGATTTTGTGTTGGATAATAAGGTCAGATATGGTCTTAGGAGATATGCTAATCATACTGTTTTGTCTCATGATAATTGTTCTTTTATAAGTAATCTGAATAAGACTGTTGAGCCTAATAGTTTTAATCAAGCTGTTAAAGATGTTAATTGGGTTCAAGCTATGAATAATGAGATGGAGGCTTTATATTTGAATAATACTTGGATATTAACTGATTTACCTGTTAATAGAAAAGCTATTCCTTGTAAATGGGTTTATAAGATAAAATATAAAGTTGATGGTGAGGTTGAGAGATATAAAGCCAGACTTGTTGCTAAAGGTTGTGGTCAGAAAGAAGGTGTGGCTTATGATGAGATTTTTAGTCCCACTGTTAAAATGAGTACTGTAAGATGCTTTATTAACATGGCTGTTCAAAATGATTGGTGTTTATATCAAATGGATGTTAATAATGCATTCTTATATGGTGACTTAGAAGAAGAAGTATATATGTTACAACCCCCTGGATACTTTGATTCAAATGATAATAAAGTTTGCAAATTGGTTAAGTCTTTATATGGTTTAAAACAAGCCCCAAGACAGTGGAATAAAAAGTTAGTAGAAGTTCTACTTGAAGCAGGTTTTGAACAAAGTAAAAATGATCATTCCTTATTTGTTAGAAATGTGAATAACATTTTTATTTTGTTATTGGTTTATGTGGATGACATTATGATTACTGGTAGTGATATTTCTGAAATTGATAAGATAAAAACTTTTCTCAATAACAAGTTTAAAATCAAGGATCTTGGGGAGTTAAAATACTTTTTGGGCATTGAAGTTCTGAAAATTAAGAATGGTTTGTGTTTGAATCAAAGGAAGTATTGTATAGAATTATTACATGAGTTTGGATTATTAGCTTGTAAACCTATTTCTACACCTATGACTGAGAATGGTATTCTTGACACAAAGAATCTGAAGGAGATAAGTATCTTAAAAATGTTAGTTCTTATCAGAAACTGGTTGGAAAACTCATATATCTATGTAATACTAGACCTGATATTTCATATTCAGTTCATTGTCTTAGTCAGTATATGCATGCTCCTTTACAATCTCATTTGGATGCTACTTTAAGAGTACTTAGGTATCTTAAAGGTGCACCAAGTGAAGGAATTGTTTATGAAAAATCTGTTTGTAAAACTCTTAGTGCATATGCTGATTCAGATTGGGCTAAATGTAAGCTTACTAGGAGGTCTATCACGGGATATTGTGTTTATATGTTTGGTGGGTTGGTGTCCTGGAAAATTAAAAAACAAGCTACTTTGTCCAGGTCATCAGTAGAAGCTGAGTACAGGTCTATGGCATCTGTGGTTTGTGAAGTGATGTGGTTGGTTAAGATTTTAGCTGATCTGAATATTAAGGATGTGCTTCCTGTCAGTTTATATTGTGATAATAGTTCAGCTATGCATATTGCTGCAAATCCTGTGATGCATGAAAAAACTAAACATTTTGATTTAGATGTGCATTTAGTAAGAGAGAAAGTTGCATCAGGATTAATAAAAACTGTGAAGGTAGATTCATGCTCACAGATTGCAGATGTCTTTACAAAAGGTTTGGGAACGGTTCAGCACCAAATTTTGTGTTCCAAGCTTAGACTTAAAAATCTTTTTAAGTCATAAGCTTGAGGGAGGATGTTGGAAGTATTAAACTTTACTTATCTGCACTTGGATACTTGGAGGACTGCGTTGCAAATAAAGTGTGCCAGTTTTGGTTACTTTTCTATTTCAGGAGGACTAATTGTGACAACTTGTCAAAGATCATGGGAGCTGCTATAAAAGGGGATTACCAGCTCATTATCTCTCATAATTTGTATCGCCATCACACGCAGTCTCTCTCAAAGTTGTTACGTTTCACATCTGGTTCTTGATCTTGTATTTGATCAGTCTTGTGATTGATAGTTTGGTTTTGATCTGTTAGAGTCTGTTTTTGAGTCTGTATTTGAATCGTGTAGCATCCAGTTGAGGACTACACATAGTCTTTTGTATTTGTTGAGATAACATCCATTTGGGGACTATCCTTAATAAACTTTTTGAGTAATCTGGTGTTCTTGGTGTTTTTATATAAACAACTTAACTTTTTCACATAATGACTAAATTATAATTACAATACAAACTAAACAACTTATGCAATGTAATCTGAATTACAATTCTTTTATATAAACCAAACAATTTATGTAATGTAATATGAATTATAATTACATCCAATTACGAGAACCAAACTCCCTAACATTTTTTCTCTGTTTTTTTTAGCAATTACGAGAACCAAACTCCCTAACATTTTTTTCTCTGTTGATTAACGCAAAAAGTGAAATTTTTACTTTGACATGTTTTTTTAAAATGTCGAATGACATTTACTACAAAATGTTGAAACTGAGACAAAAATATAAAATGGATGGCACAGTTGTATTGACACCTACTAGCATTATTGAATACCCCAATCATTGGGTTCTTAAATTCGATTAGATACATAAAAAAATCTTCTTCGTAGGTATTGCCATGTTGTTACATTTTTTTTTTGAGCAAACATGTTGTTATTCGTAACGACTCATATACAAGTATTTTATTTTAACGATCATATTCCGAAATAGTATAATGATGATATTAGCTAATAATCATGTTCGAAGAACAAATCTTAGTTTAATACCTGCTTTCATTCAATTTGTCGTGTTTTGATCACTTTTCAACTCATTTTGATCAAGTTCTACCTTGCTACTGTTCTATCACCTTTTACATTTGATACGTTTTATTATTTAATTATTATTATATATATAATTTGACATTTTATTTTATTATTAATATGGTAAAAAAACTAAAATACCATCATCTTTTATATTATGTCTATCTCTCAAATCATTAAATTTAGGGTGTGTTTGTTTGCCAAATGTACCACTGTTACATTTGGGTTGAGAGAAGTATACATTGTTTAGTTGACATATTTGAGGTACTTTACATTCAACTCACACCTTTAATATTAGCTTTTGCAAAAAGTCACCCCACCCTCTCACTTCCTGACATTGCTAAATTATATTAACTAGGTAGGGTGCCCGCGCTTCGCCGCGCGATGTTTTTTTTCGATGCTTGTATGACCAATTTATCTCTAACTATTTAAAAGGTAATCAATATGATATTAGAAGGTGCAGACAATCTTGTAGAATAGCATTGGAAAGATCCTATATTCAAAAGGCTATATAAGAGGTAAAAATAAACTAAGGGACGAAATACTTTAGTCTCATACAACAATTAAAGTAGATTGGTGTACTGTGGGAGGTTATCCATCGAAGAGCAGTCGTGCAAAGGAGTCACAATGTCGTTATTTACCAATAATAATGTGGTGTTGCTGCCCGAAAAGAATGCCTATGCGATGCTTTCTTTCGATCTTGTTGAGGTTTGGATGCGCCTGCACAACAACAAAATCAAATATCATGATGATTTTAGTCGTTGGTAAATCTGAGACAAAGAATGCCTATATGTAAATAAAATTGTCTAAAATGCATAAGTATAGTTGTTGAATGACAACATATCTTCATCTCATATTTGTGGAAAAAATGTAAAGGGGTCAAATAGGTTAGGGAATTCACAATGCAGCCTTGGTCGGCATACGTAGCTTCGAGTAACAGTTTGTCTTTCTTCATTATTTTTAATAAATGTTTTTTTCCAGCGTAGGATGCATAAAGCAAATACTAAACTACAAAATCACATTCACGTTGATAACCAAATACCTAAAGATAACATAATAAAAAAGAATGTGTACCTTTTAAGTAGCTAATTTAACATTACATAAGTCATGCCAGTTGTTGGTTGTTTGATAGCTCATTCAGTTCGATAAAGCAAACATCATTAAATCAATTCGACTTTGGTCCCACGTCGATTCGTTTCCCAATGGTGTGATAGAAATGGAAAATTTCCTCAAAACTTTCATCATGTGGAAAAACTTTACCGCTAGTTCCTAACAACTCCTGTGGACCAATCTGTGACAAAATGTTAATGACCAGTTATTTTTTTTGCAGGAAAAACCAAAAAACATAATAGGGTGAGAGACAAAATAACATTCGTGTCAGGAGAACTCACTCTAATTTCTGGCCTTACTTCGTTTGTGCCTTCAAAAGCCGATTGAAAATTACTTAATGGGTTTGTCCATTAATTTCAACGCTGCAAAGGAAACTTATCTGGTTCAATGTCTACTCGAGATGAAGTAGGCATTAATCAAACTTTTTACACGAACCTTTCACAATAGTTATATATATTTGAGACCTCAGTAGTTTGATCCTGCAAAACATGCGTAAAACAATGACGTTAGGTTTTGTAATCCATTGTAGCACTTGATCTCCTATTTTTGTTGGTTGAAAAACACCCACATAAGTCGAAGAACAAAGACGGTGAATATCAGCATATTAACATTGCCCGAGAGTCATACCTTTTCCTGGTACTCTGTTATGAGCAGGATGCTCGTCAATTTCTTTAACCAAGGCTGCAAAAAACATAAGAAATTGAAAGAGTTTTTTACACTTTATAGCTTTATACTGAAAGGACAAAACAAACAAATCAACAAATTGACTCATATCGCAAAATACGGAAGGCATCAATTATTATTTATAAATTTAAGAAAATAGCATGTTGAAATAAGTTTAGAAATGGTAGAACTTGTATATAAGAATGTAGGTCATGTTCAACTGTTCAAGTGGCTGAATTGGCGACTTCAGTTTTATTTATAAACGTTTGAACTGGGTGACCAAGTACGTCTAGTTCTTTGGTACGACCCCAAAAAAGTTGGCCATTCGCTACAAACTGTAGCATACATTTTAATATAATGATTAGTTAAAGGGGTGTTTGGCATTGTGACATCAATGTATTTATAATGACTACATCTGCAGAAACTAAACTTGTAGTAGTTGGTTTATAAGTTTGGATAGTTTATATCAGATGGGTGCACTAAGATAACATGTAAAATATGACATTACAAAAATGCAACATACCTTATACTTGTTACATAAAGAACTAAGCAGAAACTTGTTTCCTGGCCTCCCTCTTTTATGTGACCCTGAGTATCCAGTATTGTGCAATGTATCCACCTGGTCGTCACACGTCGTCAGTCACAATCACACAAATCAATGTACGACAGACAATTTGCTGCATTAGAACATATATCAACCATTAGAATAAAGGTCTCTATTCTTTTAAAGAAATGAAGACGACTGGAACAAACCTGTAGTTTGACTGGAGGTTGATTCCAATGGTTCAATGTATAACTCGATAACTCATCTAAAACCTGTTAGCCTCACTTCTGTCCATAACTGTCTAGTGATGCCTTTTGCAGAAAAAGGGTTGTTTGGTTCCTCGTTTAACAGTTGCCAAACACCCGTAAAACCGTTGTTCGATAAATAACTAAAAATATTTTTTGGGTTTTGACAACATAGCCTTTTTTAATATTGGTAATACTTATTTAGTCACCAACTCCGCAGTAAAAATTGACAAACTACTTTATTTTTGTATAATAAGCGTTTTAGGAATTTAGTAAACCATCTAGCGAATAGTAGGCTCAGATAAGTACGTAATCGGAAAAAGAAAGTACGGCCACCATGGCTGCAAACCCATCAAGGGTGCCCCGCCAAGCTGCACGTAATCCAAAGTTTACGTGAATCCCCTATAAAGGTTCAAACACCATCATCACAGCCTATTTATAAAAGTTGTATTATCACTTTAAAAAATGCATCGAAAATATGACATCATGTATGTGGCATGAGCTGCAACCTGAATCAGTAACTATAAGAGGCGGAAACACATCACGTTTCCATAGAAACAGTTCCCCCCTCACAAACTTAATACTTTATTCTTTCCTCACACACTCCCCTCACAAAGCTCTTATCTCTCTCACAATGCATCACCGAGCCTCAAAGTTAACCACAACCGTTGCTTTGGTTATGCGTCAAAGTTAACCACAACCTCGATTTGGTTGTCCCAAATTGCCTCAGATAAGGCATTATTTAGGAAGGAATGTCATAACCCGACATGGCTGCAACATTCACAGGCCGCCCTGCCAAGACTCGGGTTCTCTTACATTGAACCACGCTTGTTTAAAGTCATCACAACCTGGGATAATTCTCGGAACATGCCATTACTCAGTTAATGCAACATATGTAAAATGCGGTTGTACTCGTTCGGTACATGGAAGACGCCAAGGCAAATATGAGTCGGCGTCTTCCGATTTCTTGGGTTGGACATTAACTATCACCAATGCTACACAACCATTTCTATCGTCGCCAGCCATTAACAGCGGCAACGATAGGCACAAAGGGTATCACCAATGTCACACAGCCATGTCTATCGTCGTCTGCCATTAACAGCGGCAACGTAAGGCACAACCATGACAAAGGAAAGCCAAGAACCAAAGCAATGTAACCAAATGCAATTAAGTATCTCATCACTGCAGGTCATACAGGAAAAAGGATATCCAACCAACTAAGAAAGCACTATTGTCGTGGTGGCTGGCCAAGATACAGGACGGCTTGACCCAGCACGACAACAATTATGACAGCCCATCAGTGTTTATAAAATTACCAGCCTCTAATAATACAAGTATAGAAGCACGAAACATCCCTATGGCTAAAGTACCCTCATAAACCCGCACGGGCAAAAAAATGTACAAAAGTATCATCACCAGTCGTTATATAACCCACAAATGATAATTTCTTTCTCTTATTGTTATGCGGGCTAAACATATGCACATGATATAACGAATGAAAGTTCCAATAGCACAAATGGTGGTCGTACAAACGCGAAAAAATGCAATCATTTTAGTTAACCTAACCCAAAGATGATCAAACCAACAACTTTTAGTGTAGCACAACACTTAATTTCAACTAACACAAACTTTAAGACATTGAACAAATCAAAATAATACCTCAAAAAAGGCCAAAATCAATGAAGGCATGAGTTTGGTACATGAGCGCAAACAAACACCATCTTACTTTACAACCTGGGCACACCTTATTCGAGTCAGCTTATATGTGATAAGCCAAAAGATGGAACAAAAGTACCATTTTTCAAACATCAATAACATCTGTTACCCAACATATATAGCGGCAACGAACGAATCGCTACCCGGCATATACAGCGGCAACAGACGGGTTGGTGGGTTCGATCAACACCAATGAAGATCAAAACTGACCAAAAGTGGATTGTGTAGATCAAAACCAACGGAACCCATATTATACTAAACCCATCAAGTCAGATCCTATAGATCAAAAGCAATGAAATCTGATCAAAACCCATGAAGAGAGAGAGAGAGAGATCGTGTGTTTGTGTTTCAATTGGTAGGTGTTTTATTATTAGAGCAACAATAGTGGTTATCTTTGAGGCATAACCAAATCAACGGTTGTGGTTAACTTTGAGGCTCAGTGATGCATTATGAGAGAGATTTGTGAGGAGAGTGTGTGAGGAAAGAATAAAGTATTAATTTGTGAGAGGGGAACTGTTCCTAGGGGAACGTGATTCCCCTGTAGGTGTTTTATTATTAGAGCAACAGTAGTGGTTATCTTTGAGGCATAACCAAATCAACGGTTGTGGTTAACTTTGAGGCTCAGTGATGCATTATGAGAGAGATTTGTAAGGAAAGTGTGTGAGGAAAGAATAAAGTATTAAGTTTGTGAGAGGGGAATGTGATTCCCTTCTTTTATTAAAGATATAAAATTTTTTTAACTTGGGTTTTCTTATCTAAAAAAAAATAAGTCAGTTTAAAATTTATATTTTTTCCTTTTATTTAAATATTAAAATAATATAACAACTAAAACCTTGATAAACCAAACAATACTTTTCATTTAACAATACCTAATCCTAAACCCCATACTTTATAAACCTACACCCAAAATAAAACTCGACTTCAAACTAAGCGGACCCTTATTTCCATATTTTGACGAAACCACCTCCGATCGACTGTTCCATCACGTATGCTCGTCTCTCTACCACCACCGCTCTACTGCTATACCATCACTGTTTTACTACTCTACCACTTGTGTCCGTCTTTTTCATCACCACCACTTTAATGCTCCACCATCACTATTTTAGTGCTCTTTCATTTTTTTTTCAAATTCAATTTCATTCTATCTCTAATGTCCATAAACCAACCATGATGATGTCATCAATCCTCCCAAATCTAACAACCACCACCACCACCAAAATCCACCCAGAACTCCTCGTTGACCGCTTTGACCACCCTTTTGATTAAACTTCATTAGCATGCATCTGAAAATGGCTTCATTAGTATGCATTTAAAAATAGCTAAAACGAAAATCAAATTTACGTGCAAGTTAAAAACTTGATTTTCTTAATTTATTTGAATAGGAAAAAGCTCATCTTTTTTTGTTTGTGTGCAAATCTTGCAAAAATAAATATACTCATTTTTTTGTATGGAAAATACAAAGTATTCACTCCCGAGGCGATGATGTGGACAAAAGTTTAAAAAGAAACTGTCACAAAATAATTTTCTACCAATGAAAACTATCATATTCGATTCTCTCACTTACTTTTTAATTCACATCTTCTAATTAATACATGTGAAATCATTTTATGAAAATATTTTTGTATAATTTTTGTGGTTGTAGCATAATTCCTTAAATAAATAAGGTTGCTTTCATTATTTTCGTGTGTAATATTTGTGGACCATGCATCTTTATTTTCTGGTCCAATTTGTTCAAAAATTGGCATATTTGGTGATCCACCAAAGTACCAAACTATCAAATAGGTAGAGTCGGGTTTATGATGATGTTGGTGGTTTAATAGTGATAAAAATGATAGAAGAAAATAAGTGGTATTTAAAAAAAAACATGTAAAAGATTAGGGTATTTTGAACTTTTTACCATATTAATAATAAGACAAAATGCCAAATCATATTTACTTTAATAATTAAATTAAACACATCTTGTGCCCAAAAGGAGGTAGAGCTGTTGCGAGGTATATCTTGATCTAAATGAGCCAGATTGAAAAGTGACCAAAACGCGACAAATTAAGTGAAGGCATGTCCTGATATTGATTCTCACCCACACCAGTGTCCTTAAAAAGATAATATTAAGATTAATGTATAGCTTGGTGAAGTACATATTTAATTTAGTGTATATGTTTTAAGAATAAAACCTAAGAGCATCTACTATGATAAACTTTATAAGAGGTTTATATCATTAATTTACAAAACTTTTATTTTATAAACCTACTTCCACTATGTATAAGCCTCTTCTGAAATTATAAACCTCTAACATAATTCATATGCATTGAATTATGAAGAGGTTCAACATCTTAGACCTCTTCATGCCACATAACCTTGAAATGCATGTCCACTATGGTTTACAAGTTTTTAGACCTCTTCATAATTTTATAAACCTATACATAAACTACCATAGTAGATGCCCTAACTAGATATATATGTTGACTTTTGTAGATTATGAACTTTAATGATTATAAAAGTTTGTTAATGCAAACGATGCATAAAAATATTATTTATGATAATTAATCTTTCTATTTTTTGATCACGACAGAGATAAAAACATTTATTGCTAAAGATATTCGCAAACGAATTATTTATGAATACTTCAATTTGGGTCATAATCATTTAAGGTTTGCACAAACATACTTCTAATATGTTTAGTGATCATTAAAAGTGATTTACCTTAGAACTCACATTTCTTAAAATGTAACAAGACATTTTCAAATATACTTTCATTTTAAGAAAATGTTTTAATGAAAAATAGATAAGTTTGAATTTGGTTAAGCCTTCCCCTAGCTGGTTACAGCCTGGCCAAATAAGCTTTCACCACTAAAGAACAAAAAAGAGCGTAGTTTATGATACGGTTCCCTATAGGGTCCAACGATTCTCTATATATAAAGAAGCATGGGGACAATAAAGAACCGTGGGCATATAGTCGCTGGTCTCTTTGTCCCTATAAACAATGGATTATTTTTCATTCTCCTCAACCTTTTTGGACTTCTCTTTTCTGGTCCTAAATCTCTTTTCCAATCATTTGTAAATGATCACTTAATGTGTTAAGTATATTTACATATGATTGTCTCCTTAATCCTCTTCTTCATATGTCCTAAGAGAGATCACTCACATCCTAGAAGTGTTAAAAGATGAAGCATTGATGAAGATCCCTCTTATAAAGATATAGTCATGATCATCAAATTTATTATTTTGTATCTTGTGTAGATCCAAGTTATGAGTATACTTGGTAGGGTTGTGTGTCTAAGTTCTCACTTGGCTTTAAAGTGATGTGAGTGTGAGTGATGTGTGTAGATTGGTTCTACCTAATATTAGGACTCGAAATCTAGCCTTGTGTCAGAAAATGAAATTAGATGACGTGTGTAGATTGGTTCTATATAAGTTTAGAAGTCGACATTTAGCTTAATGTCAGAAATTGGTGTAAGCGACGTGTACAGTTTTCTCCGCCAAGAAAGGATCTTGTGGATATAGTAAAAATCTCAAGTATGGGTACTCTAGGAGTGGAAGTAGGTCGAAGAGAGAGCTTCGAGCCGAACCACTATAAAAATCACGGTGTGATCCTTAGGTTTTTTCATTTCTTACTATTTACTTACTATTGTCTTAAATCAATCATGATTAAGATCACTTGATATAGAAAAGGTACACGTCGTAAAATCCGGTACCACGCTTTTGTACACGTCATAAATCCGTTTTTACTACTTGTGATAATGTCGGCTCCTCAAATATCTATAAATCTCCGGTACCTTAAACCTTGTAAAATCAGGTACCACAAAACCTTGTAAAATTCCGGTTCGAGAACTAGCGAAAACTCGGTTCCACAAAAGTTAAACAATTCCGGTACAACAAGTTTGATATCTTCGGTACTAGAGATTTAATATCTCCGGTAGTATAAATTTGAAGTTTCCGGTACTTGGAGTTTATATAATTCCGGTACTAAACTTGAAATATCTCCGGTATTCGAATTCCAACAATTCCATTACCACAAATAAGGATATCTCTGGTACGATAATTATTATAAATTTGGTATTCAATAGGTTATATAATTCCGGTATATGAAAAGCCAAAATCTCTGGTTCTATAATGCACACAATTTCGGTACTTGAAAATTTTAATAAGCTCGATACCTCCAATATTTAAATCTCCGGTACTGGAGAAATGAAATACCCGGTACACAAAAGGTTGAATAATTTCGGTACCCAAAAGATGCAAAAACCCGGTACCTCAAGAACTAATTTTTCCGGTACTTGGAAGAATTGATATCTCCGGTATCAAAGAAGTATATTTTCGGTACTTCGACCAATGTAATTCCGATACCAAAGCCAATGCAATTCCGGTACCAAATGTAAAACTCCGGTATATCGGGGTTTTCAAAACCGAAATTTTTCAAAATTTTCCAACTTCAAAAAGATGAACTTTTTGATTGAATCCACCAAAACGGCTTGTACTTCCAAGGATGATAGCATCTATAGAGCCATAAAAACGCAACTTTTTCAAAATTTTCAACGAAAAATTTAAATCAAGATTTGTACTTTTTCTAAACCATTTTCATTGAAAATCAATCCAAACAAGATTTTTTAGTGTTTTTAGCCAAAAGATGATAACCAAAACAATACTAAGAGATAGTAAATGGTTTGTTAAAATATTTAAGCTCGAAAAACAACAAAAAAAATTGAGACGTGTGGTTTTAGATCAAAATACACGAACCAAAATAAAAACTACAAACATACTCACAAAACTTTCATCCCATGGCTCTTGATAACATTTGTAGAATATTATAAACCTTGATATCTAGAGAGAGAAAGAATAGAGAGAGAAAGGGTTGAATACATACAGTTAGAGAGAGAAAGTAGTGAGAGAAACACACTTTAATATGTGTAAACAAAGAGAACAACCAACCCTCTCCATCAAAGAAGATGGGTTATATACCCATGACCATGGATCATGGGCTTTACATTGTTTGGGTCGCCCATATACATGCATATGGGTTGGGCTTGATAGTTAAACCAACTAAAGTCTAACTAATGTTTACTTGGGCTACGAGCTACTACTTAATATATTGTTTGAGGGACCGATCTTTCCTAAATACGTAAAACGTATTTCCAACACCTACTAACAAGTCAATCACTTTATGGATGGTCGTCTTTAAGTGAAACTTGTAAATGATTTACATTGCTAAATTATTTCACTTGAGATGCAAGCAGGTCTTACATATGTGGATGATATTTTTACTATAATTCTAACGCTATCCATAACAAGGTAGTAATACAGGCTATAATTATTTGTATCTTGAAGCATGTGAGGGGTACGTGTAGTCAAGATAGAATTTGTTCCTTCTACTAGGTTTGAAGAATGGTGCTACTAGGCCTCTCGTTTCATTAATCACATGTGTGTACAGCCGTTCCCAATGGTAATCTAAATGTGTCTTGATTAATGGTAACCTTGATCTAATTGAAACGAAATAGTTAAAATGGAATGACTTTGAACCACATACATTATTTACATAGCATTAGAGAAACAAAGAGATTGTAAAAGTTAAATTCATTTAATTTTATTTTATGAGAATCTATACTCAAGAGCTTTCAGGAGCATTGACATGTTGCTAGATGCTAACCAATGTTATTATGTTATTATCACATGTTTAAGTGAGAGCTGTAGGGTAGTGTACATCTAATAGTATATGTCCAGAAGTCGTTCTAAGCCTAAAGAGACACACGTGTAATTCGTTAGGAAAATACTCCCTCCGTCTCATTATTAGAATCCACCGATAAAAAAACACATAGTTTAAAAAGTACCACTTTTACAGTGTTCTCTCTCTTACTTTTTGCACAAATACAACTTTACCCTTAACCAATTAATTAAAAACTTCTTCAAAGTTTGTAAATATCACCTCAAGTGAGGATAAATAGGTAAACTTAATCTAAATTTCATATCGATATTTAGAAATGGACAATTAATTTGAGATAACCCAATATGGCAACATGGACTATAATGTGACATAGGGAGTATATAATTAATATTATGCTATATTAGTTATTATTAAACTAATAAACCAAATAAAAGGAAGGCCGAGAAAAGAAAACAAAGAGAACTTTCCTTTGATTAGGTTTAGTCGGTCGAATGCCAAAACTCATAGGGTTTAGGTTCGCTTTGCTTGCTTGTCAAGTAATAATGACTATATAAGAAGGTCTTGGGTAATCATTCACTCAATAAGTTTATCCCTAAATCTCCCCCCTCCCCCTTCTTCTTTAGTTGATCGATCGAAACACCCTTTAGGGTTTTAGTTTATCCAAGTGGTTCGAGAAGAAAAGAAAAGAAACAAAGGTTTTTTACGTTGATTGATTCAAGTGGTTTGGTTTATTGGTGGTTTAACACCAATGTACTAGCATACTTATTACTTGTATAAACGTTTTGTGTGCGTATACTTACAAAGATCATTCTTTGATCTTAAGTAGGTTTTTGGTTAATTGGGTATTCGATAAAGGCGTTTTAATCCATTGCTAAAATGTATAACTTCTTTATGTTTTGTTAATTAATTGTCTATACGCGATCTTGTATTTATTCTGTTGCGTACATATGATTATTAACGTTATGGCTAATATTGTATGTATTCAAACAAAAATAACTCTCCTGAAAACAAGGTTGCAAAAATCGTTAATCGCTAGTCGGCCTTTCGATCACCTAAAATACAGCTTATCATACATATAAATAGTTACTATAATCGAAAACACAAGTTTACAATGAGTTTTCGGTATTTTCGGCAAACTTTGCATGTTTTCGGCAAGTTTGACCTCCCTTGACCATCGATGACCACATTTGACCGTCATTAAGCGCCTTTTTCTTTAATCGACAATGTTGAAGGTCTTGTAGCAATTAAACAACGATTAATCAACCTTTTAAACCTTTTTTTCAACACTGCTTGAAAATATAAACCATTTAACTTAAAACACTTATAAAATGGGAAAAAGTGATTTTAGAAAATTACATAAATATCTCAATTTTAAAATATTTAATCCCGCTCTTACTTCAGAAAGCACATTTATGTTTTTTTTGGCTATTTCATTTCCATCTTTCATACGTTGGTATCGGCTTATACATTAAACAAGTGTGAGACGAAGATGATATCTAGAAAAAAGAACAAAATAATAATGTTAAAAGAGAATGAGAGATATTAAATCCACATAAGGTTTATAAATACAAATTCACATAATAATGTGTCATGAATATTATTGGCACTTTCTCTCATACTTTTTGCGTCAAGTTTATAACACGGAACCATCAACACAAATAGTCAAAACACAAAGATACACAAAATCAATGCAACCAGTTTTTTGTCAAACTATATACCGCAATCACTATACGTAAGTGCTCAAAGAGTGTATCTTTTTATTGTTATATTATCCTAGTAGTAAAGCACGTGGGACTATATAATATTTTAATATTTTTTTTCTTATTAAATGCTTTATATCACCAAAGCATATAAAGCCCACTAATTCTCATTCTGAAGTATTAAGAGAAAAAAAATCACTTATCTTATTAAAAAAAACAAAGCCTCAGTTAACATATCTTATAATTAATATTAATAAGACAAAATTTAAAAAGTTAAATGAATTTACCAACGACCAACTAAGATAACTAAGTTAGTCATCGAAGACATCTTTAAGTTTGTAAGTTTCTTACCAACTTAAAAATTCTGAGTTCAAGCTTTGCTGAAATATACGTATCTTAAACTTGCTTATTATATTAAAAAAATGCATTTAATATGCATTTAATACATATTAATTGGTCTCATAAATTACCTTAATTGATTTATTTTTTAATTAATAAACTCAAGATTTTTTTATTTAATTATTTAAATTAGTGTCTTGAGGGCACACATACGAAGATACACTAATGATTTAATCTACATACGTACATAACATACGTTGAATCTTCACCTTTAAAAAAAAATCTATTTTGCATAAGAAAAACCATTTTTGTAAAGGATCAATTTATTTTTTATGTGCCAAAATAGGAATTAAATAGCAAATCTTTAGAGAAAAAATATTTACTCAACACGAAATCTGAAACCTTAACTAATTAAGGCAAGTAAAGCATGCTTATCAAGTTACATGACGGGTTTTTTAAGACTTAAAAGACGATTTTAAATCGAGTTTTTTTTAGGAGCTAGAAATGACATCCTAGCCTCTTCACCCAGATAATATATATCTATACTAATTATAAAGGAGGGATGTTGATTGTTGAAAGTTGAAATTTTTCAACACAGCTTCTCTTATAAGCTTCTCTAAACACACATATGGAAAGTATGAAAATTGCTATGTTGACTTCTTGTGTACAACTGTACACCTGTTTAAATATCGAATGTTTGAAATTTTAGTTGATACAAATTTAGGAAACGTAGAGCTGTATTACATATCCAAAGCTGTAAAACATTATTTATAGTTGGATACCATAACGCTCCAAAGAATATAAAAACCTTGCCATTCTTTCATTTACCCTCTGTCAAAATAACAAACGGTCTCCATCGCCAACTTATGTTTCATCTCTCTCTATGAAAACATATACACAAAACCATTCTTTGTTGCCACTGAAACTGACGCCATCATAACGAACATCGATATCTCTCTCGGTTGTTATGGTCGGCTAGGTGGTTTTGGTAGGTGGTTTTGTTGTTGGTTTATGTGTGTTTGTCTTCTTCGTTCTGATCTATCAGGGTAGGTGGTTTATGTGTGTTTGTCCTCTTTTTTTGGTAGTTTTCAGCTTGTTTAGAGGTTCTGCGATGTGTAGGTGTTTCGAGTAGTTTATTTTATTATCTGTAGAAATCCATAACGGAAGTTTCGTGTTTTTTGGTAAGTTACATAGGTTGTACATGATTATTTGTGAAAAGGGATGAAGAAACTATATTAGATTAATTAATTATTTTGCGTTATGTTTGGTGTTTTTGGGCATTAGATTTTGCAAATTTATATTTTACTCTTTGTTATAATATTATGGTGGAGTTGATTTTGTAGATTTGGATTCCACCTCGCCCAACTCGTAGAAAAAGGTGAATCGCAGAGTAGCATAGTTTAGCCATCTAATTGACTACATGTTTCAGAAAGGTAATATCACACATAATATAATGAGTAATTGATATACCATAAGATTTTGCTACACACGGTAGCCCCAAAGTAAAACCGATAGGAAATAATGATGATCTTTTTTGTTGTTGCATGCATTACCCCTTTCTTGAATCTAAATCACTATGACATTGTGTGTGTAAATCTTCAACAAAATAGATAGTACTATCTATATATGAGTCAGCAAGAAAGGTTCATTTTTCGACCACAACGCTTGACGTTATTGATCTCTTTTTGCCTTTTTAATACCGTGTTAAAGATGATTACGATAATTCTATACAAATAGTTATAGTAAGAATTTGACTATTGAGATTTCATAATTATTAAGACCATTTTGGGTTACTTTCAATCCGTTTTACCCATATGACCCATTTGCTTTTGCATCCGAAACATAGTTAGATATTGTCATTTGACTCATTTGCGACTACTTGTTTATTTTGTTGATAATAACAAGCCTAGAGTGGTGGTAGCCCTTGGTTATGACAAAGGTTTCTTTTTTGATTCAGGAAGGTGTTCCAAGGCTTACATGAATTTTGAAACTGAACCTTTTTTTTAACGACAAATTTTATTACAACTAAAACTCATTTCAAACCCACAATTCGATCTTAAGTCATGCAACCGCATTTCAAAGAAACCGTCAAAATCATCAAGTAAGACGTAGCAATTCTGAGACAATAAACTTACATTTTGTTCAATATTTGTGAGAAATCTGAACTGCTTCTGTTTTATAGCGAAAATGTAAAGAAACTAATATATGGGGAAATGGGGTGAAAACGAGTTTCAACTTATCTATAGGTTAGTATATGTAATACAAGAAGCTCCTATATAACATTGGTGTATTTAGATTATTATTGCATAATATTGACTTTTTAGTTTTAGCTAATGATTTGATCATTGATAAAACAAAAGTTACTCGGTAAAGTTTTTAAGATCACTAAATAAGAATCTTTATTATGACTTATTAGGTTTATGCGAACAACAACAAACTTTGGTATGAGTTAAGATTTACATGTCTTGCTTTCAATATATGATTGTAATCAGGGGTGTTATCGGGTCTTATCGAGTCACGTTCACTTGGGTTCTAATTTTTAAAAAATCGCCCACACCCGCTTTGATAAGGAGTCGTGTTATCGTGTTTGGGTGATATTTTGGTCGGCTTATATCAGGTCGGTTTATGTCGGACCAGTTTATCGGGGTATACTAGATGATGCATTACAAAGTTAAACATCACAGATAAAAGTATTTGACCCACATAAATGAAAGCAAAAATAATACAGTATGTGGTAAGATATTATGGGACATGGGGGTAAACGTTAGCAACAACAAAATGAAATGTGATTCAACATTCTTGAAGAGGTTCACCAATTTAAAGAATATCTCATTGATCATATATTTAGCAAACGTTATAGTATATACATTTTATAACATGATTTAGAGAGTAGACTTTTCATTGGCAGTCCACTAGCAACAAAAATATTGTATTGCAATAGTATTGTAACCATGCAACTAGCAAAACTGATATCAACAAGCATGATATGTTATTAGATCAAATGATAGCACCTGATCACTATAATGACAACAAATATTATAAATGTTATTGATATATTTGATTCTAATGTCTTCATATCAGAGGGTCGCTTAGTCTCATATACCATCTTGTTATTCCTACTGGTCATGCGGATCCATTGCCAAAAAACGAGAGCTGAGAGGCTTAGAGAATACTAAGAAGGTATAACAGATATATGTCCCAAATAGTCTCATCTAAGTCCTTATCCTCTATAGTAAATCATTTAGGAAGAACCCTCATCGACAACTCTTTTTTTTGAAAAATTTTCAAAGTAAATACTAATTTGTAGCAAATTTTAAACAGAAAGGTGGGTGTACTAAACGTTGATCACACTTTTTTTAAAATAGATGGTGTTGAACTGAATTATTCAAAATGGGTGGGATGGGTTACATGTAAATAAGAGTTATTTCTGGTCACTTTGAAACGGGTTGGGTCGGATTCACCAGAAGTACTTTTAAACAGAAAGGTGGGTTCGTCTTGGCCTCCCATGGATGATTACTTTTAAACAGAAAGGTGGTTCGTCTTGGCCTCCCATGGATGATTATTTCCGATGATTTCCACCAGTGATGATTTGTGTCAAACTTGACAAACCAAAGGAATGATTGCACAGGTTGCTCTAACTATGTAATAAGTGCAATATGATTACAAATGTATGCAATTCTAAATAATATGATTCTAGGAGGTTTCATACATTAAAAGTACATTTTCAGCAACCCTTAACTTACTTATTCGAGACATATAACCAGTTTCCTTCTATGCTTTCGTTTATAAAGTTTCACCTTTGTTAATGGCTCATATAGTGGTGTTATGCTATTTAATATTTTCGGGTAATCGGGTTCGGGTAAAAATAAGCCGATACGCTTTTTCAACTCAATTTAACTTGGTCCCGTAAGCCTTATTGAGTTCGGTTCAGGCTGACCCTAATGACACCCCTAAATAACGACTTGGCAAGTTAATCTAGATGATGTACGAGTGAAGGTTTTGGGCTATGATGTTCCAATTAAGTTTATATTTTGTTGGTGTACGGATGATGAAACAAATGAGGCAATCCTAGCATGTGTATACCGTGGCTTGGATCCAATTTTTCTTAAAACCAGTTATAAGGATAGTTTAAATAATTTGAAATTTACGCAACACGTGCCCGCATCATATCTGGTTATCTTTGTCTAATCTAATATATAAAGCATTTACATATGATTTTTCAAAGTAAAAAAAACGATAAATAAGAAAATAGTGAAAAAACTTAAATTCACACACATATATATAGTAGTAGAATGCAATAATTATGAATTCATACATGGTCATTGGATGAACATCGGATCACGAGTTCCACCATCGGGTTAACTCGGTCAAGTCATCAAATCATGAGTTCGACTAGCAAGTCACGAGTTCTATCATCGGGTCAACCCGGTCGAGTCATTGGGCACAGATTCGACCATCGTTTCAATCTGGTCGAGTAATCGGGTTACTGGTTCGACTATCGGGTTAATTAGCATATAGGCCACTTTCATCTCACGAATTTGAGCAGCGAATCAATTAACATGTCACTAGGCAATTCCGCCGCTATGCGCGGGTAATCGTCTAATGTATATACAATTATACATATATCATTTTGTTTGTATTTACGTAAAAAAAATGCTCTATTATTGTTAGTTATTTTAATGTAAGATTTCAATTATAGAAACTTGTTTAATATTATATTTTTAATTTGTAATTTGTCGTGGTGTAATTTATCCTTATTAATGCATAATAAAAGTTGGTTATTAATATGCTCTTAACTTTTCAAGTTATTTTCAATATTGTAAATATAGTAATACATGTGAAATAGTGCGATTTTGGTCTAGAACTGCGTATAGACTAGCAAGGAAGGGGATTAAAGAAATAATTTGTACTAACGGGACGCTCCAATTATACCCCCACGAGGATTGCGGTGGGTTTAGGGAGGACTTTGGTAATCTAGTTTGGGTATGGGGACGACTACTCCATCCTAAATCCGACCCATTGTCATCCCGCCTTACTCAAATATCCACTATGACCAGTTTTTTGGTTTTTCACGAGAATTTAAACCTTCAAACCTCGCTAGGTGCTTAACTTTAAAGGTGTCAAACGTTGAGTCAAAAACGATCATGAAAATAATGTAGTAATATCGTTAGAAGTAAAAAAGAAAACTCACTTAATAAAACGAAAACCTTTTCCGTTATATAAGTTAATATAAGTGATGTCAATTTGGTTATAATTTATACCATCCATGCACTCCATCAAAAGTTGAACGTATAACAGAAAAATAATCGACTTTTATAGTTTACGAGCCTTATCGATATTTACATTTTTACTCGTATTACATATTCTTTTTACTATATAAGCAAGTGTATGACGAGTTGAGCAAGCTTAAAAGTAGCGTCAAGTAACGTTATGTAAAAGCGACGACAACTCACAATACTGAACGTGTCACACAACTCAACCTTAGAGCATGAGCAATGGGAAAAATCTTTTAAAAACTTTTTAAAATTTTATCAAGTCTTTTGGAGTGTTTTTAACAAGGTTCTAGATAGCGTCTGATGTGGCGTGGCGGCATGGCCAAGCCTCACGCCTTTGCGAGTCATGGTGAGTCATGACATATAAAGGCGTAAATTAAAGCAACATAAAATATAAAAAATATATATAAATTTATATATTTATATCATATTATAAATATATTGAGGTCACAATAAATGTCACACGTAAAGAATACAGTTAAGAAACTATTTTTCAATGTAATCTTTTATATTTTTAAATATAAAAAATACGATTTTTATCGAAATTGAACTAGAAAAAGCCTCTACGCATCCTTTTTATCACAACTTATCACGTTTTTTCACTTATCGTCTCACGTTAAGGCTTAAGCTCAAGCCTTGATCGATTGCGTGGCGTGAAGGTCAAGCCTCACGCCTTTGCGAGGCCTTTACGAGGGTTTTGCGAGCCTTTCAGAACCTTGATTTTTACCATTGCAAGTAAGGCTTTTTGATAAAGCTTTTGATAAAAACTTGATAAACATCAAGTCTTTGGTAAAAGCCATAGTCATTTAGTGTATTTGATAATAATGACATTAAATGCATCAAGTCTTTAGAATTTGATGCATTAGACTGAATGCAACGGTCGAGATTTCGGTTTACCGAGTTCGAAATCGGTCAACCGCGTTGCGACGAACGAGTCGATTCGATCGATCGCCGAAACTCGATCCCAGCCACGATCTATTTAAAAAATAAGAAATGTTTTATTATTTTCTGTTTGGATCATTTGATATTTAAAAGAAAAACTTTTTTTTAATTTAAAATTTAAATTTTGTACCGTTATTGATTGTGAGAAAGTCATCGCCACGTCATACCTTATTTTGTAAACGTAAATAAAAAGATAAACGTAAACACTTTTTATTCGAAAATTAAAACATTTATTCCATACGTAAAACATTAATTTACTGAAATTCAAATACAATATGAATAGAAATACACTACTAGATAGATAAAATACAAATACGTAATACGATTAGTTCGTTCCCGGATCCGAATCTGTTAGATGCCCATAAAAAAACTGTGACCGAAATTGTGCTTGTTCAGCTTCTTCGGCCCTAACTTTCTATTACGCTTCTTTTATGCCCTAGCTTTTTCTTCCAATGTTTCTCTCAATACCTGTTCATCTAGGTATAGTTGATGCAACTCATTGTCAGTAAGTAATTTAAGTTGTTTACAATTAAATATGATAGATTGGAAGAAACACATCAGCGTCGGTGTTGTTGTGAAAAAGAAATTACATGAGTCTAGGATATGTGTAAAAGAAACCATAGGGTCTCGTGCACCCCGAAAACCGCCAGAACTGAACACGAACTTCGTGTCAACGGCGTCTGACTCAACTCGACTAGGTAAGTTACATCCCAGCAGCCGATATAGACATACAAACGACAATTTTTATAAAAAAGTCGAGTGACAGAATTAAATAATGAAAAGGACTATATATAAAAACATTAACTCCATTTCCATACGCGTATTGGTGGTTTGTCTTTGGCATCTTCTTCCTTGATTTTATCACATTCACTTAAAAACTTACACACACACTTCAACTTGTGCACTTGTGCTTTACACACATACATACCATCAATCAACCCACTTCACTTTTTTCTCTTTTAGAAAAACATATCATTTGCAGCTTCCAAAAATAATGGCAGATGGTGGTCAGTACACAGATTTTCCAGCAGAAGCAACGTATGGTGGTCAGTTTATTCGTTACAACATTTTTGGTAATGACTTTGAGATCACTAATAAGTATCGTCCTCCTATCATGCCTATTGGTCGTGGTGCTTATGGTATTGTATGGTATGTTTTTCCCTACTTATTATGTCTGTTTTTTTATCATGTTCTACTAGATCATGTTTTTTTTTATGGTCGTTGACTTTTGTCCTTTTTATGTTTGTACTATGTTTTTAAGGTTTGTGTTTTTTGATTAGTTCCATGTTGAACGCTGAGACGAATGAGATGGTTGCTGTTAAGAAGATTGCGAATGCTTTTGATAATTATATGGATGCTAAGCGGACGCTTCGTGAGATTAAGCTTCTCAGACATTTGGATCATGAAAATGTTAGTTTTTTTTTTTTTTTTTGCTGAATGATCTTGTTTCTTACGTAGATTTATGTCAATAGTGGAACTGCTTATGTGCTTATTAGAACGAATCTGCTTATGATTCAACGGACGAGGTTTTTTTTACCATGAGCAACCCCAAGATGTGTATCTAGTGAGATTAGATGAGTTCTCATGCCACTGACTACTAGGCCAAATCTACTTATGATTGATTATATGTTTTTTAGTTTGCTTATAAGATAGTTTACTTTTACAATAAGCATAAGAGTGGGGGGAGTGGTGGTGCCAAGGCTGGCTGTTAAGCCTTTGGCGCCAACCCTCCTTTGGCGCACGGTACCGTGGCTCGCGCCAACGGACCTCGCGCCAACCCCAACAGCTCGCGTTAACAGCCCCTTTTTTTTTTTTTTTTTTCTAGCCGTTGGGAGTGAAGTTTTTTGAAAAAAAAAATTTAATTTTTAAAAAAACTAGCCGTTGGCTAGGGTTATTAAAAAAAAAAAAAAAATTTTTTTTAAAAACTAGCGGTTGTGGACCGATGAAGATGATGCGACTCGGCATTTGTGGACCGATGACGAGGAGTTGCTTTTAGCCGAATGCTTCATAGAGATTTCGGAGGATGCTAGGGTTGGTGTGAGTCAAACAAAGGATACTTTTTGGTGGCGGGTTGATCAAGTATACAATGATGTGGCGAAATCAAAAAAATTCCCAAAACGCACCAAAAACATGTTAACGGGAAAATGGACTACGTTGAATCGGGCGGTTAAGAAGTGGAATAGTCTTTATGACGAGATGCAAATGATGAGTGGGGAGAATGATGAGGGTTTTATGGCACGGGTTGAGCTAGCGTACAAACGAGCCACGGGCGGTGTAGCATTTAAGCACAAGTCGGCTTGGAATTTTTTGAAGGACAAGCACAAGTGGAAGAACCCCGATTCTACTCTTGAAAGGCGAAACCGTCTCCGTGTTACCGAAGAAGGTCCCGAGTTTTTTGGTCCCGACGCCATCCCGAGGCCGCCCGGGTCGTATCGTATTGCCAAAAGTCAAAGATCAACCAACTCGTCGGCTACTTCCGGTTCAAACCCGGAAGCTTATCAACAAATGATGAAAGAACAATACGAGATCGAGAGACAAGCCAAGTTGAAAATCATGGAGCGTTAGTCAAACGCGAAAATAAAATATTTCACCACGCACATGGTCGCTCAAGAATTCGCAATCCTTCAAATCGACACAAGGAACATGAGTGCCTCGGACCGGGCAATCATCGAGAGTCGAAAGGATGCGATTCGCGCATCGTATGCCCCTCCCGAGAACTAGTTTATTTATTTCCGTTATGTATTTTCTTTTTTTTATTATTGTAATGTTTTTTTTTATTAATAAAAGTTTTATTTTAAGTTAATTTTTGTGAAAAAAAAAAAAAAAAATTAATTCCGTTGGCACGAGAAATTCTGGTGCCAACGGTTACCTCAGAAATGTGGTGCCAACAGGATTCTGGTGCCAAAGGCCCAGAATCCTACGTGGCGCCTTTGGCACCACCTTCTGGTGCCAACGGCTCCCAGCACTCTAATTGCCAAAGACTCGGATATCTATTAATTGTATCCAAAAACTATTCCCTAGGTTATGTGTCATTTCGTTACCGTTATTTATCTTCTCTTGCTTGTCGTAAAAAAGAAAAGTATAAGTAGTATACGAGTTTACTTCATTGCTTTACCTAAGTTATATGGAAGATAATTTATCATTTATGAATCAATAGTCCCTGATCAGCTATAGATACGATTTTTATAGATTGCATTCTCTAAGTGAATACCACTTGTATCTTATCTATAAGAACCATGTGAGACTTCAGAAAATTTGCCTCTTCAGTACTAGTATTGCTTTACACAATATGCACATGATATATAGGACAATATTTGCAAAGTAGAAACTTACTTGTGGTTGAATTCGGTTTTAGGCAATTGATTGCTAATTTATACTACCTTTTAAGTGTTCAGCAGTAACCAACTCCCACTAGTGTGGAACCAGAATCTGACATACCGATGCAAGTTTGTTAAATTACTTTGGTTGATATCGAGTGTTTGGTATTGCTTATATATAATCTGCTTATTTTTAACTGCTTATATACTCCGAAATAAGATGATCAAACAGTTATAGCCTATCTGTTTAAAAACTAAGCATGTGTATGTTATACAGTGTATACTGATTGAGATTTTCACCTAACTCAGATAATAGCTATAAAAGACATAATTCCACCACCTCTACGAAGGGAGTTCTCTGATGTTTACATCACCACTGAACTTATGGATACCGACCTTCACCAAATTATTCGGTCCAATCAGAACTTATCAGAAGAGCATTGCCAGGTAGTATTAATTTACCTTTATTATGTTAATTACTCGGACCTTCACAAAGTTGTTTGGTCTCACTGACTGTTGTTTTCCACTATGTTTGCAGTACTTCTTGTATCAGCTCCTAAGAGGCTTGAAGTACATTCACTCTGCTAATGTTATCCATAGAGACCTAAAGCCTAGTAATTTGCTGCTAAATGCAAATTGTGATTTGAAGATTTGCGATTTTGGACTTGCTAGGACAAGTGCCGAGAATGACTTCATGACTGAATATGTTGTCACAAGATGGTATCGGGCTCCTGAGCTGTTACTCAACTCTTCAGATTATACAGCTGCCATTGATGTGTGGTCTGTTGGATGCATCTACATGGAGCTTATGAACAAGAAACCTTTGTTTCCTGGAAAAGATACTGTGCATCAAATGCGCATATTAACAGAGGTACATTTGTTATTTTAACCAATATTAACTGTTTCGCCAAAGCACACAGTAACACATGCTTTAGAAAATATCATTATAGCCTTGAATATTGTTTGAGACATGCAAAGGGGATTCAAATATATGACTGCTAATTGTGGTAACGAGTTACAATGGGATCTTTGGTGTGGGAAATGGATACAAACATCTAACTCTATTTGGTAAATTCAATATTCAACTTTAGGCGACTTTCAATCCATTCTTTTATTAGCTAACTTTTCTATTGGACCCATTAATGATAGTAAAACATAACCCCGAATTGGCACATTCGTAAGTACACGACTCAAAACTCTGAAGGTACACGACTCAAAACTCTGAAGGTCTGATTTGATTTTGTTCTATTTCTAGCAGCCTTTGGTTTCTATTGGACAAGTGTACAGTTTTACTAGTATGGAAACTTGAATGCTATTTACTAACGCCAATTCTATTTTCAGCTTTTAGGTACACCAACTGAATCTGATCTTCGGTTTATTCGAAATGAAGATGCACGAAGGTACCTCGCTCAACTCCCTCAGCATCCTCGCCAGTCATTATCCACAGCCTTCCCACACGTTCATCCATTAGCCATTGATTTAGTTGACAAAATGTTAACAATGGATCCAACTAAACGGATCACAGGTAATAATACCATAACACACATGTACTATTTGTTACTTCAAAACACGCAAAACTAAACAGAACTATTCATCTCTTGATTGCAGTTGAAGATGCTTTAGATCACCCTTACCTTGCAAGACTACACGATGTAGCTGATGAGCCAATCTGTGCAGAGCCTTTTTCATTTCAATTCGAGCAACAAGTTCTTGGAGAAGAGCAGATTAAGGACTTGATTTACGAGGAGGCATTAGCACACAACCCGGGGTTTGCTTAAAAGAAAAACATCAGGCATTCCATGGTATTAAACAATCGTTTACTCTAAGTAAGATACTGCTAAATAAGTCTACCATGTGAATGCCTATGTTAAAAAGATATCTCCAAAGTGACATGAATCATTCAACTGGAACTGCACGTTGTATTATTCATCCAGACCAATTGGCAGACGAATCCAGTAGCTATGTTGTTTTTTCAGTTTGAAATTTTTTTATTGCTTTTTGGTTCATGGAGGGGGTTCGGATTTCGGTCTCCTTTCGGTACCTTGTCATTTGTATTGTTGAGATCTAAAACTAGATTTTAGAATCGTGTACTGTTGTAATTTATAGTCAATCTGTACAAGTACCTTGAGATCTATTTATGTATTTTGTTGCAAATAATTTGTTATAACTACTCTCACTAACACCTATTTTGAGCTTATTAGCATGATGCTGCAGACAAGTAAAGTTTTGCCGAGTTATTGATCTTGTTTAAGATGTGATTTTTTATAATTTAGCTCCCTTAATTAAGCATGGGCTTTAATGAAGATTTTCAAGCCATATAAGCTCTCAAGTTTCTATAAAGTCCTCTTATTCAAATTTGAGCTCGCTTTCAGCTCCATATACTACCTCATTTGTGAAATTAGAGAAAATAACTCTTTAGTTCGTATCGTCACGTATTGTTTTTAGTATCATTTTCCAGTAATTAGTATGGCGAAAATACATTACTTATGCATTGCTTTGACATTGATCTATGTGAAAAACACATAAGCACACAAGCAGTTATTTCAAGGGCAAATGACACAAAAATGTATTAAACTTAAAGGTTATCTTCAATTTAGGTATTGCACTTTTTTCTTGACATAAAAAGGCATCTAACTTGTTTTTTTTTTGCCAATTTAGGTAGTCTCGTTAAGTATTTAACGTAGGGGCGTACCCACATGAGAGCCGGGTGTAGCACGGGCTACACCCGATTTTAGGTTACGAAAGGTAAATTTGTTGAAAAATAAGGCATTTCACGATACGTGCAACACCAATTTTTACGTAATATAAGAAAAATTTAGTACTAATAATCATAAAAAAAAATTGTGCAACACCTTATTATAAATTATGGGTCCGCCTTTGATTTAACGACCATTTATTAAGTTTATACATATAAAGTCCACCATGGATCATCTTCACGGTTTCACCATCACCAAATCTACCTACCACCATCACTAGCAAAAGAACAAAAAGCAAGATCCTTAATTTAACACATTATCTCGTACACATGCTATAACCGCATAACGCACGCACCTAAATACAGGATAACATATTGAAATGTAAAATATGTATCTTGATTCATCATTAATCATTAATTAATATATAAACCAAGGTCAAAATCTTGGTCAGACTACGTACATAATCATTTTAGACAAGGACAAGCTGATCATATAGTGTCTACAGACTACAAATCAATTGATTGAAAGGAAAAAAATAATAATATGAAATCATTGCATACACTTGCAGTAAATGATAAATAAACATAAAGATTCTAATAATTGAATATTTTTGTTTCGAGCCTTTTGAAAATGCGCCTGGAGAGCTCAACACGGTGTTTTGTGGTGATGGTCAGTAAGGTTAGAGATTTACGGCGTCGGTTGGTGAGGCTGGTAGTTGAGGCGATGCTCATTAGTGATGGTGGTGGGTGGATTTGGTGGTGGTGACGATGATCGACGGTGGTGCTATCGACGGTGGACTTTAAATATAAAAACATAATATATGGTCGCTATATATTTAACGAAACTACCTAAATTGGCCGAAAGAACAAGTTAGATACCTTTTTATGTAAAAAGAAGTGCAATACCTTAATTGGAGATAATCTTTAAGTTTAATACCTTTTTATGCCATTTACGCTTATTTCAACAACCCCACATCCAATATTTGTATAGTAAAATTTAGCTGAAAAATCATTTTAAACCCTAATCTTATACGGTGTTTGAGATTACTTATTTTATTCTGCTTTTCTTTAAGCCGAAAAGCAGTTTTTTCATCCAAACACAGCCCGCTGCCTTTTTAATATAGAAAATCAGTTTTTCATAAGCGGTTAGGAACTGCTTGTTTCATATTGTTTATTTGACATTATATTTGCTTGTTTCATATTGTTTATTTGACATTATATTTAATTTACTTTTGGGTAAAAGCCACAAATACATTACCTAGTATTCACTTTGAACTATTATACACTATGAATTTATTTATATACAATATGCATAGTTGAAAAAATAATCAACCTTTGACTTGCGAAAAAAACCCTTTACAGCCGGTATTTTTTTTTTTAACTTGTTTGATTTTTTCAATGTCAAAATAAATGTTTATATGAACCTGGAAAAAGCTTTTTTCATCTGCTGCAACCTTAATTCAGTCTGCTACTACATGAACCTTAATTCAGTCTGCTGCTACATGAACCTTAATTCAGGCCTGCTGCTACTCCATGAACCTCATCATCAAAACTTTTTTCATCTGCTGCTACTACATGAACCTCAATTCAGTCTGCTACTACATGAACCTTAATTCAGCCTTGCTGCTTCATGAACCTTAATTCAGGCCTGCTGCTACTCCATGAACCTCATCATCAAAACTTTTTTCATTAACAGCAATGTTCATAATCAATAACTTTTTCCAGATTTAATAAGAAAAAATTATTCAAACTTTTTTCCAGATTTAGTATATATACAATAATCAATGTTCATAATTTTTATCATCTTCAATCTTTTTCCACTCACCCCAAATCTGTATATATACAATAAGATCGAACCAAATTCAAACAAAACTTCAATTTTCGGATCTATAAACAACCCAAATCCAATCGGTTATGATGTTTGAATCGTTGATGGATTCACATTTTAAACGGTTCTAATCGTTGATGGGTTATGATGATGAATTCACAGGTTCTAATCGCAGGTTATTGATGGAAGAAGTTGATGTTTGAATCGCAAATTCAAACAAAATCCAATGGGTTATGATGTTTACGTCGTTGATGGATTCACAGGTTCTAATCGCAGGTTATGTATGATTATTGATGGACGAGGTTGAAGATGAAGGCTTTATGATTCGTTGATGGGTTATGATTCGAGTGGAGGATTTATGATTCGAATAGAGGATTTTATTAATGGGGACTTCATGTAGCAGCAGTTATGGAAGAGTAGCAGAAAGAGAGTAGCAGGAGTGATGGAGGTTGAAGATGAAAAACATTATTTTGACATTGAAAAAATCAAACAAGTTGAAAAAAATCACAAGTCAAAGTTTTGAATTTTTATTTCAACTATATATATTGTACATAAAAAAATTCATAGTGTATAATGGTTCAAAGTAAATAATAGGTAATGTATTTGTGACTTTTACCCTTTAGGTTTTGTTCTCGTATTTAGCCTAAAACTTTTAACAAATGAAACTTATTATAAAAATTATTATTTACAAATATTAATGCATTTTTTGTAAACTAAGCAAGAAAATCCAAAGTCCAAACATGCTCCAAAAGTACTTATTTTATAAGTGCTTAATTTTAAGCAGAAGCACAAGCAACAAAAATAAGCAATCGCAAAAACCCTCTTAGTATATATAACAGGACAAGGCAGGACAGGACCAGGAATTCCATATAATAAAGAAACAATAGTAGTAGTAGTAACTAATGCAACACTAGTTATACCCAGTCGGCTCATAATGCTAACGCATACTTGTTAAGTTGAAGCGTTGACGTCAATCACACACAATCCAATAGATTACAACAACAAAGAAACACAACATTAGAAGCAAGAGACTGAACAAACACATGCCCAAAAAAAACAGTTCTTCAAATTATATTTGCTACAATAAAATCTACATCAGATGAAAAAACCAAAGAGTAAAATCCATAAATCCTAAGTTCACAATTGCCCATTATCAACGTTTTACTGATAATCAAAAGATCAGAATCTTTACCTTCCTTCTTCCCGAAGAATACTATATATGTGAGGGAGGAACTTCAATTCGTCCAAAACACAAAATCAACAATTTGCTATTCATATTCGAACTGAACATCCACGTGCAAATACTTTCGCATGAGACTAACAATAGACGTCGTGAAGTTAGCCAGAACCTGACATTCTTCATGACTTTTAGCCTCTGACACAACACCATTAATAATCAGTTTCCTAAGATTCGGGCATCGCTCCAAAAGCCCTGCTACCCACTGTGAAAACAAATCGGTTATCACCGTCCATCCAAGTTCCAACATTATCACATTCTTCAACTCAAATGATTGCTGCAAACTGTACTGGAGTGACCCCTCTTTTAAATCATAACACAAAGACAAATGAGTCAACTGAGGGAAACAAGAGGAAATAGTCTCCATATCAACCATTTCATCTTCATCATCAAACACAACACCCCAGAGACGAAGCCCCCGCAACTTTGATGCTTTAGATATCATATTATGGAATTTTGTCCACATGATTGTGAAATTACTAACATCCACAACTTCAAGATTTTCGGTATTCTCGCCAATATCGAGATGAATGACACTGACATCATCAATTTTAAGAAGCTTTAAGGTCCCTTTGCCAGCAAGCTCAAAACACTCGAGAGTACAATCTTTAAGTTGTAGCTTTTCAAGACTATCAGCCTCGAGCATAAACTTTTCTAAGCTTATGGCTTCGACTGATAACTCTTTCAAAGATGCACTATTCAGTTCCATCGACGCCTGTGCATCTGACATTGCGATATCGAGGCTCAAAAGTGTCAAGCTCTCTACTTTAGGGCACGCTGTCAGCAGATAACTTAAATCCAAAGCGGAAATACTGATGTGGCTTAAGGAAAGTGATTTTAAACATGGGAAACGCTGATAACTTGGCTCGACGCCACTGATCGTATTATGTGACAAGTTCAAAACTTCAAGCTTCTGCCGACCGCATTTTTCAAGAATATTGATTGTGGGTGACGTTCTTACATTATAATGCAACTGCCTTAAGCTTTCTCGAGTGTACATGAGCCAAGCTATCACGGGGGCTGCTGAAAACTCATCCACATCATCCATGATGATGGAAAGGCATTGGAGGCCAGTGGTTTGGAAGATTGTTTGAGTGATGAGGATTTCGAGTCTGCTTGTTGTGAGCTCATGATAAACAGGCCAGTCATTTGAGTTGAAGGAGATTGTATGGAGGTGAACTCGCCAAGCTTCTCGCCATTTCCGACAAGTAGCTGATGCAATCACTACATCACGAGCAGAACTGAGGCGAGAGAGAATGTTACCAATGACCTCCACAGGAAGATGATCCATCTTCTAGCAATCAAGAAATGAAAATGTGACGTAAACATGAGTTAAATTTGATCCATAATCAATTGCTGATTAAATTCACGAAACATAATAAGAATAAACTTTCTTCGAACAGCTAATGATTGTTAACTAATTCAGTTTGCAGATACCTTTAAAAAACAGACAAACACAAGGTAGTTAAAGGCGAAAGTGACCTCAAAGCGACATGCCTTCCCTAAGGCGTGAAGCAAGCGCTTGGGTGAACTTTTTACCCTTTGTGCATATGATATTGCCTAACATAAAACAATGATTAAATAACACATAATTATCTTGAAATCTTCATTTTGGTTTTAAAAAGACCAAAATACAGAAGTTTATTCAAGTATGCTTAAAGCCTTGGGTCTCATATTTTTATTCGGAATAAACGCCTAAAGTTCTCATTTCTTAATTCCCCATTGTTTCGAGATCCGCTATATCATCTTCATCAACAAGATCCTCATCGGATTCATCTTGGAGCACCCTACTTGTAGATGTCGATGCATTTCTTCTTAATAATAGTGGAACTTTGGAACCGGGAAAGAGGACTATGTAATTACTAACTGTTAATAGAAGTAGTATCAATAATATGATATTCAAGGGTTGGTTTTGGAATTATTTAGCCTAGTATAGAAGATAAGGCTGGCTATAATACTTGATTAGTTAAAAAAATTTAAAAAGTAGCTGTTACAGAAGAAAAAAAAACGAGTGCTTAATCGATTCTTGGTCGCCTCTCAATGCTTTTTATCGTTGGAGTGAAACTTATTTGGAATCAAAACAATTTAGGGCAAAACACTTCGCCTAAGTGCTCGCTTTTGACTACCTTGGACAAACATAGATTTTGCCCGTACACCAGTTCAACGCAGAAAATGAACCGAAACAATTGGATGAGCAAGATTATACTTATAACAATGATCATAGAAACACAAGACTTAACCTTGTTCATGCACTTGAATCACATCATTTATATCATATCGCAGTAATCCAGTTTGCATAAGTTGACTTAATATAAAGGCATGTTTTGAAAGGAAATGTGAACTGAATATTGAATTACAAAGTCCCTCCAATAATCAGTAAAAGGGGTTAGCTTTTTATTACTCGGTGTTTAGGTTCAATACAACTCACTCACTGATAACTAAATAGCTCTACGGTAAATACAAACCCCTATCCCCTTATCACATTCTTAATACCGCAGCAATCATTTTAAAGACCAACATCATAAACATCCTTTAAAAGAACATCGCTCGAGTCACAATTAGGGGGCATGTTTACGCTTACTTTTGAGCTTAAGGGGCTGTTTGTTTTTGCTTATATAACGTAAACCCCAATTTTTTGGCTTATTTGAAGACTTATGGGCTTATATAAGTTTTTATTATATCATAATAAAAACTTATATAAGCCCATAAGTCTCCAAATAAGCTTAAAAATAGGGGTTTGTGAAATATATGCCGAAATCTGGCTTATTTTCAGCTTATATAACATAAGCCCCAATTTTGTGGCTTATTTTGAGACTTAGGGGCTTATATAAGTTTAGCATGATATAATAACCTTATATAAGCCCATAAGTATCTAAATAAGCCCCAAAATTGGGGCTTATGTTATATAAGCTGAAATGGGCTTACGTTATATAACTCAAACCAAACACCCCTAAGAGCTTATCTCATTTCGGCTTATATACCATAAGCCCCAATTTTCTGGCTTACTTTAAAACTTACCAGCTTTAAGAAGCTTATATAAGTCCATAAGGGGGTGTTTGGTTAAGCTTATGTATTGGGCTTATATAATGTTATATAAGCCATTTATGGCTTATATATAATAAGCTTATAAGCCTTACTTAAGTGTTTGGTTTAGCTTATATAATAAATAAGATAAAATGACAAAAAAGTACATAAAAATTAAAAAAAAATGTAATTATTAAATGAGGGTATACATGTCTTTTCATATAATATTCTTATATAAGCCACCTATATCCTTATATAAGCCACAAATTTTTGGCTTACCAAAACCCCCTTATATAAGCTTATAAGCCTACTTATATAAGCTTAACCAAACACTTGATTTTGGCTTATAAGCTTATAAGCCCACTATATAAGCTAATAAGTATCAATTTAAGCCGGAAAATTGGGTTTATGAAATATAAGACAAAACGAGATAAGCTCGTAAGCCCCCAAAAAAAAATAAGCTTAAAGAAACACCGAATTAGCAGAGTAAATAAACTGCTGCAAACAAATACACAAATCTAGATTCAATACACATGAATCCAATCAATTTAAACTAACTTATATTCATAAAAGATCCGACATAGATTTAAGCAAATTAACAACAAAAAACATGAATCTAATAAAACAAAACATACCCATAAAGTATTAATCACTAAAAAGACATAAAGCGTACCAAACAATATGAATCTTGGAATCAAGATTGATGAAGAATTAGTAGCAGTAGTTGAACAAGGTTAGTCATTGAAAGATGATGGGTGATTGGTTAGATCGAATGTTGGTGGTGATGATGTTAAAATAGTGTTGTTTTGTTGTTTGAGGAGGAAGATGTGAGTGGGGGGGATCGAATCTAATGTTTTTGTGTTTTGTAAGTGTGTCAATGAATAATGAATGGGTTGCACGTGAGAAAGACTTGTTACTCTATCAAAGTGGGTTCCTCCCTCAATCATTCATTTTAATTTTTAACGAGAGCATTTCTTGTTTTTTCTTGGAACTCAAGACCTTTTATTTATATTAATTGTTTAAATACGTCAGTTTATCGGATAAAAATTGGTTAAATTGAAAAAAATTGATCAGCTAAATAGACCAATTCCGTTACATATAGAATTGGACAAAGCATAACTCGGTCAAATGAGACAGCAATTGATTAAATCGGCCAAATTGGACATGTAGTATCAAAACTATATAATTATATATATATAAATTCAATCTTCGATTAATTTTCGCCTAGCCGATTAATCGTTAGGCGCTACCCGTTCACTTAGTTAGCGCCTAGCGATTTTTGCAATCTTGGAATTTAGAGTTAAGTATTATGGATCGTGGATCAGACCGAATCTAACCAAATTTATTTTGATCTGGTCTTGATCTTCAATCTTCTTTTTTTCTCTTTTTTTCTTTTGGTTCGTTTCGATTCTACGCACAACTAACTTCTTAAATGTTATTGGAAAACCTGATCTGATGCACCTTTCTCAGTGCCGATTGATCCTTCCAAAAAATCAAGCCTCAGAAAACGAGACATGTTCAAATGACCTTTTAATTAAAAGTTGGAATTCAACCAACACCTATTTCTGTTTCGTAGAGGTGTTCTGGTTGATTCTACAAATTGCCCAATATGCTCCCTCAATAAGAAAATCGTGAACCACATTCTGTTCTGTTGTGATCTTGCGTGGCAGGTTCTTCACAGGATCTGTAGGTGTAGATACGCAGGACTGGGCCTCGTTTTAGGAATGGCAAGATTGGCTTCTCTCGATTCGTATGTCTTCGAATAACAAGGTTTTATTGGATGGCGTTTTTTTGGTTGCTTGGTGGTACATTTGAAGGTTTCGCAATCGTCTCATCTTTGATAATAACCCCCCTAAAACGTTCCGAGGTGTTTGATGATATTGTTCTTTGTTCTTTTAATTGGTGTTCTGATCGTTTTCGTATGAATTTTTCTTGGGTAGATTAGCTTAAAAAACCCTTATTGAATTACTTTGTAATTTTCTAGCGTCTTACTAGTTTAATAAAATTTGGCGTTTAAAAAAAAACCAACACCTGTTTCTCCGAAAGCCTTATTTGACCGGACAACAAGATGTTACACACAACTAGCTAATAAATTTTCTTGAACGGACCCGGATTTGGGGACCGGAATATTTTAGTTAACAGCAGTTTTGAGTAACAATCACACTGAACCAAACAAACAATAAGGGACATTAGCCGAAAACAAAAGGTTGTGTCTATCATGACAAAATAACGTAATCACAACTCAACTCCATCAAACCCTCTTAAGGGGGTGTATGGATGTGCGGTTAGGAGGAGATTATCTCTAAATCTCAGTTCCAAAATGGAGATAACTTAAAAAAAGTGTTTGAATAATAAATGGAGATAAGTGATTATTTGCGTTTAGAAGCTCCAAAATGGAGTTTTAAAAAAGTTAGTGGGGATCTACTTATTTCATTTTCAAAATGGAATTTTGGAAAAGTAAGCTTTCAAAATGGAGTTTATTATGAAATAATCAAATTTGCCAAACACTCAAAAAAGTGATTATTTGATTATTGCGATTTCAAACTGGAATATCAAATCCAAACACTATTTTTTAAAATGGAGTTTTCAAAATGATGATTTTTCGAAATAGAATTTTCAAAATGAATAATTTGTTTTCAATAAGCACATCCAAACACCCACTAAGTACTGAAACAACCTATCTCCACACACAAAAAAAAGTATGTCATTAAACATCATGTCTAGTTACAGGCACACATGCTCTTGAGAAGGGGTAATTTTCGCTCTATGACAACCGGAGCAAACATAAGTAGCCGAGATTCCGAGAACGATATCAAGATTTGACAACTCTAGTTATTATAGATAAGCCAAAAGAAAATAGTAAAGGGTTACACTTGTACCCATTATCAGTATATATAGAGAAAGATATCAGTTGGCTAATTGTAAGTTGTCATAATGTACATAACAAACTTTGTATTGTTTAATTTTATACAGATCAAAGGAGTTTTTCACTCAACTATCAATACAATCACCATGATTTTAAGAAAGGTGTTTAATGCAGCACCTTACCTTCTTCTGGGCTATGTCATGAAAGATTCACCGCAGCCACATTGTCCCTTTGAGTTGGGGTTGATAAATACAAACTCAGACCTGCTCGATACAGATTAAAAACGATCAGAACTAATATAGAATCATCGACAACGGTGTATGTGAATGTTGAAGATTAAAGGCAGATATAGTTCAGCTAGTGCTAATTGCTCATAGAATTGATAGGGGTGACTGTCTAACTGTTAAATGATTGAAAATAGTGAATCATTTAGAGGCTTTCTGTAAAAAGGAGGCTAAATGAAGAGTAGTGCCCGGTTGGCAAACTGTACGAAACATCTAAACGCTATAAACTACTTTACAAAGTGTCGTTTAGTCGCTGGTCATATTGAAGAATACATGTTGAATAAGTGAGTAACCATATCATAACATCACTTCTGATATTGTAAAGCCAATCAATGAATGTATTGTATATGAAGAGAAAAAGTTCCAAATGGTGGTATACTTGGCAAATAATATTTAGGTTGCAATTTTTACTTGAAGATAAGATAAAGAGTCACCAAATATTTACTTTCTATAGTCTCTTAAAATCTTGGATAATAACAACATTATGTATAGATAATATACATAGGATGCTGAGAAGAATGAATTTGCTTAATAGAACGAAGGCAGAAACAGGTAACTCTAAATGCTACAGTACATACATATATAGGAATTATTAAGAAAAATAAGAAGTGTGGAATAAGCTAACAAGATCCATTTGGATTGAAAGACAACTTTTAATAAATAATATATCTCAGCAAATAAGTGACTGGTCCAAAAAAAATTTGAACAGCCAAACAGATATATCCTTATTTCAACTAAAAGAGAACACAAGGGCCAACACAGAATGCCAAGAAAAGTAAGAGATTTCATGAAGAACCATTATATTTACGCTTGCCTATGTTATAAGCATAACTTGGATGAGCAAGATTATACTTATAACAATGATCATAGAAACACAAGACTTAACCTTGTTCATGCACTTGAATCACGTCCTTTATATCATATCATATCGCAGTAATCCAGTTTGCATAAGTTAACTTAATATAAAGGCATGTTTTCAAAAGAAAATGTAAACTGAATATTGAATTACGAAGTCCCTCCAATAATCAGTAAAAGGGGTTAGCTTTTTATTACTCGGTGTTTAGGTTCAATACAATTCATTCGCTGATAACTAAATAGCTCTACGGTAAATACAAAACTATCCCCTTATCACATTCTTAATACCGCAGCAATCATTTTAAAGACCAACATCATAAACATCCTTTAAAAGAACATCGCTCGAGTCACAATTAGGGGGCATATTTATGCTTACTTTTGAGCTTAAGGGGCTGTTTGTTTTTGCTTATATAAGGCAAGCCCATTTTGGCTTATATAACATAAACCCCAATTTTGTGGCTTATTTGAAGACTTATGGGCTTATATAAGTTTTTATTACTACGTATATCATAATAAAAACTTATATAAGCCCATAAGTCTCCAAATAAGCTTTAAAATAGAGGTTTATGAAATATAAGCCGAAATATGGCTTATTTTCAGCTTATATAACATAAGCCCCAATTTTGTGGCTTATTTTGAAACTTAGGAGCTTATATAAGTTTATCATGATATAATAACCTTATATAAGCCCATAAGTATCTAAATAAGCCACAAAATTGGGGCTTATGTTATATATAAGCTGAAATGGGCTTACGTTATATAACTCAAACCAAACACCCCCTAAGAGCTTATCTCATTTCGGCTTATATACCATAAGCCCCAATTTTCACCGGCTTTAAGCAGCTTATATAAGCCCATAAGTAACAATTTAAGCCGGAAAAATTGGGTTTATGAAATATTTAAGACAAAACGAGATAAGCTCGTAAGCCCCCAAAAAATAATCTTAAAGAAACACCGAATTAGCAGATTAAATAAACCGCTGCAAACATATACACAAATCTAGATTCAATACACATAAATCGAATCAATTTCAACTATGAAACTCATCTCATAAAAGATCCAAGCAAATTAGCTAAAAAAACATGAGTTTAGACATGAATCTAATAAAACAAAACATACCCATAAAGTATTAATCACTAAAAAGACATAAAACGTACCAAAGAAGATGAGTCTGGGATTCAAGATTAATGAAGTGTTAGAACAAGGTTAGTCATTGAAAGATGATGGGTGATTGGTTAGATCGAATGTTGGTGGTGATGTTAAAATAGTGTTATAAGCATAACTTGTACTACATTTTACAGGCATTTTCAATTCATAGTAGTTGCACAAAGCTAAAAGTTTGCAACATCTACGATTCCCTTTTACAACATATAGCCATTGTCAACAGGAAATTTCATCAGAAGGACAACGAGTACATGGGACAACATGCAGTGAAAAGAAACACCCTTACAAACCTCGTACTAAAAAATACAAGACAATAAAGACAAAATTGCCTATTGCCTAACAGTTACCTACTATAATGGACGGGAGGACGGATTATAAGTCGTAGAAATTATGTCCTTAAATTTTTTTCAAAAAGTCAAACAATAAGTAACAGGTACCCAACTGGTATATAGTTTCATATTTGGTCAAGGAAAGCCTTTTTTTCTCCAAATCTACAACTGTCAATGTAGAGTTTAAAAACATTTGTAGGAAAATGTCGATTTCATAGACTGATACCTAATAAATAAATATGACCGAAGTTCTAAGCAAAGAAGAAGATACAAAAAATACAATGACTGCATGCCAACTCGAAGAAGTCATGGAGCATTGAATGGAAGAGAGTTTATATGGAGCATTCATTTACGTAACAGGTAGGAGACAACCATAACCAGATAAATCATAGATGATAGAAACTTGGATGGTAATACATAAATTCTAATGACATCCATATGTCATTCCATTTCCAGCACAAAAAATTTAGCCATATTATTCCATCTTTGTGGGTGTGTAGAGGTGGCAATATGCGCCCATTCTCAAAGATATGGGCGATTTTTGCCCGTTTTTTAAAAATAATGGGCACTTTTTGCCCTATCCTTTTTCTTATGGGCGGATTTGGGCAACTTGGAAAATACAAATGGGCGAAATGGGCGGGCATAACTGGGCGGTCTTTTTGTTTCTTCTTTATTTCTTCAACTATTCTATACGGAGTAGATTATATGAATTAAATACTACTACTCAATTAAATAATAGGACCAGTTTTAACTTTTCTACAAACACATTTTACCCAACTACTGTATCATACAACAGAGCCATCAACTATTGTGTACTACCGAGGCGAGCACTTTAATGCATAACTTACATATATTTCTCTAATTTTAATGCATAATTCATATAGTATATGACATGAAAATCTACTTTTATTATTTGGAAATAAAATTAACAGTTTTAATAATTTACAGAAATTGATTTCGACGTTTCTTTTTGCTCGTGTGGATTTTCGCCCGTTTAGCCCGTGCCCGTTTAGCCCACGCCCGTTTTAGCCCGCGCCCGTTTAGCCCGCTGCCCGTGCCCGCCCGTTTTGCCACCTCTATGGGTGTGTATTTCTGCTTTCAGCATGGCCTTTTTCGTTTGTTCAAGTAATCAAGTGGATACATATAACACTTTTTACATATTTGTATGCATAAAAAACATTTAACTTCATTACTTAATAGTTAATATGCAATGACATAGCTAGTCGACATATAGCAGTGAGTCCAAAAGGTGAAGCCCTTTTGTAGAATAATGTATTTAGTAATCAGAAATGGCGATGGTACCTCAATTTGTCATCTACAAAGTCCATTTTTGTCCCGATTACATGCATGAGAGCTTTTGGATCAATCACAATCTTGACGCCCTTGTCCTCAACTAGCTCATCAAACTTTCCCTTTTCATCTAGCAAGTTGAAAGAACAATTATAGGAGTCAGTTTTCTATTCAACAATCTAATTACAAGCTTGTCAATTTGTCATGTCTTTATGAGATGCCACTCTTTGTATGAAGTCAGCAAATTATATTTGTAATATATACAACCACGGACCGCTAATTACTCTTCACGCGAGTTTATTAATGTTTTAATGATTTTCATGTTACAATATATTAGCAACGTTAGGAAAATCTTACCAAATGAATGCATAGATTAGATGGTAAAATTCTTGCCTTATAAACCAAGAGACTGGAGTTTAAGCCATACCCCCCAACAATAAGTTTGTGTACTTACTTTTTACTATGCAAAGCTTTAATGATTTTTAGAGGCCGGAAAAGTCTTTTTACAGCTATTATTGATTGTAAAATGATGTATATTACTTTTGTATAATATTTCTTTCATATGTAATCATGGCTTCTTTTTTAAAAAAAAATAAGATGGCACATATTGATCTTATCAGCATCAATATCTATTATGCAGTTCAAAATCTTATTTGAATATAATTCATCTACTTCGAGAAGTTAAAGATTAGGTTTAAAATCATGTATCTTCGGCAGTGATATCAAAAGTTTCCGATCATAATTGATATTAAACGTGAATGTACATTTCACTGCAAAACAAATCGGCACAAATCACTATTACTTTGTTGGAAAGTGCAAGCAGATTACATGTATCGAGTTTTAACCAACAAGAAATTAATCTGGGACAAAAGCCCGGACAATAAAACCACGTTATTAACATAAGCATCGGTATTTTAAAAACCTCCAAATACTAAAAAGGCTTCATGTTGCTGTATGCATACATTTTTGGAAGTCGATAATGTAGTAAAGTCAATAATTATATATGCATATTTATTTTCGCAGGTAAGGGAATGGAATCTTGCACATTATTCAACTGTATAAAGTTAACCAAACTAACAACATGATCAATCTAATATATTAGGTGTTAGTTTATTAATAAAGAGGGAAAACCTTGAAGGTGCTGACTACCACCTATCTGGGGTTTCAGGATACCAATCATACCATTAATCTGAGTTCTTCCTATCAGCCATCCACTTGTATATATGTTCTAACTTGAACAAAAATTTGCTTCTTGTGTTTTAAAACAATTGCCGAAACAAGGAAATCACCCTTGTTTCTACAAAATGTTTTGTACAAAACAGGAAAATACAGATTGCGCTCAAATCAGATTTTTCTCACCAGATTCTCTACGAAACACAAAATAGGCATATCTTTTAAAATAGAAAATAATAAGCATATCTTACGTTTTGGCTGTTGAACCTAGAGTTGCTAACTTCACCCTATCAGCCATCACGATTAAAGAACACTTTGATTTATCCATGTATACATTTCTATTTCCTTATCATTAAGCCATACTTAAGGTGGTTGCTTTTGGCGTCTCTATACTCCTAAAAACTAAATTCCAATATTTTGTCCAGACGAGAATACCGGTTAGGCTGCGCACATCTAACACCTAAACAAGGATCCTCTCCGTTTATTGTATAAACAAAAAACAATTTCTTAAGGTAATCTTAAATTTGACTATATATCCCAAATCTTATTATTAAAAATTTAAAACTATATATCAAATCCAAACACCCAATAAGAAAACATGAATCTCATAATATAATTCAATAGATAAACAAAAGTTATAAAAAAAGGTAGGGTGAAATGAAACCTGCATAATTAAGGGTGTAGGATAAGCCACTACAACCACGAGCCTTGACACCAAGTTTGAGAAAAGTACGCTGACGGTTTTGAAGCAATTGTTGTATCCTGTCGGCGGCTGCTTCTGTTAGCGTCAACGCTTGTCGCCGGACAGCCGGGCCCACTTTCCCGACCACCTTAGCTAAGGTCGGAGATGATGCCATCGCTTTGATTTGGTTTGGTGTAAAAGGCTTTGGGTATGTTTGGATTAAAGTTTAGGTTTCTTCTCTTGTTATTTCACGTTTTCCGTGTGTTTGGATTTTCGTTTAAGATATCATGTAATCAAAGATAGAATATGAAAAAGGTCTCAATAAAAAAATTATTGTTTGATAAACTTTCTTATAGCTTGTTATAGCATCCAATATGATAAACTTTTTTATAAGTTTATAAATGTGTTATCTCTACTACATATAAAGAGAATACCCACAATTCTTCTTGAATGTTGAAAATTCTTTATAAAAGGAATTGTTGAAAAAATTAATAATAAAGGAAATGTTGAAAAAATGAATATATACCCTATAAAGCATTTATCTAAAATACTGAAAATGTTGAAATTCTGTAAGTAACACGGACATAATCAAATAGCTGGAAAAATATTTATAGAAATGTTGAAAATTTAATTTAATGAAAAGTTGAAAGGTTCAAAGCTTACCAGGGAAGCATCTAAAAAATCGGTCCAAAACAGTTATAACTCGCCATCATCATCATCTTCAGAAAAAGATAATATTTTCAGCTTTATTATTAAAAGAATCATTATCAAAAAAATCAATTTTTTCTATTGATCAAATATGAGATGATTGATTTGTTCATGAATTGATCTTGTTTTTGAATTATTTTTTACAGGGAAAAGATGCAACATATGATGATTCAGGCATGTTAACGTTATTATCTTCAAGCAGGTTATCGTTATATTGTTTCTGTATATTGCTTGTTTTAATTTTTTTGTTGGTATAGACAATGATTATGTGGTAAAGATACTAGAGAATGATTAATTTGACATATCTAGGATAAAAAAGACATGACTAACGTATGCCTTCATTTTGTTTCCCCAACCAAAAAATTCTAATGCATCAATTGCTTCAACAGATAAGGAAAGCCATATAAATCATCAACAATTATACAAAGACACTTAAGGAATGGTACGATCTGACAATCACTCATATGAGATATTGTGCAAAGCGAAGGTGTGATACTTAATACTTCTTCTATGTATGTTTTTTACTAACGTTTTGATCTTCATGTTTTCGTATATCATCTCTTTATTGTCACCCTCTTCTCTTTCATGCATCTAGGGGTGTTTGGTGGTCTGACACAAGACGTGAGATCGCAGAGAGAAGAGAACGTTGCATTAAAGGTAAAATGAAATGAGTAAATAATGATAGATCTATATGTAAACATATCCATTATATTTTGGGATTTTATGGCTTTAGAATTAATCTTTGAAGTAGGAAGAAATCAAGATGAGTGATATATTACGCTATAAACGTTCTTTCTTATGTTTCTCTTTGGTTTATGGCTATGGCATAAAATTTTTTTTGCTTGGTTGTGATACACAGCCAGGTGTACATTCATCAAAGACATGGAAATTTTCTTTAGGTGCTTCAACTATAGGAATGTACGACTCTGTTGATTTGGATTCTATCTAAGAACCACACCTTCTAACTGATTCCTGATAAACTTGGTGGCTATAGATATGAGTTGTAACAAGTTAGATGTATTTAACCGCATGTGGTAGGGAATTTTATATACTCTTTTCTTTACTTGTCCATTTAGTTTTGTGCAGATCTGAACTATTAAATAAATCTTGTTCCCCCTGCATTACGTTTTTGAATGTCTGCAGATACTAAACCTTAAATACCTCGTACCATCAACTCGAAATTGAGAATATTTTTAGCACCTTAATCTTGACACTTCGATTTTATGGAACTGTCACAATTTGGTTCATGTATGCGAAACCATTGGAGGCCTCAAAAGTCTTGTCAAAGTGAACTTGATACGGTGTTTAAACGTAATGAAATATTCAAGGGAACATATAAATTCGTAAAATAGCTAAAATCATCAGTTCTTTAGTGAAGTAAGTTCACTAACACCTTCCTTTGTTTTTACAAGTTCCTTAGAGTGGTTATTCCTCAAGGACTACAATATTGAGGGTTGTGATTAATTTAACTGATCAATCATCTTTATAGTACTTGAATTTAGGCAATGGCCTATTTAATTTGTAGTCGTTAGAGGATGTTTAAATGTTTGTATGGTTGGTAACTTATTCAATTCAATGAGTCTTTGATGTCTTTAAGTTTATGAATATATCATAGTTAACAGTTTGTTCTTTTATTCAAAATGAGATTCAGTTACATTACTTCATTCCAAATTACATGTTATTTTCACTTAATATGGCTCAGGCTGCATTACTTAGCTGCAAAGTTAACCTCTTGTAATCAGTAACCTCTTAAGTATAATTGGAATGTATAATAAGTCGTCTTATAATTGCGATCTTTAACAAGTTATTGTTAGAAAATTGAGTTTTGCAAACTAAAAAAATAGAAATAATAACACATATGTTTTAATCATTCCTAAATATATGTAGTCTTTTATTACATAAGTCAACTACATATTTTATGAATGAATGTGTACCATAAATTCTTTGCTTGATTGGTAATCCAAAATAAATTATGTCAATACATGGTGCTTGAATTCTATATTTCTATCACTCAAGCATGGTCGATTTATAGGAGACCCAGTCTGCAAGAACCAAAAATAGTCTATAGCAGGTTATTGGTGGATAAAATGATGCTTCAAGATTTATCTTATTTGAACTCAAATTTTAGTATTTAGTACACATTGTATAATACAATTTGTATTATAATTATGTTTGTGATGTTTTAGTTGGAATCTTGAAATCCTTCATTCGTCTTTTAAAGGTAAATGTTATACGAAACATCTGACCAAAAATATCACAATCATAATTCCGTTGGAAGTTAAATAAAAACATGGAAATAATACAGATGAAACTTTTTTTTTAATGAAATAGTAGTCCGGATTTATTAAGAAAAGTGCAACTAAATTTACCAATAAAGGTAGAAAAAATGAATATAAATTGCCAAAACTTAAAGAGATTAAGAAGATTAGAACTATTCTTCTAGAGTATAGCCAAAAATATATAAAGAATCAAATGGCAGAATGAAGAACCAAAGATATGTCAATGACGTTGTTTAGGTTTTGTAGTTATATAAAATATTGATCGATAGACTCATAGTACTGAGTTGTTTGCTAAATTAATTCACGCTATTTCATCTTGCTTTTTGTATACCCGTAACTTTATAAGATGGAATCGGGTGAGTTCTCTTTATTAGAGTATTTGAATCGATTTTTTTTATATATTTCTAAGTTGTTGACTTTTACACGATTTATCTTTAACTAATTATTTTACAACTTACTTATTGTTTGTAATAAAAGTGAGGGTGACTTAATCTACACTCTTTATTTATTTTTGGAAGTTGACTATTAATTTGAAACTTCTAAAAATATTAATATGGACTATAATAATGTTTTAGTTTCAGTTTCACCAAATGATTTTTATATGTTGTTTCAGACATGTTAATTTTTTCTGTAAGAGCTGAAATATCGCACGTTACAACAATTAGCAATTACATTTGATTTTTAAACTTGTATTTTGAACGTTACACAAACACTCACCATAATATTTCATATCGTTAATTATTGGTTGCTAGGTACTTCCGCCGCTATGCGCGGGTACTCATCTAGTAACATTAATTTCTAAACTTTTTTGTTTTATAAATCTATTTCTACTATGGATAAACTTCATCAAAATTTATAAACTTCTAACATAATCAAATGCATTAAATTATGAAAAGGTTCAACATTTTAGACCTCTTCATGCCACATCATCTTAAAATAAATGTTCACTATGGTTTAAAATATTTTAAACCTCTTCAAAACTTTATAAACCTATGTATGAACCACCATAGTGGATGCCCTTAGCTTAAAACCAATTTGCCTACGCTATCTTTTTTTTCTTCATTACATCTTCACCTCATCATTAACTAACAACATTAAATAAACTTTATATCATAAATGATTATTTCCCTTTTAATTATTGATTGCATTACTTCTTCTCATACAAATCAAACATGATTAATAACTGTAATGAGTCATTGCATTACATTATTCATTCAATTACGTCGTACATTCCGTTCCTTAGACATTTCATTATGTCGTACAGTTTTTTCTAATTACTACGTAGCAATAATACTTTTAACCAATTAATTTACAAAATAACAATAATACCTTTAACTAATTAGTTTACAACAACTTTTTACACAATAACAAATTTATCCTTAATTAATTAATTTACAACTCTTTTATTATCTTTATACATTGACAATTTTACTCTTAACCAATCAAGTGTCTCTCGCTCGTTTCTCTAAACTTAAATCTCAATCACCTTTCTCCAGTCGCCGCCTCTGGCCGTCGGCTACATGACGGAGGTTCAAAGAGCTCAACTTAAACTTTATTCTCTATCATCTTTTAAGTTTAATATCAAGTAATTTTCACAAACTAAACCACCTCATCTTCTAGGTCTCTAATTTTTCTTATATAGTTTTTTCTCGGTAAGTCTCTTACCTGCACACCCATCTTTTTCTCCACGCCTATATTCGTGAAACCGCCAGCCATTTGGATCGCGCCACCATCACTTCTCATCGGATGGCTTCGACACACGGTTCTTCAAGCATCTTTCAAAACCTTTTCAATGTCTTCAGTGGTTGTTTTGCTCTTATATTGTGGTCTTTGCGTTCGGTGGGTTTGGTAAGGAGTATGTGTTTGTTGAGATTTTTGCAGGGAAAGTAATCGTTTTCAGCTCTAGATCTATGTTCGAGCCATCAAGTCACATAGGTAATGGGTATCTCTAGATGAAGATGAAGATTCATTGTTTCGAGAGATGTTTTGTTTATTTTTTCTTCTAAGTCAAGGTTTTTTTCAAGTGTTAATGTTACTTTTCAATGTTCATTGTTGTTAATTAATATAGTTTTCAATTTCGCAAACTCACAATGTATTCACTTGATCGTTTTTTTATCTTATTTCAATATCAATTTCAATTTTGTCAAAAAAAAAATAATGCCTTCAAGGGTGATATGATAATCTTAATATTGTATAAATTTTTTTATCTATTTTTGAAAATACATTATTAACTTGGGACGTCCAAAAATAGTATAAGAGCATCCACTATATTGAGCTTTTAAAAAAGTTTATAATTGATTTATGTCATTAGTTCTTTAACCTTTTTTTTTACCATTTCTCGATTTGTGCATGTCATCCTTGCGCAGGGCCATGCTAATCTTCTTTGTATCGTTCTAATTTTATCGGATGTCCCCGAAGAGACAATTCTTTAACTTTTTTATTTTATAAACCTATCATTACTATGTATAAACTTTTAAATATTTTATAAACTTTTTTAATAATCACATGCATTAAATTATGAAGAGGTTCAATATCCTAAACATTTTCAAAATAAACAACTTTGAAATGGATGCTCACTGAGATGTACAAGTTTTTAAACCTCTTTAAAATTTTATAAACTTCTTTATAAACCACCATAGTGGATACCCTAATGGACTATAATTTCGAGACGGAGAGAGTACATAATAAAGGGATACCGTAGAAAAACTTAAACTAATGTAGAATCGGATGTTTACGAGTATAAACAAACAAACAAGACTTTTGCTTGTATTCGTTTATTTATTTGAATGAACAAAAATGTTGTTCATGTTCATTCATTTAGAAAGTAAACAAAGATAAATAGACCTTTTACCGAACAATTTATCAAATATTTACTAAATGCTTAGTTCGTTTACAACTCTAATTACTATTCATGTTTGTTATTGAGATAGTAAAAGATATTAAAGTTTAATCACCTATGTAGAAATAGTTGTGGTAAAACGGGTGGGCTGAGCGGCCACGAGCACCGGGCTCAATGAGCACATGTAAAACATCAAATTGGTCACTCGACGAATTTTTTTATATTAAATATTTTTTGTCATGACTTAAAAAAAGTATTATTGTTTTTTTATTTTTACGTTTTTATATGCTTTTTCCCTATTTCAACCGCGCATGTTTAGCCGACACCCGTTTGGCCCATCGCCCGTTTAGCCCGTTGCCCGTTTTACACCCGCTCGCTCCCGCCCGCCCATTTTACCACCTCTACGGTCATCATCAACAATTAACTGTATGGTAAGCTATGTGGCGGTGGGATAACAAGTACAAAATACATGTCCTTGTAGATATATGGTCATATGGACACACTACAAATCTATCATCATGGCGGGTGTAGAAACTAGAATGGGGGATTGAATAGTTTCTTAAATTTGCTTGATTAAAGATCAGTTTTCAATTTTTCAAAAACTTAGACTTGAGGAATTATGTGAAATCTTCTTATGCACAATATAAACAACAGATTGTAGATCTAAACTAATAATCACAAGTATGTGCAAGTAAAGAATAATGAATGTAAAGAGATAAGGAAAAGAAAGATCAAACCAAACACCAAGGATTTATAGTGGTTCGGCAACGAAGCTCACTCCTCGTTCCTACTCCACTCCTCTAATACTCCTTACTCGAGAGTTCACTAATCAACAAGCTCCTTAAGGTGGAGAAACCGTACACGTCGCTTAACCAATTTACGACTCTAAGCTAAAAGTCGAGCCCTAATCTTTGCTAGGACCAATCTACACCAATATACTTTAAGGTCTAAGTATTAACCATAATAGATATACAACTTCTAAATTTACACAACAATTTGGATCTTCACAACTACACAAGAATAATAATAAAGTTTGATTTCAATGATCTTGAGGTAGACACAACACTTCAAGGATGAAAGTGTTTGTAAAACCCGCTTTAAAATACCTTAGAACATTAAATGTATGAAAATACGTGTAAATTAAAACTTCACGATTAATTAATATACGACACGTGTTACGAACATTTAATATAAATATTACGTATATTAATTAATTACTAAAATTATTATGTATGTTATTATTAATTTTAATACATGATAAGTAGTTACGTATAATATTTGAAAACATAACAAGAATAAAACACGACATTTAGAATCACGAACACGCTCGATTAATATTCAAGTACGAAAAATAAAACGGAATTGTATTTGTATGTGTGTGTTTAGTCGGCAAGAAAAGGAGGAAAAGGGTTTTGGCCCAACCCATTTGATAATTTAATATGTCAGAGGATTTACTTTTCTTTTCATAATAACACATTTTGCAAAATTAAAGAAACCCTAGCCACCATTTCTCTTTGGCCGCCGGATTTCACAAGCAAAAAAGGGAGAGAAATCTTGTTTTGATCTTGGTTAATTTATGGATTCGGGTTCGTGTTCTAAAACCATTAATCACCACGCATTCAGTATATTTAAAGTCCTTAATCTTTTATTAATTCTCTTAATTATGAATCTATGTATTAATCTCATAAACACATGTAAGTTATAAGATTTAATTCATGAGTGAAAAAGGTTTCGGGTTGGTTTTGTTTTGGATGTGCACACAAACCGAGAGTCACAAGACTCTCGGTGGTAATTAATCCCAACCAGTCGCATCCTCATAGGGTCTGTGGTGGTTTCCTTTGGTCAGCTGCAAGCTAAACAGCTCCACAGTGGTTGTTTGGTGAAAGCAGTGGGAACCGAGAGTCCTAAGACTCTCGGTAGGTACTTTTGACACGGCAAGGGGAACCCGGCACATGCCGGTGGGAACCTGTGGCTACCAGTGCCAACCGGCAGCAGCCCAAGGCTGTTGGCTGTCGGTTAATAACCACAGCCGTCAGTTGTAGGTGTGTTGGTTTAATGTTTTGTTGATTTATTAGTGCGATCGAGACGGGTGTCTCGGTAGGCTCGGGTTCGGGGCTCGGGTACCATGGATGACTTATTAAAAATTATTTAATTTAACTTAATTAATTCTAAAACATGTATTATTAATTAAATTACCATGAACATATGTTATAATTATTTAATGAAACAATTTATGAAAACTTAAGATATAATTATTAAGTATAATTATACATGAACTTTAGGTTATAATTATTTTACTTCATGATTTAATTAAATTAAAGACTATACCTTAATTTAATTATACAAGTATAATCTTATAGTAAAGTATTATTAAAATAAATCAAGCTTTATTATTAATTACTAATCCTTACTAAACCTTGCACTATATTATTAATTGATAATTATCATGATTAAGACTAAAGTATTTTATTTTATTAAACTTTACTATATATTAATCATGACATATAACATGCTTATTAAAACTATAGCTTATATCATTTTACTTATTTAATAAGCTTATTATTATTTATAGAAACATACTAAATATGAAAACTTACTATTTTTGGAAAGTTATTATATATGGAAACCTGCTATTTTTAGAAAGTTACTCATTATGTTGCAACAAGTACTATAACACATAAAACACGAAATACACTAATCAAATAACACATGAATCATTAAAAATCACATGATACAACATGAAACAATATAATAAGACAAGAACAAGTAAAACAAGTTAAGAACACGTCAGGTAAGCTAATAGTCAGTAAATATAAGTAATCAGACAACTCATTCATGTCCCTTTTATTATGTAGCTATCATGAAGTCGGAGTGATCTTCCACTTTCATTTTCATCCTCACTACTGGACATAAGGTACGGATATTCCGTCCTTCAGTAAGGACACTCTCTTCCTATATTAGTATTCCCCGTTTGCAGCCATCTGTTTTCCCCAGTAGTTTACTTAAACTAAACAGTAATTATATGATTAATATGTTAGATGTGCCCGATATATATACATGCATGCCAGTTCCCCCTAGTTATGGAGGTACCATAACCATAACATTGGATGCACCGGTGTTATGACTCTTCCGCGGTGAGAGTGATTGCTCGTGGCGTCTCTTCCAGTTATTTGGCCTATTTTTATTATTATCATGTGGGGCGAATGGGTGCATCCTAGTACAAGTTTAACAAGATTACATGGTAACTGTGGTGTGTGCCTTGCATCCGTTACATGGAGTTGATCCCTCCAACCCAAACTATTATAATTAGAGGCAACCCCTCTAATTGCATGATGAGGTCACCCCTCTATGTATTCATGCATGGTGATACCTCATGACCTATGTGGGCTCTTGAACATATTTAAAATACAGTTTTCAGTATAAAAATAAACATAAGTATTTTCAAAATATAAACCAGTTTATAAACGTACACCGGGTTTTCCAGGACTTACATTATTCCGCTGCGCTATCATTTATACACTACTTATGTTTATGCCATTCATATCATTGTCATATATCCGTTCACTGAGCGTATTGCTCAGCCGTATCTTTCCTTTCCATGACCCAAACGGCAGGTACCCAATGACATACTCGAGCATTTGGAGGACGTTCATAGGATGTAAGTTGCCTTAGACTTCTTCTCTTTTTGCCTCATATACTTATGATTGATTGGACACTTGTTTTGTCATTCCTATTTCATTTACTTTATTATGTTTTGGGCTTATGTATGGGAACCGATGTTTGATTCCGGTTTTCCCCTTTATGGTCAATTATGTTTTTGGACATTACCTTGCATGCTTTGATGACACGCCATAATTATCATGTAACAGTCCACTTATCAAAGTGGGGTATTACAATTTGAAGGATTATTAACATCATAACAATTATATAAAACTCTAAACGAGATCAAAGCACACATATAGCGGAAGCGATTTAACAAGATCATAATTAACACAATTATAATTAATCTAATTAGGGTTACATACCTTTACGCTAAAGCAAATCTACAAGACGAAGAAAGAATCACCAATTAGGGTTTATAACGAACACCACCAAGATATAGTCTAAAGTAAGACTATATTACAATATTGTACACACGTAATACGACGAGCTAACTGTGATTCTAGCACATGTAAACCGAGCTTTAAGACTAGTGGAAAGTATACCCAACAACCCTAGAGAGGGGCTAGGACTAGATTATAAGCAAAATTGATCAAACAAGAAAACCAACCAAAACCCCCTTTGTGGGTAGTCTTACGATCGTAACAAAGAGAGAGGAGGGGAGAGATTTTTTGTTTATCTTGAATTATGAGGTGAGGGGTTGTTTATATAGCCCTAATTCTTGTAACCCAACACAAATAAAAGGAAAGTTTTTCCCTTCCCTTTGTCCTCCATAACCGACGGTCGAAACACCCATCTAGGGTCTTTCGGAACCTTCCGATCTTCTTTCTTTATATTCCACTTACTATATATTCTTTGACGCTCGTTAATACTTAACTCTTAATTATTTAACGATCATTAAAGTTATATCTCGGTTTAATTTAATAAATACATAAATATATATTTATTAAACAAATTAATAAATATAATAAATATATTTATTAAATAACATAAGTCCTTACGTATTGAGTACAATCCTGTAATCTCGAGTTCGATTCTACCACACGACTATTAAATATAAGTCCATAAACTTTCAGCTCCCACGTGGACATATTTCGAATATCGTGATTACATTGACTAGCGTCTAGTTACACTTAACAATGTCTCTAGTACAACTCGAGTAAGGTCTCCTGGATAAAACCTTTTAATGATTCATCATTATCATTATCCTTTTATTTATAATACAACGTTAATAAGGATATGGATCTCAGTCATTCCTTTCATTAACCATTTTGTTTCTCGTTCAGAGATTCATCAAGATTACCAAAACAAATTTGGGTGTAGCCACACAAACATCTTACTAATCCCACGAGGGCCCCAGCTGTATTAAACTCCAAAAAGAAATTGGAGGAAATAAATTCCATATTTACTACAAGCAAAACTTATGAATTTTGCAACACTTCCGAAAATAATCCTTATAGCTACCAGTTACATTTAACGTTAGATTATTCTACAGAGATGCACTAGATTCATAACAGTTTCCTAGTATCTTAAGTCTAAGGATAACTATTTATGATTTACTTGATGACAAAGATCCACAAAGTAAAATCATATAGTTGGGATAAGTCCAATATTCGATTCATCGAATATCATCCAAAATCGATCAATATACTTTCAAGTATACTCTATCGCTATTTTGATTTGTCTTAATTTAATAATATTTCCATATTATTAATCGACAATGGATATTTAGCATAACAATTTATTCATGGATTAAAACATGTAAAATAGGATACAAAATTAAATAATAAAAATAAACGAAACCCAATCTTTATTTTATTAAATAATAATGTTATAACATCCTTGATCTAAATACTAATCACAGATTTATTGCATGAGTTCGCTAGCTAGTTGCAGCCCAATAGCCTTGGCCTGCTTAACTACCTTTGGTCTAGACAAAGCCTTAGTAAAAGGATCAGTTACGTTATCATCTGTGTGAACTTTTATTAATTTGATTTCATGAGCTTCAACTTGTTCTCGGACGTAGTGATGTCTACATTTAAAGTGTCTGGCGTCCTACATGATTCCAGCATCATTGGCGAATATGATTGCGACAGAATTGTCCCAATACATAGTTATTTAGTTTTTATTACAAGCATCATCCCAAGATCTCCAATAAAATTTCCTAATCAAAACCACCTTTAGTTATATATATGGCTACCCTCCAAATACCAAAACATTTCTTTTCGTATTCCTCAAATACTACAGAAAATGTTTAACAGCAACCTAGTGGAGCTTCCCTAGATTCTGTTGGTATCTACTGACCAAGTCCTAAGCAAACGCCACACCAGGCCTTTTGCATCTTACAACATACATAATAGATCCTACAGCCGAAGCATAAGGCACCTTCCACATGTATGCCTCCTCTTCAGGAGTTGATGCATCCATCTCATGACTTAGATTATGCTTAACTTCCATAGGTTGAAAACCTTTCTTGGAATTATGCATGTTATACTTCTTCAATATCTTATCTATATAAGCATCTTGACTTAGACCAATTAACCGTCTTTTCCTATCCTGGTAGATCTTAATTCCCATAATGTATGCAACTTCTCCTAAATCCTTCATAGAAAAACATTTACCAAGATAATCCTTAACAGCTTTAAGTCTTGGAATGTTACTTCCCATGATTAATATGTCATCAACATATAGGACTAGAAATACTACATCACTCCCACTAGCTTTGCGATATACACATGGCTCATCACGATTTTGAATAAATCCAAACTTTTTATTTCTTCATCAAATGTTTATTCCATTGACGTGAGACTTGCTTCAAACCATAAATAGATCTTTGAAGTTTGCACATGTGCCCTGGATTCTTAAGATCAACATACCCTTCTGGTTGCTGCATATAGATGTCTTCATTTAAGCGATCGTTCAAGAAGGCAGTTTTAACATCCATTTGCCATATCTCATAGTCATAGTATGCTGCTATACCTATGAGAATCCTAACAGCTCTTAAGTCTGCTACAGGAGAAAATGTCTCCTCGTAGTCTATGCCAAAATTTTAAGTAAAACCTTTAGCTACTAAACGAGCTTTATAGGATTGTAGTTTTCCGTCCATGTTGGTTTTCTTCTTGTATAGCCACTTATGTCTCACTACTTTAGCATTTTGTGGTAGATCTACAAGAATCCAAACATCATTAACTTTCATGGATTTCATTTCCTCATCCATAGCAACCATCCACTTATCCTTCTCAGGATCAAGCATGGCGGATTTATAATTAGCATGTTCACCAAGATCCCCTACTTCATCATCATCCTCTATGTTAAGACATATATTGCTATTTGCGTTTTTAATCCTTGCAGATCTATGCAGAGGAACTAATTCCGGTGGAACCGCCAGACTTCTGGTTTTACAGGAATTATTTTGCTAGCGTTTTTAGAAGGTAATGTATCTATATGACTCTCTTCAAGATCATAATTTATCCCACTGAATTCTTGATTTACAAGATCATTTTCAAGGAAGTCTCCATACCTAGCAACAATCACTTTGTTCTCAGGTGGATAATAAAAGTAGTAACTCATAGTTTCCTTAGGGTATCCTACAAAGATACATTTCACAGATCGTTGTTGGAGTTTGTCACCCGAGTCACGTTTCACATACGCCTCACAACCCCAGACCTTTAAATAAAAAAATATGGCTTCTTGCCATGCCATAATTCATATGGTGTCTTACCAATCTTCTTTGTGGGAACCATATTTAAAATGCGAACAACAAATTCTCGAGGATAATCCCAAAAAGATAGAGGTAAAGTTGTAAGATTAAACATAGATCGCACCATAACTAATAATGTACGATTTCTCCTTTCGGATACACCATTTTGTTGTGGAGTATAGGGAGAAGTAAGATGCTGAACAATTCCATTCTCACTTAGATAATCTATAAACTCTTGACTTAAATATTCACCACCTCTATCAGAACGAAGAGCTTTAATCTTCTTTCCTAGTTGCAGTTCTACTTCTACTTTAAACACTATGAATGTTTCAAATACCTCATGTTTATGTTTAAGTAAATAAACATAACCATAACGGCTATAATTATCCGTAAATGTTAAGAAGTAGCTAGAACCTTTTCTTGACACGTGTCTAAGTGGTCCACACACATCAATATGTATTAATCCAAGTAGATTAGTAATATTGCTATTAAAAGGTTTCTTGGTCATCTTTCCAGAGATACAAGACTCACATTTATCAAATGATTCATCATTGATATTTTCCAAAAGACCTTCACGTTGAAGCTTTTGTATACGAGTCTTTCCAATATGGGCAAGTCTACAATGCCAAAGATAAGAAGAGTTCTTGTCAAACTTTCTCTTCTTATTCATGCTAATTGTTGGTATTTACTTCGTCCCAACCAGGGTATAGATAATCAATCCTAGCTACGTACCAAAACAATGGTTACCGGATATCACTTGGAATCGTGTAATCACTTTCCAAAGTAAATTATTTGACCCTAATGCTTGGGTATCATGAATACCTACTTGGGATAAGACCAAATGTTGTTAGTGATTTAGGCACAAATCTCTAACCCTTGTGTTGTTATGTGTTTCTTGTTTCTGTCTCTCTTCATGTAAGTTATGATCACGTATTTATAGGTGGAGTACTCAACCTTAGTCAATGGTATTAAGAGGAATTAACGGCCAATTAATTTCCTCTTAATATGCTCCATAATACCAGGAAAGTGGTTACAAGACCTAAACGTGGTCATTAACTCCTCTTGAATTGGTCAAAAGACCGTTACAAGCATACTTGTTCAGCTCCAACATTAGTCTATCCTTCAGTCCCACTAAAGCGTCAGCAAACCCTCAAGGGTGTTCCTGCTGAAGCCATCAATACTGAAGAAGACTTACTGATGAGTAAATACTGAAGACATGTGTTTAGTGAAATACTCCCTGATGAATACCTTAAGTCCAGATTTTAACTCACTGAAGATCATCATCAATGCTAAACAACTTTAACCACAATATGAGTCAGGGTGTTCATGGACTTATGGGTGTACACTCCGTACCTCCTTACCCATTCACTAGTATGAACTGACCCACAATTGAACTATATTTCCAATAATCCTCCCCAATATAGTACAATTCCTTTTGCATGAAAATTAATATTAACAAAACCAGTGCATCAATAAAAATATCCTAAGGATTGAATTTCCATCTTAGTACAATACTTCAAACATTCGAGAATCAGGGTGTTCTAAGAATTGAACCCTTCAACTACTTTGAATACCTGAAGATATAATACACACAAGTTTTCAAATACATAACAACTCCTGACAGTACTAGCCATGTGTCCATATCCAAATTCATAAATGTTGTAAGAGCCAAGTCCATGCTCTCTGAGGCGGCGAAACCTCAACATGTACATAGGTGGTTCCTCTTTAGTTCATGCTTTTGTTTCAGTACTTTTTCAAAGACTTTAACCATTAAGAAGTTTATAACTTCATCCTCCTTCAGCAGGTATAAGCACATCCTTGGGATGATACACATGTGCTTCAGTCTCCTGAATGTTCAGCTTTACACATTGAACTCAACTCCCAAGTTTCCTTAGGAGGGATTTGGGTGTCCTAGCATTCAGTGACTAGAGTGTACTTTTAAACCCATCCCTTCAGCAGACTTTATAACCAAGTCTCTAGCCAATCCTTTCGTCAAGTGATCAGCTAAATTTTGTTGAGACCTCACAAAATCTATTGAAATCACCCCATTCATGATTAGTTCACGAATCATGCTATGTCTAACACCTAAGTGTCTAGACTTACCATTGTACATTTGGCTATATGCCTTAGCCAATGTAGCTGCACTATCACAACGGATAGAAATGGGTGCCATAGGTTTGACCCACAATGGAATCTCAAGAAGTAAGTTTCTCAACCATTCAGCTTCTTTGCCAGCAGCTGCTAGAGCCACAAACTCAGATTCCATGGTAGAACCAGTAATTCAAGTTTGCTTCTTGGATGCCCAAGAAATTACACCACCACCAAGTAGGAATACCCAGCCACTGGTGGATGAATTATCCTCCGTATTGTTGATCCAACTTGAATCAGTGTAACCTTCCAACACTGATGGATATCTAGTATATGACAAACAATGATCCATTGTTCCTTTCAAATACTTCAGTACCCTTTGAATTGCTTGCCAATGCTGAGTACTAGGATTATTAGTGTACCTACTCAGTTTGCTCACATCAAATGCAATGTCAGGCCTGATACTAGTCATGGCATACATCAAGCAACCAATCACCCTAGAATACTCAAGTTGGGAGATAGCCTGACCATTGTTAGGCATCGATTTCTCACTTGTATATGCCAAGGATAACATCAGCCTCCCCATGTCTTTCATGGAGAACTTTGATGACAAAAATTCCTTTATCTGATCAACCTTAGCTTGGTCAGTACCAAAGATTAACATGTCATCAACATATAGGCAAATGATGACTCCTTCACCAGATTCATCAAATTTTCTATATACACATTTGTGGTGAATAACCGTTAGACAAACCACTTCATCAAATTTCTGGTGCCACTGCTTAGGTGCCTGCTTCAGTCCATATAAAGACTTAATCAGTTTTTACACACCTTGCCTTCATGACCAGGCATGATGAAGCCTTGAGGTTGGTTCATATAAACCTCCTCATCCAAATCACCATTCAAGAATGTTGTCTTCACATCCATCTGATGAATAATCTGATTGTGAATACTTGCTAGAGCAATCAACATTCTTATGGTACTGATACGTGCTACTGGAGCATAGGTATCAAAATAGTCTATCCCTGACTTTTGTTTAAAGCTTTAAATGACTAGCCTTGCCTTGAACTTTTCAATAGTTCCATCTACCTTCATTTTCCTTTTGAAAATCCATTTGTTACCAAGTGGATTGCAACCTGGAGGTAGATTAACCAACACCCAAGTGTTGTTAGCATGATGGAATCCATCTCATCATTTATTGCTTCTTTCTAGAAAGCAACATCCTGGGACTTCATTGCTTCATAAAATGTTTTAGGATCATCCTCAACAAAAAATCAATAGGAGTATTGATCAGAGACCTCATCCCTTGTCCTTTCAACCAAGTACAGTTGAAACTCAGGCCCAAAATTCCTTGGAGTCTTATGCCTTGTGCTTCTTCTAATCTTAGGCTCAGGTTGCTGAACCACAACCTTATCAGTGACCCTTTCAGGTTCTACTGAAGCACCATTGTCCTTAGCTCCAGTAGGAGTCCTAAGGTTTAGTCTAGGGACTGATGAGAACCTAGTATCATCAAAGTTATCATCCTTTGATTCGATGATTGAGTTTGTAGAAACTGAATCATTAGGTTCAATAACATAGATGACAAGCATAAAAAACCTCACCTTTGTTCGGGGGGTCGGGGATGATCAAAGAACAAGGTAGCCTTTGTTGTTCTAGTGAGAGAAAGTTAGAGAGAGGTGAATAATGTATAGATTTTGCTAGGTTGAAAGTTTCGTTCTCGGTATCTTCTCGAATTGATTTCCGGTTCAAAGTGTGACTCAGTTGTTCTTGGTGGAATAAAAAGGGAAAGGTTGTCGTTGTCTATACTAATTAAAAATAAAGATGGTAATTAAAAATAAAGACGGTAAATAAAAATAAACAAATAAAAATAAAGTAAAGACGGTAAAAAGAAACAATGAAAGATTAAAGTTGGACGAAAAGTAAATGACGAGAAATTAAAAGGACGAGAAATTAAAAAGGGAAATAAAGTAAATAACGCAAACTAAAACTTAAACTAAAAGGAAAGGCAAGTAAAAGTACAAATAAAGAAAAAGGCGGGAAAAGTAAAGCTTAAAAATTAAAAACATAAAAAAAACACTCATTCGGAATAAAACAGTTCATCCGGAATATGTCACTTATCCGGAATAAACTATTTGATTCAGAATAAGGTTTTGATCCGGAATAAAAAAGGGAAAAATGGTTGATTCGGAATAAAGAGTTTGATCCGGAATATTATTCCGGATGGAAGACTTGATCCGGAATAACCAACATTTCGGATGAAAGATTTGATCCGGAATAACAGATATTCCGCATGAATAGACTTGATCCGGAATAACAAGTATTCCGCATGAAGCACTTGATCTGGAATAATCAATATTCCGGATGAAAGACTTGATCCAGAATAATCAAATATTCCGAATTAAGAAGCTTGATCCGGAATAACAAGTATTCCGAATAAAGAAGCTTGATCCGGAATAATAAACTTGATCCAGAATAATATGCTGATTCGGAATATCTCGGGAAAGAAACAGTAAGCATGAACACGAAGAACATGGGATGAAGAAAAGGCACGAATTTAATCAAATCTAACCAAAACAAACCAAAAGATTAAACCAAAACAACTAATAAACATCAACTAACAAGAATCAATCAAAACAAATCAACAAAACTAACAAATAAAGCCAAATCAATCAAAACCCACTTGATTGAAAACCATAAAAATATCAAGAACACAACCACAAAGATTAAACATAAACAAGAAAGGTAGATGAGAGATTAAACAGGAAAAGTAAAGATTCAACAACAATTAAATAAAACTTACTTGAAATTAAAAGGTGCAATACAAGAATTTAAAATGCGAGAAATTAAATTGCAAGGTATGAAAATGGTGGAAGAGATGGGTTGTCAATCCACCCAACAACAATGAAATGAAAACACTAATGACTATTTATAGGGGAGATTAGGGAGGTGCTTAGGAAGCTTCCTCCCCTCTTTCTTCTTTCCTTAATTGCATCATTCAGTCCTTAATCTTTTTAATCTTTTGACTTTAATGACTTGGTCTCGGGATTTCTTCAAACTCGTCTTGTAATTCTTCAATAAATTAGACTTGAGTTCTTCGGTTTTTAGTAAACTTCCGTCTTTTGACTTTTTCTTCGATAAATCTTCAGAATTGGTCTTGGACTTCCGTTCTTTTTGCACTCTTGAGTTCTTGACTTCATCTTTCGTCTTTTTCTTCGATAAAAGCCCGTGAATGCCCGTGTTTTCTCCACTTTTCACCTTTTCGTCCTAAATCGCAACAAAAACACAAACCACACATAATTCCGACATAAATGACATAAAATACACGTTTTGGCTCGGTTATTATTGTAATTAAGTGGTAAAAAGGATGGGTGTTTTCACACCTATCAAATCCCCTACACTTAACCATTTCAATGTCCTCATGCAATGCATTAGTTACAAAGCACGATTACACTTTTCATCATAATCAATCCGTCTTGGCCTTTATTAAAGAGATACAAAATAACAAAACAGGTAAAGAAATAAAAATTATACCTTAGGGTTTTAGAAATGTCATGAATGATCATCATCCTCAAGTTTTCACTTTCTTCAAACCAAGCGTAAAAACGAGATCATTGTTATTATAAGTTAGCAAACTAACACGAACTCATGTGGGCCAATTATTCACTTAGACTCCCTTATTTCTAGGTGTATCTCTTATATTTTATTGTTGTCTTGAATGATCACGAGGATGCATTGTTGACTTATTTCGATAGTTTATTAGGCTGAAAATAAAGTGGGACGATTTAATCAATAGTTAGCTAAAGGACAAAATCTTTTAAAACTGCTTCTCGGGACCTCATAAAGTTCATATCTTGGCATAACTTGCTTCACGATTTGAGACCTTTCTCGGACCGATATTTGGCAGCGACATCATACTTCAAATCTAGAGAGACGTTCATGAAATAATGGTCTTCTCTTCATAATAGGAATTTCTTCACTTGAAGTTTTGAGAGATTCTTCATAAATGGACCACGACTTCTTCATTTTTCTCCAATCTTTATTTTGGACTTTGATATACAACGATCCGCCTCCTTTTTGGACTTGGATTTATTTATCCTCATACCTTTTTTTTTGAACAAAATTTATCCTCATACCTTGTTAGGGCCTTTTTGGATAGACTTCTCCATGATCTTTTGGGGAGTATTTGCTTTTCGTCGTGTGTCTCGATCCTTCATATTGATTTTTGATAAATGATTCTTCACATCACTTGGGATCTTTAGCAACAAAATGTAGTCCTCGTGCCTTGTTAGGGCCTTTTCGGACTCGCCAATCTTCGCATCCCTCTTCAATAAGTTATGCCTTGGCTATGAACTCTAATCTATACCGAGCAACATTTAAACGATCTTGGGCTAGAAGCTAAGTAACTTTTCAAATCGTACAACCTTATTTATTGCAGATAAATTTATTAGCAAGCGATGGGAGAATAGGCTTACAATTAACTCACATAAATTCACGAAAGAATACCAAACTTATAATTGACTCTATCATCTCTCGTTCTCCACAGTTTAAAATCTCAAGGAATGAGACTCGTGGATGCTTAGCCAATTAAATCAAAGTTTTGGGTTTTCGAGTCGCCTATAGGATCTTGTATCTTCTTAGACTCTTTCAAGTTTAGAGTTTGCGTTTTAAAGTTCCCTTGATAAACGACTCTCTAGGGTCAATTATAGGAACTTGCAAAAAGTTCTTGTTCTTAACCCGTGAGAGTTAAGACTTTCGCGTTTTATAACTCCCTAAATAAAAGCCTAGCAAAACTTGACTTAAACACGTTAAGGATACTAGCTAGAGTAAACTTAGATAAGTAAACTCGGGTTGAGTCAAAAGATTCACAACGTTTGAAAATTAAAACCACTTTATTAAAATTTATTCTAGTTAAAGAAAATAACTATACAAAGGGAAAAACTAATAGGCCAAAATAGATCAAAAATTTTGAAAAATGTCGAAAAATTGATTTTCCGGTTAAAATGAGGACAAATACAAGGAAAAGACCACTTAACTTCGATAGAAGTCCCCCCTACACTTAATATAAACATTGTCCTCAATGTTTAAGCATGTGGGAGTAAACTCCCCTACACTTAGGACATTGTGCACTTTGTTTAAATCTCGCTAAGGAAAAGACAACTAACGAGATTCCTATTTTAATATTGAGAAATATAAAATAGAGAATCAAAAAGAGTTTAGGATAGAACCGAGAAGAAGTGAACACGGAATCACGGTTCATCAAAAGTCATCAAGAGTGTGTCTTTGAAGCTCTAATCCCTGCACATGATAAGAAAGAAAACAAGAAACACCAACGGGGCTCCCCCTACACTTATGGTAAAGATAGATAGATAATTGGGTTGCCTCCCAAAAAGCGCTTGTTTTTGTTAACCGAGTCACGAGCCTGACTCGTCCCCGAATTAAATGGTCCATGGGGAAGCCTCGAATGTAATACCGGGATCAAAGACCTTGTCCTCGTTCCCGGAGGACATCAACAAAGGAGAGGCGGGGGGATAAGTCTTGAATGGGAGAAAGGTTCTTTCAACATACGAAAAGTATGTGAAATCAAGATCTACGGGAGGTGGGGTGGGTAAAGTAAGCACATTGTCATCCCCCAAAGACAATGGATGCTGAGCACTCGGCAAAGCCGTAATGTTATCAATCATGATATAGTGAATGTCACCTCCCGGGTCAAAGCACTCATCCTCCGTAATAGTGGCTAAAGGGGAGGATGAAAGGTGCTCGGGAGGGGGACTTGGGACAATACCTTGCAGCAAATTATCAAAAATAATATCCCCCTCCGCTTCATCATCATCAATACCCGGAGGTATCCAATGAATGTCGATTTCTTCAAGTAATGGGTCATTATCTTCAACGAGAGGAATAGGTGGAGGTAAAGACTCGGAAAGAGGAGGAGAAGTCAACTCTTCGATTTAAGCAATAAGAAGATGCACTTTCTGTAATTTGTCGCGAAGAATCACGTCTTCCACCTCATCTACAAGAGCAAGTTCATCGGTGAACTTCTCGTAAGCCGGAGAGAATAAATCGTCATTGCCCGCATCTCCCGGTGGAGATTGAGAAATTTCAAAAGTGAAATTCTCATAGCGCGGAGAAAAATCGTCATCACTAGGATCGACCGCTTGCGTGAAAGCAACGTCGTCCTGAAGCTCCATAGCAGGTAAGTCACAAACCTCATCATCCAATAATTTGTCGAAACCAACATCACTAAGCTCATTCAACGAATCTAGATCCTTAGACACAGTAGGAACATCGAGAGTAGGAGCAGCAACTTCAGAAGATTGGTTGAAAGTGTAGACATCATCGTCGTCATCATCATAATAGATGGGACGAGTCCAGTTAGGAGTGACGTAGTCGGCTAACTCTTCCTTGATAACCTCCACATCTTTAAGAAGCTCATGAAGCAACTTTTGTTGTTCATCGCCTTGAGTATGTTCAATTGAACCTATTCTATCCCACGCTGTCATTAAACATTATGGTGTAGAAAAGAAGGGAAAACGACTAAATTGGCTCAAAAAGGTGTCGGTGGTTTTCAAGATTTCTTCACTATCAAGCAAAGGTTGCTTTTCCTGATGCAAGTCAGCTCGGAGTTGAGCTATACTTTCTAGAATGCCATTCAAAGAAGTTAGTTGTTGATCAAGACTAATTTGCTGAGAGGATTGATGATTGAGGGTGTGATGTGGGGGCTCAAAATGTTGAAAACCTGAATTATAGCGTGGGTGTGGCTCATAGTAGTTCATCGGTTGAGAAGAATTAGAACACGGATTTGGTTCATAATAATCCATTGGTGAAGAAAACTGAGGACACAAATTTTGCTCATAATAATTCATTGGTTGACAATAAGAAGTATCGTGAGGGCCCCCACAATTTTGGCAACATGGGTATGGAGAAAAATCGGGTGCGTCATGTGGAAAGCTATTACCATTGTCATAATTGTAACCCGGTTCTTGCTCGTGACCATACGGGTATTGAACCGGGCACGAAACATGCCAATGAGAATCGCTTCCACAATAGATGCACGGGGGAACAGGAGGTGGATTCAAAAAGGACGAATTAGTCGAGTTGCACAAAGGACAAAATTCGAATTGGGTATTGTCGATATCGTTGCCACACCGCTCACGTGTACACCATCGACATGAGTCGCTCCCGTATAATCGTCTCCCACACCCGACGCAATGGACATAAGAATCTATAAAGAAAAAATAGATAAGTAAGAAGAATATTTTTGGTGCAGAACTTTGAAAAAGAAATGCTTTTTATGATTTTTCAAATGTTTTTGGGATTTTTGAAAATTTTTGATACAAAAAATAACGTTCACGAGTGAACGGATCCCAAAAGCTAACGCGTCTCTCACAAAAAACCGTTAATCTTCACGAAAAGAGCCGGCAACGGCGCCATTTTAATGTATAGATTTTGCTAGGTTGAAAGTTTCGTTCTCTGTATCTTCTCGAATTGATTTCCAGTTCAAAGTGGGACTCAGTTGTTCTTGGTGGAATAAAAAGGGAAAGGTTGTCGTTGTGTATACTAATTAAAAATAAAGATGGTAAAAAACATAAAGACGGTAAATAAAATAAACAAATAAAAATAAAGTAAAGACGGTAAAAAGAAACAATGAAAGATTAAAGCTGGACGAAAAGTAAATGACGAGAAATTAAAAGGACGAGAAATTAAAAGGGAAATAAAGTAAATAACGCAAACTAAAACTTAAACTAAAAGGGAAGGCAAGTAAAAGTACAAATAAAGAAAAAGGCGGAAAAAGTAAAGCTTAAAAATTAAAAACATAAAAAAAACACTCATTCGGAATAAAACAGTTCATCCGGAATATGTCACTTATCCGGAATAAACTATTTGATTCGGAATAAGGTTTTGATCCGGAATAAAAAAGGGAAAAATGGTTGATTCGGAATAAAGAGTTTGATCCGGAATATTATTCCGGATGGAAGACTTGATCCAGAATAACCAACATTTCGGATGAAATATTTGATCCGGAATAACAGATATTCCGCATGAAGAGACTTGATCCGGAATAACAAGTATTCCGCATGAAGCACTTGATCCGGAATAATCAATATTCCGGATGAAAGACTTGATCCGGAATAATCAAATATTCCAAATGAAGAAGCTTGATCCGGAATAACAAGTATTCTGAATAAAGAAGCTTGATCCGGAATAATAAACTTGATCCGGAATAATATGCTGATTCGGAATATCTGGGGAAAGAAACAGTAAGCATGAACACGAAGAACAGGGGATGAAGAAAAGGCACGAATTTAATCAAATCTAACCAAAACAAACCAAAAGATTAAACCAAAATAACTAATAAACATCAACTAACAAGAATCAATCAAAACAAATCAACAAAACTAACAAATAAAGCCAAATCAATCAAAACCCACTTGATTGAAAACCATAAAAATATCAAGAACACAACCACAAAGATTAAACATAAACAAGAAAGGTAGATGAGAGATTAAACAAAAAAAGTAAAGATTCAACAACAATTAAATAAAACTTACTTGAAATTAAAAGGTGCAATACAAGAATTTAAAATGCGAGAAATTAAATTGCAAGGTATGAAAATGGTGGAAGAGATGGGTTGTCAATCCACCCAACAACAATGAAATGAAAACACTAATGACTATTTATAGGGGAGATTAGGGAGGTGCTTAGGAAGCTTCCTCCCCTCTTTCTTCTTTCCTTAATTGCGTCATTCAGTCCTTAATCTTCTTAATCTTTTGACTTTAATGACTTGGTCTCGGGATTTCTTCAAACTCGTCTTGTAATTCTTCAATAAATTAGACTTGAGTTCTTTGGTTTTTAGTAAACTTCCATCTTTTGACTTTTTCTTCTATAAATCTTCAGAATTGGTCCTGGACTTCCGTTCTTTTTGCACTCTTGAGTTCTTGACTTCATCTTTCGTCTTTTTCTTCGATAAAAGCCCGTGAATGCCCGTGTTTTCTCCACTTTTCACCTTTTCGTCCTAAATCACAACAAAAACACAAACCACGCATAATTCCGACATAAATGACATAAAATACACGTTTTGGCTCGGTTATTATTGTAATTAAGTGGTAAAATGGATGGGTGTTTTCACACCTATCAGTGAAGGAAAAGTGTGTGTATTATTTTAAGTGAAAACAATACAAAGGAAAAAACACTAAACTTCCACACCCCCATGGAGAGTCATGGGGGTATTTATAGGCCTAACTTAACTAGACTATCTATCCTTTACATAATAAGTTACTGCGTATAGCAAATGGATATAAGTCTAGTCCAACTCACGTGAAAGGCGCCAGCTTACCAAAAAGTAAGTCTAACAATATCCCTCCAAGATGGTGACTCACGTGAGTTGGTTACAATGATTCCTACAAGCAAAAATAAAGAAAAATGATAAGCATGAATTCCAGCATTCCTTGAGACAGTCTTCAGCGACCTTCATCTTCTTGAATACTCCAGCTCTATTTCTTCAGCTTAGTAGAATCTAGTTGAGTTTTACTCCCTCCCAACTAGAAGGCCTTTCATTAAACAAGCAGTAAAGACTGCTCCCTCCCAAACAGATCCGACAGAGGAAATCTGTGGGAGGTGACAACGTCATCAACATTTTCTCACAATTTGAAGCGATCCCAGTCTTGATTGTATGAGAGATTACCAGAAGTACACACTCTATCCCGAACATGAAGTCAAACTGTAGCACCAGAGTCAATTAAGTCCCGAAAATGCACATTTCTCCTGACAGGACAGTGATGATATAAAGTTGCCACATCAAAGTCAATTAATTCCCGAATGTAGACAACGTATCCCTTTATGTAGAAACGGTAACACCAAAGTCAAGTGACCCCGCATGTACACATTTCTCCTTCCAGGATGATACCTATTGAGGGAATCATCCTTCAAGTGTGTATGTGGTATGCCAACTGGAACCGCTTACATAGTAACCAATACTATGTGAGAAGATGTCAACAATATCTCTCTAAAAAAATTCTCTCTTGATCACCCCGAACTGAATCCCCTTATCAATTATGTTGGCTATTGATAGTGACCACTGATGAAGATAACCTGATAATCTTAACTTGAAACTAAAGTATAATTCCCCAAACTTGAACTTAAGCTTGCACTATTGTAGAATGAAGAGCGATGCAGAGAAGTCTTAAACGTACCCTATACCAAAAGGCAGTATAAAAGAGGTACAACTTCTCTAAAGTACCCTATACCAAAACAGACGATATAAGAAAAAGGTACTACACCTCTTGTAGAAATCCACAACAACAAGTGTGTGTGACACTGAGAACCGCAACAAAGCTCTCAAAAAATGATAGTTATCCATGTCGTCGTCCATCCTCCCCTTGACACTGGAAACTAGATACTTCAAGTCTTATCCATAACCATATATGCTTGAACAAGTTATCTTATAAAGTCGTAAGTACTCCTTTAAAGATAAAATAAGAACGCGTTCGAGAAATCTCACTTCAACCTCAAATATGTAGCATCGAATCATCTTCGTAATCACATAAACCGTAATAGCCGTTAGGAATTTTGGTGAATTTTTTATAAGGATCGTTTTAGTGTAATGTATCGTGTTTGTTGTGTTTGATCACTTGATGTTCATGAAGAAATGATATGATCGAAAACGGATACCCGGCCTTAAATGGCACTGTTTAAACGGCCCACCAAAGTAATAAAATCCGCTCACATACGCGTTTTACTCGTCAAATATTTTACCACTCGGTTCTTTCAAAATACCCGCCTCAATCCAATAATAAATCCCGTAAACCAATTAATCCAACATGATTGATTTTGCAACATTCGGATAATATAATCGGTCATCCCAAATTCGATTGCAAAACTAATCGGCCCACTATATGCCTTCGGAGAATTTAATGATCAGCCCGTCAACCAATATTTTCAAATTAATAACCAACTCCAATATCCTATATTCGGATATATCTCAATCAACACACTTTGGAATAAACGTCTCAAATCTCATACTTAATAAACGTCTCAAATGATTTGAAAAAAAACATGACTTTCTCAAATGCGTAAATAATGTATCCATGTGCACCAAATAATGGACCCAATTCAAGCCAATTTAAATGGCCCATCATTTGGCTAAACACCACATCCGAGACATAAGTATAAAGAAAATCAGATATATAACTAACATATACCTAATTTCTCTCTCATTTACCAAACCATGATCTTAAAACTTAGTTATCTCTGCCGCTTATTTTCTCTCCCATCATCATTCGGATCGCACAAATAATTTATCTCCTTCTCATTATTGTCTCATAGATCAACCGTCTAATCTCCCTAAATCACAGTTGATAATCACAATAATACAACCCATGTCCTCGACTCACATAAACCGAATCAGAAACCCATCAATCAGTTACAAACCTAAAGACCTAAACAATAATCTCCAACTAATCAATCTGATTTAATCCAAGTTGTATTCTGGTAGAAGAAGGCTTCAAGATCCTTTTAAAGAGGGTCACGGGTAGGTTTGATTAATTTTAACTTGATGTTGAGTTCGTGAATCAAGACCAACTGGACTATACTTCATGTTTATGTTCTTGTCACTGATTCAAAAATTAATAGGAGGTTTATACCTTCACACAAGATCTATGATGATCAGTTAAACGCAAAAAAATCTTGTTAAAGATAAAAAAACATTTAACCAAATCTGAGGTCCATTTGTATATGTATACGAGTCTAGATGTGAAGGGATTAGGTGACGATGAGATTAGGAATAGATGTGGATTTGGGGATATTACAAGTTGGTTTATGTAAGATTAATTGATGTTCGTTAAGATTTAGTCTCATCTGATTTTAACCATAAAAATTGATCTCGACTCAACTGAGTTGACCCGGTCAACTCGGTATCATATTTCATGTCATCATTCCACAATCCATTCGATTCCGCAACCATGATTCCGCAATGTGGAATACATATGATTCCGCAACGTGGAACAACATTCGATCCCGCAATGGTAGAAAACATTCGATTCCGCAAAATGTAACTGCAAGATTCCGCAATATTTTGAAATGCAAGATTTCGTAATATATTAGAATGCAAGATTCCGCAATATTTTGAAATGCAAGATTCCACAATATTTTAAAATCGAATCCACAAGCACTTGAACCGAAAAAACTGGATCTGGTCCATTTGCAGTTGTCCTTTTCCCAAAAAGATACAGAACTAATCCAATGTAAACAGGGACAAAAACAATACACACGTATCACAATAAATGGACCAAAAATTATGACGAGGCATGATCATACTATGATACCACAAAGATTTCGTGACAATAACTGATTCAAAGTATATTATAATAACTAGACATGATAAGATCAAACAAAGATAAGAATCAGAAAAATACGAACCATGATTCTGAAAAACACAACACGAATATGATAACACAATGAATCTGATAACACAAATCAAACACACATGAATATAAAACACCCCCGGTTAACTCTGATACCAATTGACAAGCATCAAAAACCTCACCTTTGTTCGGGGGGTCGGGGATGATCAAAGAACAAGGTAGCCATTGTTGTTCTAGTGAGAGAAAGTTAGAGAGAGGTGAAGGAAAAGTGTGTGTATTATTTTAAGTGAAAACAATACAAAGGAAAAAACACTAAACTTCCACACCCCCATGGAGAGTCATGGGGGTATTTATAGGCCTAACTTAACTAGACTATCTATCCTTTACATAATAAGTCCCTGTGTACAGCAAATGGATATAAGTCTAGTCCAACCCACGTGAAAGGCGCCAACTTACCAAAAAGTAAGTCTAACAATAGAACCTATAAGTCTTGGAATGCTCAGCATATCTAACAAAGATGCATTCAATGCCTCTTTCACCTAAGGTTTTCACCTTTGGATCAGGGAGTCTTACAACTGCCCTACATCCCCAAACCTTGAGGTAGTTCAAGTTTGGTTTCCTTTTAGTCCAGAGTTCATAAGGGGTAATCTTGTTTCTTTTGTTGGGAATCCTATTTAATAAATAACAAGCTGTTAACATAGCTTCACCCCAGAACCCTTGACTCATCCTTGAATAGGACAACATGGAATTAACCATCTTTTTTAGTACTCTATTTTTCCTTTTAGATATACCATTTTGCTGAGGGGTATAGGGAGCAGTCGTTTCATGGATAATACCAACATACTGAAAATACTGAGCATCCATGTACTCACCTCCCCTATCAGTCCTTAATCTTTTGATTTGGACTCCTTGTTGTAATTCAACTTCAGTTTTAAATACTTTAAATTTATCTAATGCTTCATCCTTGGTATGTAATAAATAAACATAACAAAACCTTATAGCATCATCAATAAATGTTACCAAGTATTTCTTATTCCCTAATGAGGGAGTAGAATGAAAATGACATAAATCACTATGGATTAGCTCAAAACTTCAGTTTCACGTTTTACATCTTGAAATGGTTTCTTAGTGATTTTGTTCAGCATGCAAGTCTGACACTTTTCAGTGTCCATGTCAAATACTGGGATTAACCCATCCTTAGACATATCTTGCATCCTCTTAAAGTGGACATGGCCCAGTCTAGCATGTCATAGTGAAGAATCTTTCAGTTTACTAGTGGACACTAAGGCTGGACAAATATTTGCACCACCAGCACTCACTGATGAGTTAATGCTGAGGGTTGTTTCAATATTAAGCCTGAACATTTGATTGCTCAAATAACCAAAACCAATAAATACACCATGTTTGGATAAAACAAATTTATTAAATTCAATCACTTGTTTATAACCACAATTGTTCAAAACACTACTAGAAACCAAATTCTTCCTAAAATTAGGAACATGCAAAACATTAAACAAGCTAACAATCTTTCCAGAACTAAACTTAAGATCTACACAACCACGTCCATGCTCTAGGGCTGTTGACTCATTTCCCATGTGAAGAATAGATCCATCATTCAGTGACTCATAAGTCTTGAACCAGCATCTATCTTTACACACATGAACAGTTGCTCCAGAATCAACCCACCACGCAACATCATCATCCTGCACAAAATAAGCTTCAGATACGTATGTAACAAAATAAATCTGGAGAGATTCATTAAACATATTCTGACCTTTTAGTGTTGTGTTGTTAGAACCAATCACTGAACCATTTGTGCCTGATCCACTAGCTTTGCCGCCAGTACCAACACCTTTGCAATCCCTTTTGAAGTGTCCAGGTTTCCCATACTTCCAACAAGCCACTGATAACTTCTTGTTAGGATTTGCTTTGGTGTTATCGTGATGCTTACGTTTGCCCTCGTTGTCATTGTATCTGATGGAGTTGTTATGCTCCATTATATTTGTGGAAACCTTGGTTTCCTCGATCTTTTAGCTACTAGGAATGCATCATGTTCATATGATTAGATAATAAAAGCGGAATTAGAACACGACACATTAACAAGGTGTTTAGGCACAAAACACATGAATTAAAACAAACGGATTGTTCATTATATTAATAACAAACAATCACTAGATGTGTATACATTGAATCCCACGTCTAGTCGACACACGCTTTTAGGTTTACATTGTGAATGAATAATATGAAAAACCTAATAACCCTTGGTTCCTTTTATAGTGTAAGGACTAGGGTTTTACAAGAGATAATATCAAATAAACATGAATATCTTCTATTTAAATAACTAATACAGAATATATTCTGCATACCTATCTAAATAGAAGCTTCCAACAACACTTATCAATGTTTCTATCAATGCTTGGATTGCATGTGACAATGCTTGAATTACACTTGACAATGCTTGCTTCTGTCAACGCCTGATTTATTCTTGACAACGCCTGGATTACACTTGTCAACGCTTAGACAAATGCCTTCATGTTTTCTTCGTTTTTGAGTTTCTACCACATCAACTTTTTGACCCAACAATCTTCCCCTAGTTGATGTCGGCAAAACTTTTTGTGTATCTCTTGTAAGTTGTACATGATCTTCAAATTGCTTCCCCTCAAGTGTAGCATGTATGTCTTCCCCTTTTTGTCACATCAACAGGGAAGTAAACAATGGATGCAATCTTGAAGATTCTCCAAATGTAGGCTCTATGTAATGATTTTTGAAGAAAAATAACTATAATATTCTTGATGTAGAAGTAGAATAACCCAAACCTATGTTCCATATCTTGTACGATGTGATGAAGTGTGTTGCAGATACAAAAATCCTCATCCTTTGTGAGACACTGAGCACGATAATGTAACTTCTTCAAGTGATAGAAAATATGTGCATAGAGTACCATAAGAAAATCACATATTCCTAGATCTTGTATCACTTCATCAGTAACAATGTAAGCACAAACAAGTTACCTTAAAAGTCCATGACTGGAAGTGAACGACTTTAAGATATGATAGAACACAAACTCACGAAAATCTTCTTCAAACATCAAACTTACCATAAGAATTCTTCCCCTTAAGCCAACACCTTTTCAAGACGAATCTTTATGAGATAATATCTTCATATCATATGTAGAAGTGACATACGGATAACTCTTTCACAAGGCTACCCAGACTACATAATCTAATCAAATATTATTCCAATAAAATACTTCACGAATTGTTGTTAACTCACGTTAAAATCATTAATCCATTTAAAAATATCCGAGCCATAAATATCAACCTGATATTCTGAATAAAAACGAAGATTCCATGTCGTGTGTAAATTCCTCCTTTTTGTGTGCTAAAAACGTACCAATTTTCTCAAACAGCAGCTATCCTTTTGTTATCCGAGAACCCACACTGTCCAATATCTCTGTCATGTGTATTGTCCAATATCGGACAAAACGTATCAACGCTTGAACAATCATTTCTCGGACAACTCATGTCAATGCTTTCTATCAGCGTTTGACTTATTCTTGTCAGCGTCAAATTAACAAACATCAGCGTCAACTTTAAACCTTGTCAGCGTCTTGTCCCAAACGCTGACGTCATTAGCAGATAATACTCGTGAAAGTACCACAAGAAGTAGTAAACGTATATCTTTACTCCAAATCATGACTTTATATATTTCCTTATAAGTCCACACATTGAAAAATGTGCTTAATATATAACCGATTATAGTTCCTACAAAGTAGGATCATGATTTATACTGTCACATAAAGAATTAACGAATTTTACCCATGTATAAAGACCCCACAAAAATAGGAGAGATATATTCCATTGATTAGGCATACGTCCATCCTTGCCCTCCTAAAAATAAGCGATCATATTAATATGTCTGCTTTCTTGTTGACTTCTTCAAACCAGCAACAACTGTATCCCACGACTTTTCTAGATATCACAGCTATTAATCACATAACAACATATCGTGAGATAGCAGGATCAAGTAATGACACCAAAACCTTCATCTTCTTCCATTATGCGATCATGCAAATGCCATAACCTGCTGTTCTATTAATACCGTATCTAGGGTCCTTAAAAAAAACTTAAAACCGAAAATCCCTATGAAGAACATCATAGCAGCTCCAATCTTTATGAATCGTACTTGGGTTCACCGTAGATCCAGAGATCCACTCACCAAAGCAAGTACAATCATCACTTTAATCCAGCCATGATGAACAAGTTTTCTAGGGTTTATATGCTAAAACCCTAATATCTTAACAGATTTGAATCCCTCAATCTGTCATAGTACCGAAACCTTAACTAGGGTTTTGAGAATAAATAGATTCGAATCCATTATGCATTATAACAGTCACAATCCTCCAACTTTTCTGCCTTAAGTTGATTTAGGGTTTATAGAAACCCTAATCATGATTTTATGTAAAAGCAGAAAAGTGAATATCTCATTATACAGCCAACTTCGACCTCGAATAACTTCTTCATTAGGACTCAGATCAAAAATCCCTTCGGTGAGATTTTAGACACAAGTGCCAAGAATCTGCAGTTCAAAAATCACGATGATCCAACGGTTAACGAAGGAGAAATCGTGTTTTGAACATGGTTGTTCACAAAAAATTGCATTCATCCTGCTGCTGACTTTGACGCTTAATAACTTTTTTTCTGGGATAAAACTCGACAATCCCTCTGGTGGATGTCTAGATATATGTATGTAGAACGCACATAAATAATTCCGTGACGATCCAACGGTTCAATCAAAAGTTATGACCTTCTGAATACTGCTGCGCACACAAAAACGTCCAGAAAAACCCTAGACGGATTTTTCTTCTTTTCACCATACACGAACACCTTGTTGGTCCTAGCATCACGAGCCACGAGGCTCTGATACCAACAGTGGAAACCTTGGTTTCCTCGATCTTTTAGCTACTAGGAATGCATCATGTTCATATGATTAGATAATCAAAGCGGAATTAGAACACGACACATTAACAAGGTGTTTAGACACAAAACACATGAATTAAAACAAACGGATTATTCATTATATTAATAACAAACAATCACTAGACGTGTATACATTGAATCCCACGTCTAGTCGACACACGCTTTTAGGTTTACATTGTGAATGAATAATATGAAAAACCTAATAACCCTTGGTTCCTTTTATAGTGTAAGGACTAGGGTTTTACAAGAGATAATATCAAATAAACATGAATATCTTCTATTAAAATAACTAATACAGAATATATTCTGCATACCTATCTAAATAGAAGCTTCCAACAACACTTGTTAATGTTTCTGTCAATGCTTGGATTGCATCTGACAATGCTTGAATTGCACTTGACAATGCTTGCTTCTGTCAACGCCTAATTTATTCTTGACAACGCCTGGATTACTCTTGTCAACGCTTAGACAAATGCCTTCATGTTTTCTTCGTTTTTGAGTTTCTGACACATCAACTTTTTGACCCAACAATATTGACAACTGATGAACCAGCAACATTGTTGCTCTTTGGCTTGTCACTTTCATGCACCCTGAGGGATTCCTCAATGCGTAAATGACTGCCCAACTCAACAAGAGTTAATTCCTCCTTCTTATGTTTCAAGGTATGCTTGAAGTCTTTCCAAGAAGGAGGTAATTTGTCAATGACTCAAGAGACCTGAATGGTCTCATCCATGTTCATTTTATGTTGTGTAGATCTACCAAGTATTCTAAGAAGTTCATTGTATTGTTCCATGACTGGTCTTGAATCAGTCATTTTGTAATTTGTGAAATCACTCACAAGGAACTTCTTACTTAATGCATCCTCATCCATATATATTAAGCTTTCAAGGAATCCCATAGTTCTTTACCAGATTCAGAATTTTGGTAAATATCAAATAAGGAATCAGACATACCATTGAGAATAATACCACGACACACATAGTCGTCATTCTTCCATTTGCTCCTTTTCCTCAGTTTCTCCAAAGTAGCATAATTACCACCATCAGGGATGGGAGTAGTCAACACATACACCATGCTCATGGTAGAAAGAAGAAAGTGCATCTTCTTTTGCTATCTTATGAAATCCACCCCTTCAAACTTATCCATCTTGGAGAAGTTAGCCACCATATGCTTCATAGCAGCCGCCATTGATTATCACAAAATAATTTACTTTGATTGTTGGTGTTTACTTCGTCCAAACCAGGGTATAGATAATCAATCCTAGCTACGTACCAAAACAATGGTTACCACATATCACTTGGAATCGTGTAATCACTTTCCAAAGTAAATTATTTGACCCTAATGCCTGGGTATCACGAATACCTACTTGGGATAAGACCAAATTGTTAGAACCCGTACTTTTCCCAGCATTATTTTATTTTTTTTATTCGTGCTTTTTGAATTTTCCAACGTATTACGTTTTCTTGAATACTTTATATGTAAATCCTGAGATTTTTAAATTATACTTTTAAGTATTATTTTGTTCATTGACAATGCTTCATATGGAATTATAAAATTTTTATTTTATTTTTCCATATTTAATTTAAATCAAAGTTTTTTTTGATTTAAAATCACCCGCGTGCGTTTTACAACGAGTTTATTCAAAAACAATGTACAACGAGAATTCCTAGTGATCGCGATACCGACGGATGCCCAAAATATTACGTTTATTTATCGATTGTTTCGATAATTAATATTTTCGATGATGTCGTTTTAATTACGTATTAAGTCGTGTCGAGAAATCGTATAATCATTTTTATGATGCATTGTAACTTTTGAAAAGTATTTTTACGAAACCCGAGCCCCGTAAATATTTTCAATATTTACCAATAACCATTTTCTACCCTTTAAAACTATTAATTGTTTTTATGTCCACAACTTTCAAAGTTGGCAATATTGGTCCGTCCACTTACCTAGCACTATAAAAACCTTTTTTTCTTACACTTCCCACACATACACTTCAATAAAAAAACACAAGCACAACACCCTCCCCCTCCCTTTTGCCGTGAGCTTCACCACCACAAAACACCATCAACCACCATGATTTGATCAAAACTAAAATAAGACCACTTCCTAGATTTTTATGGTGATTCTAATGATACTAAAATCACTTACATGCACCAAGTTATAAAGATTTTATAATTTCATGGTTGTATGATGATTTAATCATCATGCATGTGTTGCTTTTGGTAAGTTTATCATGTTTTGATCCTTAAAAGTCTTGTTTTTAATCTTTGATTTTGTTAGATTTTACATTCAAGTGTTTTTAGAAGTTTTTGGTTGATAGGAATGATAGTATAGTGATCCTAGAGGTATGGGAATGAGCGGTTTTGCTTGAAAATAGAGTTGTCATGTTTTCTAAAAAGCTATTTTGGGACAGCAGGTCCTTAACAGATTTTTCGTGAGTTTAAGGTCTGTGAAAGACTGAGATTATTTGAAATTATTGTAGAGCTTTCCGAGACGGTCGTTTTGGTATAAGATAGAGCTTATAACTCATTACGAGTCAAAGGTTATGCTAGTTTTAGTTTTCATGTACCGGGAGACGCAAGTCGGCACAATCCGAAATTGTGGCTGATTTTGGGTCGACTCTCGGGGACTTTAGGCTTGTTTAGATAGTTGATACTACTGATTTTCAAAGTTTACAAACTGATTTTGATGAGTCTAGTAGTGGTTTCAAAAGACGGATTGTCGAGTTTGTACTTTTAAAGCGGTCCAAACGGTTTTACAAAACAAGTGTATAAATCTGTCCCAAATTTGGAGTCGAGTAAAGTGTCGAGCTGATGGATTTTAAAGTGTGAACTTTGGCTCAAATTTAGGTGAGGTCTTATACAGGTTATAAGTGACCTTGACACCAATTTTCATCTAAAACGGACAAGTCTAGCTAGGGTAGATCGGTGTGTACATTCGGGGTGTACTTGCTAATTTTTATTTTGGACACATAGTTCAATGTTTGTGTTGCGTGAGTTTGAGCATTTTACCATCGGACATGGTGACTTACTCAAGTTCTTAGTCATTATGTAAATGACTTAGCTACTGGTCCAAGTAAGGTTAAAGGATAGTTTGACTTGCGTTGACTTGGCGTCGTATAACGAGTCATTTTCAAGTGTTCAAGTGTTTTAACGAGTAACGTTGGATAAATGGATTCTTTTGGTTCGTGTCAATGGTTTTGAAACGTGTATACTTTGAAAATATTTGAGTCATATTGTATTTGGTATATATATCGATATTGAGTTCGAGACTTAACGCGCGCCTTATTGTGTTAGGTTGCGGTTTTCGTGTTTCCCCGGGCATCCACATCGTCGGCGATCGTCTCACTACATTGTTTCTACTCAGTTGCTGAGTACCGTGATTGACTTACCTCATGGCTAAGGTGAGTTCATAGCCCCTTTTTACTTGTACATGGTTTCTTAACGCGGGGTGAGATTTTACATGGTGGAACACAACCATTTAACAACTGTGTGCTATCCTCAACTTGTATGCTATCCAGAAATTGTATGCTTTCCAGAACTTGAGGATTACCAACTTATTTTCATTGATATTATTGCTTTTTAGTCTAGCCTTAAGTTACCTCTCATTGATCATGAACCGTTAATTAATCCTGCTACCAAGCGCGAATGTTGTGGGTGGATCCATCGGGATTGACTATCCCCATCCTGATTACCTTGACGCACTAATATTTGTTTATTTCACTTGAGTATTTAGGCTGAATACTGACTAGAGGAACTTACACTGAGTTAAGCTTCGGTTCATGAACTAAACAGCAATAATAATGTTTCGGACAATGGTTACTGTACATAACCATTTTCCCCTATTTTCTTGTTTACAAATGAATGCTTGTGTTCCACATACTTATTGCTAAACCTATGGATTTCACTCAACTTTGTGTTGACGATTTTACATGTTTAATCTCAGGTATTATTACTTAGCTTTGCTTGGATGGGAGCCCGCATGATATTATCGTAGCTTGGAGATTTCTGTGATGCTTTTGAAAGAATTGTTTTATATAAACTATCAGAAGTTTATTCAATCTTTTAGGCAACTTATTGTTAAATCGAGACGAAATAATATAATTTTTCCGCTTCTAAAACTCTGGGACCTATGTTTAACAACTCTGACTTTTTATGATGTAATGTACATGTTTTTATTTCGTCAGCTTTGTATGAACTGTAATTCATTGTTTCTTGTACTATGACGTGTTACCCCCTCGTTGCCTAGTTGTTCTATGTCAGATTTTGGGGGTCTCACAGAGTGGTATTAGAGCGATGGTTATAGGGAACTGAGTCGTTTTTCAAAACTTAGTCTATAACCGAAAGTTCAAATATTTTATTGTTTCTAAGTGTCAAACACAGAATCTGCCATTGCTATTCGATATCTTCGCGGGTAACTCTCTAATCCTTATTATTCACTTTTAATTATCGTTGTAGTATTTCATCATTTGATTTCATTTTGAAATATTACTTTACGCTAATGAAGATAATTACTATGTCTTTTCAAAGCCTATGTGCTTCATGAATTATCATTGAATGTTACTGTGATTACATCTGCCTATACTGTATTTCTTGAATTCTTGTTCTTGTGAATTAATCTTATTGCAATGATTTTATATCGTTATGACATTACATACTTGTATTCAGAGCGCGTATACTGCCGACTTTTCATACTCATTTTTTTGAGTACTATTGCTATTCATTTATGCGTGATACGACTGACTTCATATGCTCGTTCGTTTTGAACCGTCTATTTTTCTCTACTCGCTGTTACATGTTGTGCATACTCTCGCGATACCATTGTTCGGGATTGAATAAGTGTTGTTTTCGATGAACTTCTGATTTTCATTCTACTACCATGCGTGTTGCTTTCTTTGTTTATTTCCCTTAAAATATCTATTTAGATACGCAGATTTTCTTTCCGACCATTCGTTATTGAATGTCTAGTCTATAGACCATTGTGTAGCTCAATGTGTCTCCGGGAAAGACTGAAGGACACCGTGTGAGTCACACATCTCGAAGAATTCGTTGAATCAGTGTTGACTAATATCGTGGGTTTTTGTAATCTTGATTGACCTTTACGTCACAGTTTTACACGACACTTGTACATGGATTACATCTTATTTCATTGACCATTCTACGTTTCGACTTTGACTTACAACATCCGTTGTACCTTGAACACATGATCGTCATTTATTATGTGACGATTGTTTGGAATACAATCCTACTTGTATCCTCCCCTTTTCATTAAACCTCCTCGCGTCAGGAGTGTGACTTGTTAATATTTTGTTTCTTTCTCGGTATGTCTTGTGATTTTGGAAAATCACGCCGCCAAAAGACCTTTCTGTATTGCATCTTGCAGCCGAAGACATGGATGATATGCGTCATTTTTGATCTCTCAGATTATCGTTGGCATTCTTGAACCATTTCAATACTGTGTTTTCTTTACATGTTTAATTATACAGCTTATTCTCTTTCGTCTTTATAGAATCCACAAGTCTTGTGTGTACATTAATTCTGAGTTATTATGAAACTTGGATTTAATTTCAAGATGTGTCAAAAAAATATACTTTGTACAGAAACTTTACAAGGAATTTAAGAGTATCGAGAAAATATTTTTATAACATTAGACATAAAAATATATATTTCTACCTGTTGACACGTCCGTTTAGGACAAAAAAAAATTGACCAGTAAAATTTAAAATCGAACAAGTTACGCTTATTTGAGATTGTAAAAATCTAAGAAGTTATTTTCTGAATAATACTAAAATACCATTTTGTTGACAGATTTAATGCAAGGGCATTTTCGTTCATTTTTATTCCGTTTCAAGTCTCGGGTAAAACTAGAAAGTTGTTCAAAACATTGTTTTACATCGAAATGCATTAGACTTTGAGTCTTAGAATATCGTTAGAGAGTTAATTGGTCGCGTCAAACCCAAAAGTCAAAGTTGACTAAAAAGGTCAAAACTGATAGAAGTTAGAAACATGATTGCGTTTGAACAAGTGTAAAATAGTAACTTTGAGTTCGGTCATACTTATACATAGATCTTGAACTTTGAAATTCGGTAACTTCCTAATATAAAACTTTTCGGTGTGATTGTACTATTTATTAACTGATACCCTACTTTCTTAAAAGTATATTATTGTCAAATTAATCACGATGTGCACACATACAGATTCCTTTATCCTTTCTTTTTATTTATGACTTATTTGTCATTCTATTTTCTTTCTTTGCTTCTATCGTACCGCTGAATTGGACCGAGGTTGAAGTTCTTGCTTTCGTATCGTTCGTTACCATCTTGACACGTGTCACTTGACGATTTTGGCTAAACCTCTTGAAACCTTATCACCTTGTAACCATTTCGTTGACTGTCTTGAACTACTCCTTATTTCCCTCTTGTAACCCACTCGCTACTTTATAAACTATTGTCATGTTACCATATGATAACAAACAGATATTGTTTGTAAATCATTTTACAAAAGGTTTCATTTGAGTTTCTTAAATAATTGAATGCTATCTTATAAAATTAATTTATATTAATTTTACAATGTATTTTCCCAAATTGTTCTACTTTAGTCTTATAAAGAGCCCTTGTGACAATACGAATTGTCGATTTAAACATCTAGCCAATTAGATTTTGGCGAATAGTTTTATAACTATTTTGATTCCTATTTTTAAAAATGCTATTATATACATATTTTAAATCATATGATATGTAATACTGATTTGACGAAGATGAGCATCGCATTGCTAATCCTAAATTATGCAAGGCCTTATCACCTATGCTTAATTTAGAAGGAGCCATGCGAGTCCTAATAGTAGTCGCCTTAAATATTTGACCAACAATCAACTTTTTAATTATGCACCTTAAAAAGTTTGATAAAATAAAGTTTAGAAAACTTTTACATCTTATGCGAGTAACAACAATTCCCGACATACACATATGAACCCTTATTTTTCTTGAAACGAAGTACATGCCTCAAGCACAGATTCCCTTACTCAGCGATCTTTGCTTTACTTGTTACCTCATCATCCTCATGATACAATTTTCGTTACCATTTGCCTAAATTCTTACCATTGATATTAGACTTGAAAGTTCCAACGTTGTTATGCTTCTATGATCGACCATCTCTATCTATCTTTACGAAATGTCTTTGGACGCGATTAATGATTTATGACTGGACGTGAACGATGATTTCGTGTAACTGTCATGATGTGTGTTAGACTTTATCGTCTTGAAATTCATTCGTGTGAATCATGTGTTGATTTCGCCTTTCATTGCTAATGTTTTCATTTTACTGAATTTACTCTCAATTGACTTCTTAATAATTTTCTTTGATTCGAAAATTCGTTGTGTGGCTTTTCCCTTTCGACCGTATTTCAACCACCGAGAACTTAATAAGCCATTATTGGTGACGCCAACTGCACTCGTGAATTAATCTTGCTGAATCCTTTGTTTCTTATTGTCCTTATCATCGATGCATCTATTCTATCATGTTCGTTAAGAGTTGATACGATTTCCGTTTTATTCCCTCGTGCTATTGCTTGTGTACTAATTGTTGATCGATATTCATTTCATAATCGTTTGCTATTTTGTCACTTTCTGAAAACCAGAAACTGTTACGTGTTTATCGTTTGATATCTTAAACACTTTCTTGAATTTCTAAAAACTATTATTAATTTTAAGAACATTTTATACATTTTATCAAATGTTTAAATTACCAAAACAACTGTTTCATGTTAAGTATCGGATCTATATATCCTCTTGGGTAAATTTATAACTTATGTTTAAACAGTGTCAAGTTGTATCTTTTAAAGTAATTGATTTTATCATACTTTACTGTCAACCTAATGAAATTATTAAATTAATTGATAATTTCTAACAATGATTCTAAATAACTTGGAAAATCTGATTTTTCCTAATGGTAACGTTAAACCTGAGTTTTAACAATAATTTCATACAATCACCCAAAAGTTCTTAAGCCGATCAGGATAACTATTTTGAACTTTTTTACTTTTGCTTCGAAAATCTCGATCAAGAAAAAGATTTGACAACTGTTTACCCATTCATTTTATATATAGTTTGATTTATATCACTACACCTTGTAAAATTTTCTTTTAATCAAGAAAATATTTAAACTGAGTTTTAAAAATAATCCCAAAATCCTAGACAACTGACCTATGACAACTTGTATTTTAAATGATCATATGTTATTCATTTTTCCCTTCTATTTCGCTTGTAACTAGATTCCTTCATTGTAAGATTTTCACGTCTTACAGTTGCACGATTTGCGACCCTTGTTGATTTACAATCTTGGCTCATTTTATCGCACTTTGCCTGTTTAAGCGATTCTTGTGTTCATTCTTGTTAGTTTATCGCACGTATTTCCAACAATTCCATCTCTTGATGTATCTCCTATTGAAAGATCGATACTCTAATTCAAGACTGAAAAGTTATACGAAAAGGAGTTAAGAAACTGAAGCATAGTGAGTTCCGATTGTTAAGGTTCGTCGTGATGCATAAATTACCTGTGAAGCAATGATTTTTGTTCTACACTTTGTACCTCCTCTCGTTTGCATCTTCTACTATTTTCAGGAGAACTCTGGGGACCAGAGTTCCTTTAGGGGGGAAGACTGTGAGAGCCCGTACTTTTCCCAGCATTATTTTATTCTTTTTATTCGTGCTTTTTGAATTTTCCAACATATTACGTTTTCTTGAATACTTTATATGTAAATCCTGAGATTTTTAAATTATACTTTTAAGTATTATTTTGTTCATTGACAATGCTTCATATGGAATTATAAAATTTTTATTTTATTTTTCCATATTTAATTTAAATCAAAGCTTTTTTTTGATTTAAAATCACCCGCGTGCGTTTTACAACGAGTTTATTCAAAAACAATGTACAACGAGAATTCCTAGTGATCGCGATACCGACGGATGCCCAAAATATTACGTTTATTTATCGATTGTTTCGATAATTAATATTTTCGATGATGTCGTTTTAATTACGTATTAAGTCGTGTCGAGAAATCGTATAATCATTTTTATGATGCATTGTAACTTTTGAAAAGTATTTTTACGAAACCCGAGCCCCGTAAATATTTACAATATTTACCAATAACCATTTTCTACCCTTTAAAACTATTAATTGTTTTTATGTCCATAAATTTCAAAGTTGGCAATATTGGTCCCTCCACTTACCTAGCACTATAAAAACCTTTTTTTTTACACTTCCCACACATACACTTCAATAAAAAAAAACACAAACACAACACCCTCCCCCTCCCTTTTGCTGTGAGCTTCACCACCACAAAACACCATCAACCACCATGATTTGATCAAAACTAAAACAAGACCACTTCCTAGATTTTTATGGTGATTCTAATGATACTAAAATCACTTACATGCACCAAGTTATAAAGATTTTTTAATTTCATGGTTGTATGATGATTTAATCATCATGCATGTGTTGCTTTTGGTAAGTTTATCATGTTTTGATCCTTAAAAGTCTTGTTTTTAATCTTTGATTTTGTTAGATTTTACATGCAATTGTTTTTAGAAGTGTTTGGTTGATAGGAATGATAGTATAGTGATCCTAGAGGTATGGGAATGAGTGGTTTTGCTTGAAAAATGGAGTTGTCATGTTTTCTAAAAAGCTATTTTGGGACAGCAGGTCCTTAACAGATTTTTCGTGGGTTTAAGGTCTGTGAAAGACTGAGATTATTTGAAATTATTGTAGAGTTTTCCGAGACGGTCGTTTTGGTATAAGATAGAGCTTATAACTCATTACGAGTCAAAAGTTATGCTAGTTTTAGTTTTCGTATACCGGGAGACGCAAGTCGGCACAATTCGAAATTGTGGCTGATTTTGGGTCGACTCTCGGGGACTTTAGGCTTGTTTAGATAGTTGATACTACTGATTTTCAAAGTTTACAAACTGATTTTGATGAGTCAAGTAGTGGTTTCAAAAGAAGGATTGTCGAGTTTGTACTTTTAAAGCGGTCCAAACGGTTTTACAAAACAAGTGTATAAATCTGTCCCAAATTTAGAGTCGAGTAAAGTGTCGAGCTGATGGATTTTAAAGTGTGAACTTTGGCTCAAATTTTGGTGAGGTCTTATACAGGTTATAAGTGACCTTGACACCAATTTTCATCCTAAACGGACAAGTCTAGCTAGGGTAGATCGGTGTATACATTCGGGGTGTACTTGCTGATTTTTATTTTGGACACATAGTTCAATGTTTGTGTTGCGTGAGTTTGAGCATTCACCATCGGACATGGTGACTTACTCAAGTGCTTAGTCATTATGTAAATGACTTAGCTACTGGTCCAAGTAAGGTTAAAGGGTAGTTTGACTTGCATTGACTTGGCGTCGTATAACGAAGCATTTTCAAGTGTTCAAGTGTTTTAACGAGTAACGTTGGATAAATGGATTCTTTTGGTTCGTGTCAATGATTTTGAAACGTGTATACTTTGAAAATATTTGAGTCATATTGTATTTGGTATATATATCGATATTGAGTTCGAGACTTAACGCGCGCCTTATTGTGTTAGGTTGCGGTTTTCGTGTTTCCCCGGGCATCCATATCGTCGGTGATCGTCTCACTACATTGTTTCTACTCAGTTGCTGAGTACCGTGATTGACTTACCTCATGGCTAAGGTGAGTTCATAGCCCCTTTTTACTTGTACATGGTTTCTTAACGCGGGGTGAGATTTTACATGGTGGAACACAACCATTTAACAACTGTGTGCTATCCTCAACTTGTATGCTATCCAGAAATTGTATGCTTTCCAGAACTTGAGGATTACCAACTTATTTTCATTGATATTATTTCTTTTTAGTCTAGCCTTAAGTTACCTCTCATTTATCATGAACCGTTAATTAATCCTGCTACCAAGCGCGAATGTTGTGGGTGGATCCATCGAGATTGACTATCCCCGTCCCGATTACCTTGACGCACTAATATTTGTTTATTTCACTTGAGTATTTAGGCTGAATACTGATTAGAGGAACTTACACTGAGTTAAGCTTTGGTTCATGAACTAAACATCAATAATAATGTTTCGGACAATGGTTACTGTACATAACCATTTTCCCCTATTTTCTTGTTTACAAATGAATGCTTGTGTTCCACATACTTATTGCTAAACCTATGAATTTCACTCAACTTTGTGTTGACGATTTTACATGTTTAATCTCAGGTATTATTACTTAGCTTTGCTTGGATGGGAGCCCGCAGGATATTATCGCAGCTTGGAGATTTCTGTGATGCTTTTGAAAGAATTGTTTTATATTAACTATCAGAAGTTTATTCAATCTTTTGGGCAACTTATTGTTACATCGAGACGAAATAATATAATTTTTCCGCTTCTAAAACTCTGGGACCTATGTTTAAAAACTCTGACCTTTTATTATGTCATGTACATGTTTTTATTTCGTCAGCTTTGTATGAACTGTAATTCATTTTTTCTTGTACTATGACGTGTTACCCCCTCGTTGCCTAGTTGTTCTATGTCATATTTTGGGGGTCTCACACAAATGCTGTTAGTGATTTAGGTACAAATCTCTAAACCTTGTGTTGTTATGTGTTTCTTGTTTCTGTCTCTCTTCATGCAAGTTATGATCACCTATTTATAGGTGGAGTACTCAGCCCTAGTCAACTGTATTAAGAGGAATTAACGTCTAATTAATTTCCTCTTAATATGATCCATAATACCAGGAAAGTGGTTACAAGACCAAAACGTGGTAATTAACTCCTCTTAAATGTGTCAAAAGACCGTTACAAGCATACTTGTTCAGCTCCAGCATTAGTCCATCATTCAGTCCCACTGAAGCGTCAGCAAACCCTGAAGGGTGTTCCTGCTGAAGCCATCAGTACTGAAAAAGACTTACTGATGAGTAAATACTGAAGACACGTCTTCAGTGAAATACTCCCTGATGAATACCTTCAGTCCAGAGTTTAACTCACTAAAGATCATTAGAAATGTTGAACAACTTAACCACAATATGAGTCAGGGTGTTTAGGGACTTATGGGTGTACCCTCCGTACCTCCTTACCCATTCACCAGTATGAACTGACCCACAATTGAACTATATTTCCAACACTAAAGACATAATTATTATTATTCTTGGATTCATTATAATGCATGTCTATTTCAAACACACCATTCACAAAAATTTCATTAAAATAGAAAATACCATCTTTCCAAACAGAAATTCCATTATTATCAATCGTGTGAACGAATGCATTATTCAACAAACAAGAAAAGGAAATAACACCCCTAACAATTGTTGGTGCATAATGACAATCATTTAAAATCAGTACTAAACCTGAAGGTAAAACTAAATTAAATGTTCCTATAGCTTCATTTGCTGCTTGTGCGCCATTGCCCACTTGTAGAAATTGTTCCCCATAGGATAGCTTTCTTTCCAGATTATATCCCTGCAGCGTATTACAAATGTTAATACCTCACCCCGTATCATATACCCAGGAATTTAATTTGTATGTTAATTTGAATAATTCAATCATAAATAAAGTACCCGAAGCTGCAGCGCTCTGCTCAGACTTCTTCTTTATTTCTCGTAACAATTCGAGGTAAAGAGGGCAATTCCTCTTCCAGTGACCACTTGCCTTGCAATGGTGACAAGTCTAATCCTTCTAAGATTTATTCTTATTGACAAAGTTCTGCTTAGGTTTCGAATAAGTCGCAACTTGCTTGCCCTTATCACCCTTGCCGTTGCCTTTCTTCTTATTCGCTTGCGGTTTTGGCTTACTCACTCTACCCTTTTGAATGGTTAGTACAAGAGGAGTAGAAGTAGATGCCTTGTCCTTTAACCCCTTTTCGTAGTCAATGAGCATTGCATGCAAATCATTAACTGTCTTCCCCGTGCAATGCATATTATAGTTTCGATGAAAATCATTGAAGTCCTTGTTAAGGGACCTATTGATCAAGTTGATAGCTATATTATGATCATAGGGGTGTCCTAGTCCAATGAGATGTTCCATATAACCCCTCATCTCCAAGTAATGGGCACTAACAGACTTTCCAGGAGTTTGCTTGCAGCTATGCAAAGCATCTACTAAGTCGTAGATCTCCACAGCTTGCGGCTTCTCGAACATAGCCTTGAGCTCATCAAGCATTCGCTTAGGTGAAAATAGCTCATACTTCTGTTGAAGTGGAGGAGCCATTTTTCCTAGCATTAAGCAGGCCACCACTGAGTGCTTCTTAACGTTAGCAGCGTGTTTAAGCCTTTACGCTTTAGAAGCTCCTTTAGCAAGATCCTCTGGATAAGGAGTAGTCAAGAAATCAATAGTATCCGCTGTTGGGAATTATTTGTTAAGTGTCAAGTACCGTTAGTATATTCCAAGTACTGTTAATGTTATGTAAGTACCGTTAGTGTTAACGCGGTACATAGTAAGTACTGCTACTTATAAAGTAAGTACTGCTATGATGATTAGGACGAATATATCTTTGTATAAGATATGTCATAGTTATAGTTAGAGTATATCTTATGTGATATACCTAAATAGTTAGAATATTGACAATATATCGTTTGTGATATAGTTATCTTTATAGAATATTATAAGGTTTCTAGGGTTCCTTACTCTATAAAAGGAACATAGGTACAATGTCTTTCATGTACCTCATTCAAGTCGATTAATAAGAGAATCGAATAGTTAAAAGTAATTCTGTTCTTCTGTGCTTTATACGTTAGATTCCGCATAACTTATTTAGTGTTAGTAAGAGTGCTCAAAGTGTTTTAGTTTGATTACAAACTATTATACTAATTCTTAACAGAATATAGATCCAACCAAATGGATCAACAAGTGGTATCAGAGCTTGTTGAGAAACTCTAAAAAAGAAGAACACGACCCCAAACACTCCACACATACCAAATCTCAATGTCTCAACCAGATGGTGATAATGCTCACTTAGATGATGTTGAGAACCCTGATCCTGTTCTGCCACAGGACAACCACAAGTTGTGCATCCTGCACCAGCACAAGGTGCTCAAGCCGTTAATGCTGTAGCTACCTCTACACCAACACCTTCTCATACTCTGTCTGCTGTTAAACTCCCAGTTCTCAAAGGTGACAATTATGAGACATGGGCTATGCAGATGGAACATTACTTGAATCACACAGATCAAACTATGTGGCAAGTTATCAAAAATGGGAACACACCAAAGAAGCTACACTGGTTGCCAGACGGTACATGCTATGCTCTACCTGCTGTGACTGCTGAGGAGATACAAGTAGAGATCAAAGAAAGAAAAGCCAGAACTGCTTTGGCTATGGCTCTTTTTGAAGACATTCTACCAAGCTTTCATCATTATAAAGATGCCAAAGCTATGTGGGATGCTATAAAACTTAGATTTGGAGGCAATAACAAATCTAAGAAAATTAAGAAGATTGTTCTTAAGCAAGAATTTGATAACTTCTCAATTACCAGTATAGAGGGTATACATGGTGGATATGGAAGGTTCAGCAAGTTGCTTATTCAGTTAGCAGTTTATGGACAAGTAATTCCTAATGAAGAAGCAAATCTAAAATTCTTAAGAAGTGTTCCACCAGAGTGGAAAGCAATGGCTATGCACTTCATCACAATAGATGATTTGGAAACAATTCCGTTTGATCATCTCTACAACAATCTTAGAGCATATGAGATGGATGTGAAAGGCACTGAAGTAAAGACAACAACTACTTCAAAGTCTAACTTGGCTTTTGTGTCAGATAGGAACAGCGGTACTTACTTTCAAAATATCGCTAGTGGATCTAGCAGCGGTACATACTTCACAAATACCGCTGGAGGACTTACAAGCAGTACTTACCCACAAAGTATTGAAAGCAGTCCAATAGTCTCTCAAAATCCACTTGGAAGGTCTTCACCATTGTTTAGTGACAATGATGCCTTCTCATTCTTTGCTGGACAAGACAACAGGCCAAGATTAACTCTCAGTGACTTGTTCCAAATGGATGATGCTGATGTCGAAGAGATGGATCTTAAATGGCAAGCTGCTATGGTGTCAGTAAGATCTAATAGGTTCTTCAAGAAGACTGGAAGAAAAATGACTATTGATCCTAATGAGCCATTAGGATATGACAAGTCTAAATTCGAATGCTATAACTGTGGAAGGATTGGACACTTTGCAAGAGAATGCTCTAGCAATCAGAAGTCCAAGAACAACTATAGAACCAGACCAAGAATAACTAAAAGCTTTCCAAAAGGAAGCAACAGGATTCCTAAAGGAACCAAAGCATTGGTTACTGTAGATGGAGTGGTGAATTGGGCAGAAGAAGAAGAAGAAGAGTTTGGATTAATGGCTCTCTCACATGAATATACTGAGGTACATCCTTGTTCTAAAGATTGTCTTCTTAAATTTAATAGCCTAAAAGTAGAACTAGAGGAGCAGTATCAAAAGGTTAACACATGTACTATAGAAGTAAAAGCTTTCAAACAGGGTGTTGTTAAATTAGAAGAAAATATAGTTTTGTACAAAAAGGCTCAACAAAACTATAAAGAGAAAATAAGGATTTTGACTCTTCAAATGAGGGAAAAAGATGTGGAAATAAAAGCTTTTAAATGACAATTTTTAAAAATAAATTCAGAAAATGAAGCTTTAAAAACCAGTCTTTGTAATGAAAGGGAAGTGATTAGTCATTGGCAACAATCCTCTAAGGGATTGGGAAATTGATTAATTCACAAATGGGGTATTATGATAAAACATGCCTAGGATATATTGAGGATCAACCTGGGATAACCTTAACTAACAAAGACTTATCAAAAGGGATTTTTGATAGTTCTAGTAAGGTAGATGATACACCTGAAAATGATAGATATGCTGAAGGAATGAAGGCAGTTCCTCCATCATTATCAGGAATTTTCATGCCCTCTTGTAATGATACTAGTATAGAGTTAGAAGATCCTAAGATTAATAATGTCTTTAACTCTAGTACTCTGTCCCAAGAAAATACTGCTGTGACCAAGAATATTGTTTATCCACCCTTAATGAACAACTTTGTTTATGAGGAATCTAAAACTAGTTCTGCTTCCAAGCAGGTAAAAACTCCTAGTAAGATATTGGAAAACAATGTACAACATACTAAAGTCAAAAGGGGTGGGCTAGGTTTTGAAAAAGTAAAGTCAAAACAACCTTTTGGGTCTTCTTTAAGAAGAAAAGGATGTTATGTCTGTGGTAGTTTAAGTCATTTTATCAAAGACTGCACATTACATGAAGATAAAATGGTGAAACAAAAGGCCACACAAAGGGTCATGAAAAACAGTAATGGGAAAAATGCACAGGTTTATAGGAATCAAAAAACTAAAGATGACAAACCTAAGTTTGATCAGACAAAGGTAGTTAAACAGGTTAAAAATAATCCTACCAAAAGTTTTGTTTCTAGGGCAGTACTTATGAAGCAAGGGCTAGTATCTTTGAAGTCTGGTAAACCAAGTACCAGCAAGTCTAGACATGCAAGTACTGCTAGACCAAACTCAAGTACTGTTGGTTTAAAGTCTGTAAAACCAATGTTCTCCAAGACTTCTAAGAAAGTTTTTGAAAAAGTTAAAACACCTAGAAGTAAGGACAAGAACAAACCAGTGCAAATATGGGTTCCTAAAAGAGATATACCATGTGTTAAAGCAAGTACCGCTAAAGCAGTACTTAAGTCAAAGAAGTCAGAGCACATAGAGTCACCCTATGATTTTGACTACATAAATGAAACCATGAAGTATAAGAGTAAAAGTAGCATTACTGGGAATACTTTAGTACAAACTCTTAAATGTGTAGGTCCCACAAGATCTGAGCCAAACATGGCTTGGGTCCCTGTTAAAAAATAATGAGTTTTATTTGTGTGCAGGGGCATCTCATTGATAAATTAAAAGATAAAGGAATTGTAGATAGTGGATGCTCAAGACACATGACAGGAAACAAAGATTTTCTTACTGAATTTGAAGAATTCAGAGGAGGTCCAGTAGCCTTTGGGGGTAGCAAAGGTAGAATCACTGGCAAAGGGAAAATCAACACAGGATAGTTGGAATTTGAAGATGTTTTCTTTGTAAAAGAATTGAACGATTTCAATCTCTTTTCTGTATCACAAATGTGTGATAAGAAGAACAAGGTTCTATACACAGACAAAGACTGCTTGGTGTTGTCCAAAGACTTTGAGATGCCTAAGGAATCCCAAATACTGCTTAAAGTACCCAGGAAAGAAAATATGTACACCTTTAATCTTCATACTATTACTCCAACAGGTGGTATTACATGTTTTCTAGCTAAGGCTTCTTTAGATGAGTCAAACTTATGGCATAGAAGGTTAGGTCATGTGAATTTCAAGAATCTTAATAGATTGGTAAAAAGGAATTTGGTTAGAGGTCTACCTAACAAATCTTTTCAAAATGATTTCACATGTGCTGCTTGTCAAAAAGGTAAACAACATAGAGCCTCTTGTAAGACCAAGACTGTAAACACTGTGACAAAACCTTTGCAACTTTTGCATATGGATTTATTTGGTCCAGTTTCTATCAGAAGCATTAGTCATAAGACATTTTGTCTAGTCATAACTGATGATTATAGTAGATTCAGTTGGGTTTTCTTTTTAGCCCTTAAAAGTGAAACAAGTGAATTACTAAAGGATTTTATCATTTTAGTTGAAAAGCAGTTCACTAAACAGGTATTAATCATTAGGACTGATGATGGAACAGAATTTAAGAATGCTGATTTTGATGAATTCTGTAGGTCTAAAGGAATTAAGAGACAATTTAGTAATCCTAGAACTCCACAACAGAATGGAGTAGCTGAAAGGAAAAATAGGACATTAATTGAGGCTTCTAGAACTATGCTGACTGATTCAATTTTGCCAAATACCTTTTGGGCAGAAGCAATCAACACTGCATGTTATGTGTTAAATAGAGTCCTAGTAACTAAGCCTCAAAACAAAACACCTTATGAAATCTTGACTAATGTAAAGCCTAACATAAGTCATTTAAAACCTTTTGGGTGTCATGTGTCTATACTAAATACTCTTGATTATTTGGGAAAGTTTGATGGGAAATCTGATCCAGGATATCTTGTAGGATATTCATTGCAAAGTAAAGCATATAGGCTTTACAATTTGGCAACTAAGAAAGTTGAAGAAAATGCTCATGTCAATTTCTTAGAAAATAAAACTAATGTTCCAAGAATACATTATGCTTGGATGTTTGATTTAGATTATCTAACTAACTCCAGGGATTACTACTCTTTGCAAAAGGATTGTCAAACTAACAATGCAGGTGAGGAGTCAAGTGCAACTAATGCAGGTACTCAAGAAGATGTTTCTTCATCAGATGATGATGTTCATATATATGTGCCCAACATGCCTACTGTTACTCCCATGTCTGCAACTCCCAAGAAGCAAACCATGCCATCAAATGATGATCAAGCCTCCAAGGAGCTTCAGAGGCTTCAAGATCAAGAAAATAAGGCTACATCTGCTAATAAGCATTCAAGAGAAGAGTCTTTTGAGTCACAACACTCAGCAGTACATACTATACCTAGCGGTACTTCATCTACAAGTACTGCAAAGTCAAAATCTGCCAAATCTGTTGACTCGCTAGAAGAGATTTTGCAAGCATTGGACGATGAAGACTTATATGCCAGTCCAGCTGAAGGAATCTTCTCCAAAGCTTCCTATGATGAGCAGGGTACAGTAACTGATTTCAACAATTTGGGAACAGAAATTCCAGTCAGTTCTATTCCCACTCATAAAGTCAACAACAACCATCCTACTACATAGATTATTGGTGATCAAAAATCTGTTGTATAAACCAGAAGACAACTGCAAACCAATATTGAAACTCATGCACTAGTGAGTTATGTCAAACAACAACAGAGAACAAATCATAAAGATACTCAACATTGTTTGTTTGCCTGTTTCTTATCTCAAGTAGATCCCAAAAACATCTCTCAGGCACTTGATGAAGAAAGTTGGGTAGATGCCATGCAAGAAGAATTAACACAATTTAAGCTACAAAAGGTTTGGATTCTTGTGGGTCTTCCCTCAGGTAAAAGAGTAATTGGTACTAGATGGGTCTTCAAGAACAAGAAGGATGAAAGAGGGGTTGTTTTGAGGAACAAGGCAAGACTTGTTGCTCAAGGCTATAGACAGGTAGAAGAAATAGACTATGATGAGGTTTTTGCACCAGTGGCAAGGATAGAAGCCATTCGGTTATTTTTGGCCTTTGCATCATATATGAGATTTATAGTCTATCAAATGGATGTGAAAAGTGCCTTTATATATGGTACTATTTCAGAGGAGGTATATCTCTCACAACCTCTAGGTTTTGTAGATCCTAAATTCCCCAATAGAGTCTACAAAGTTATCAAAGAACTTTATGGTCTGCATCAAGCTCCAAGATCCTGGTATGCAACTTTATCCAACTTTCTACTAGAACATGGATATAGGAGAGGAACCATTGACAAAACTCTGTTCATCAAGAAAAATTCCAAAGACATCATTCTAGTTCAAGTCTATGTTGATGACATCATTTTTGGTTCTACCAAGAAGACATGGTGTGAAGAGTTTGAAGCTTTGATGAAAGGAAGATTTCAAATGAGTTCTATGGGAGAACTAACTTTCTTTTTGGAACTGCGAGTCAAACAAAGGAAAGATGGAATATTTATCAGTCAAGATAAATATGTTGCTGAAATCTTAAACAAATTTTCATGTATGGATACAAGGAGTACAAGCACACCTTTTGAAGCCAAGAAATCTTTATCAAAAGATGAACATGGAGAAGATGTTGACATTCATCTCTATAGGTCAATGATTGGTTCATTGATGTATCTTACTGCTTTAACACCAGATATAATGTTTGTTGTGTGTGCCTGTTCAAGGTTCCAAGTTCATCCCAAGGTGTCACATCTACATGCTGTGAAGAAGATTTTTAAATATCTTAAACGTCAACCCAATTTAGGATTATGGTATCCTAGGGATTCCACCTTTGAATTGGAAGCTTACTCAGATAGTGATTATGCTGGAGCAAATCATGATAGGAAATCTACAACAGGAGGTTGTCAATTCTTAGGCAGAAGACTCATATCATGGCAGTGTAAGAAGCAAACCATTGTTGCTACTTCTACAACTGAAGCTGAATATGTAGCTGCTGCTCATTGTTGTGGACAAGTACTTTGGATTCAGAATCAATTGTTGGACTATGGGTTTAACTTCATGAACACCAAGATTTACATTTATAATGAAAGTACTATATGCATTGTTAAGAATCTAGTATTTCACTCCAAGACTAAGCATATTGAAATATGACATCACTTTATAAGAGATGCTTATGACAAAAAGCTTATTCAAGTCTTGAAGATTCATACAGACAACAATGTAGCTGATTTGTTGACCAAGGCATTTGATGCAAAGAGATTCGAATTATTGGTAGCACACATTGGTATGCTCAACCAATAACATGCTGCATATGTTGAGGGGAGGTAATAGCTGTACAAATTTTTATAATTTTTATTGTATGGTCTATGTTTTATGTTTTTGATGTTATTGCAGGTTTATAGAAAAAGATAAAAGAGGTTACATGTCTAGTGGAAAGCATGAACTGGTCAAATTTGTGAGGTACCGTTGTCACTCCAAGTACCGCTAGCACAAAACCAAGTACCGCTTATGTTCCATGTACCGCTACATGTCCGTTGTACCGTTAAGGGTCTCTTTTGTAAATTTGGCGGTTTCTTCGCGCTTGGGTTTGTTTTTTACTTAAATACTTACCCCAATTACACAATTGATTCACCTAATCTTTTATTTTTATCTCTTGATTCTATAAACCTTCATTCTAATCTTTCGATCATCATAAATATTAATGGCTGCTTTACAAGTAATATCTAAGCAAAATTTGGTTGCGAATCTTGCTACGAATGATGACTCTCTTGGTTTCCATGAGATGCTTGGTTTCCTATCTCGAAGTCATGTTCGTTTCGTACTCACTGTAAGTCCAGTTGTCTCTATACCCATCGTTGAACAACTTTGGGATACTGCTGTACTAGGTACTCGTTTTGGTCAACCTTGCATTAAGGCTAGGGTGAATCATAGAAATATATATGTCACTGAGGTACTTCTACGAGCAAGTTTGAGATTAAATGACGAAAATGGACTTAGTATGCTTAATAATACAGAGATTCATGATGGCCTTGCAGCCATGGGCTATGGGGGTGGTAGGGAAAGTCTTACTTTCTTTAAAGCTTTATTTTCACCTCAATGGAAATTGCTTTTTCATGCTATTATTCACTGTTTAAGTTCAAAAAGTACATCTTTTGATCAAATACCTGCTGCATTGGCATCTGCTGGTATTTGTCTAGCAAATAACAGGGTTTTTAATTTTTCAAAATTAATTTTTGAAGGCATGACTAGGAATTTAGAAGGGACTAAAAAGTTTTTAATGTATCCTAGATTCATTCAGACTTTAGTTAGTGACCAAATACCTAACCTACCAGAATTAACTGATACATGGGATGTTACATCATTCACAAAGAGAACTTTCTCTTTCTTGGCCAAACAAGGCAATGCCTTTTCAGGAACAGTAACACTATTGTTTGCTCATATGTTAGCCCAACCTGCCAATCAAGAAGGTGAGGAACCTAGCAATGCTAGTGCTTCTCAGCAAACTCCTTCTCACCAGAGTTCCCATTCCCTAGAATATTCACAATCTTCTTCTCACAATATTGGTGTTCCACCAAACACTGATGAGATGATCCATACACCTGCTGCTTCTATTGCTTCTAGTGGTTTACCACAAGAACAAGCACCAGAGGTGGTGGATGTTGCAAATTTAACTGCTTTGTGTACAAGTTTGTCCCAACAGGTATAGGTATTGCAGAAAGAAAAGCTTGTTCAAGACAAGAGAATTGCTGAATTAGAGGCTAGCCTACTCAAGTTAAGGAACAAAGTGTCACCTTGGATGAGGCAATATAGATCTGTTCAGAAATCTGCAATCAAGAAGCAAAGATTCAGGAACCACAAGAAAAGGCAACTGAATACAACCAAACAGGGGAGGAATAATGAAGAACAACCATCTTCTTCTGATAATCAGACAAGGATATCTGGAAATGACATCAATTTTGAATTGGATGAAGATGTCATGGGGACTTATAAAGATGGAACTGGTTTAGAGACTGGTGTGGATGGACCTTCAGATATGGAGATTCAACAGCAAGAACCGCAACCTACTCCAGAGGAACCACAAGTTCAAGAAATGTTGGTAACTCAGCCAGAGGAACCACAAGTTCAAGAAAAGTTGGTAAATCAGCCAAAGGAGCCACAAGTTGCAGAAACATTGGCAACTCAGCCAGAACCATCAACTCAATCACCACTTCAAGCTAATTGGAGTGCTTTCTATGAGAAGTTAGAGGAAATTTCTATTCAGTTTCCTGTATATTCAACTCCATCACCACAAGGACAAGTATGGTTTCAAAGGAAACAGACTTTGCAAGTACTATCTAAATCAAGAATGAGCAATGAATCTGACAAGACCGAAGAGGTGCAAGTTGATATGATGCCTTCTATGGAAGAAAGAGTATTTGGGGATACACAAGTGATTGAAGAAACAAGTGTGTCTAATACTGGTGAAGTCAACATTGTTGAAGATCCAAGTACTGCTAAGCCAACTAAGCCGACTACAAGTACTGCTGACATTGTTGAAGACCCAAGTACTGCTAAGCCAACTAAGCCGATTGCAAGTACCGCGGGTGATCATCCTTCACTAGAAAGTCAAACTTCTTTTGGAGAAAATGAGACTTTAGCCCAATTGCTTCTTGATTTAAAGAAGAATTTAGTGGAGAAGACTAAACAAGCAGAAGTAGAGAAAAAGACACAACAAGAAGTTCTTGCCAAAAAGGATCAAATTAAAGGTAAGAAAGTTCAAGCTTCACACCCTATGATTGTAGTCCTTTTACACACCTTTGCTTTAGGAAAACAAGAGGGGTAAAGTAGGGAAAGTATTAAATTCGACGGTTTAGGAAAACCGTGTACAAATGACCCTAATGATGTGAAAGTTCGTTTCCCAAGGAGGTATATGTGTGTGACTAAAATGTAGCAAGATTTGAGATTAATATTGGTTAGAAGGGGAGAGAAAATAGAATGACGAAGACGTGAAATTAATTACTACGACGAGTAAACGTAAAACCGTAAAAAGTACAAAAATAAAAATTAAATCTAAGAATTCCCAAAAAATTACCAAAAATCAGAATAAATAAACTAAGAGTTTACCAATGATCAAAACTTTTTCAAACCTTTTAAATTAATTAAATATTAATTTTTAAATGCTAATTAAAGCCCTAAAAATCAAATTAATTATCAAAAAGCCCAAATAAAGATTTTTCAATTGGTAAACCTCTAAAATGACCTAAAAAGATTAAAAACTATTTTTAGAAATTTTTTAAACTAAGAAAAACTATTTAAAATGATTTAAAACTATTAAAACTTAAAATAATTATAAAAATTAATCTAATGATGATAAAATTAATCTAAGAGTTGCGAAAATCCTATTTTAATGTATTAAAGCTAAGAAAAATATAAAAAGTGCAAAAATGTGAAATTTGAAATTTAATAATAAAATAATATTAAAAATCCAAAAATTATAAAAAATTCTAAAAACTTGCAAACTAGTTTATTTTAACCTAAGTAATCAGAAAATGAAAGTGAAATTACCAAAATTACCCCTAATGGGCCCCCAAATGGGCTAAAACCAAAAACAGTCAACACTAATGGGCTTTTGGGCCAAAAGTCAAACTAGGCCCAAATGACCTGAAGAAACCCAATCTGACTCAAAATTTAATTCTAAGCACAAAAGTCTGAACGCCCAAAAGCTGAATATGAGCTTATCACAGCTTAAATAACAAACAACTTATTCTTATTGGGCCAATAAGCCCATTAAGCAATAAGCCAATGCCATAAGCTCTGCTTAAACACACAACCTTCTTTTGAGATGCCTAAGAGATCTATAAAAAGAAATTTTGAAAAGCTCACTCAATAAGCCAGAAATAAGCAAAATAGAAATCCACAAAATGACAAAATAGTCGGGTTATAGTTCTAGGGGGTTTCAGAAGCTCTGGTTTGTTGCAAAAGCTCACAAATAGCTTAACTAAGAATAATTAATCAAGAAAATCACAAAAAGCCAAGTAGAATAAGCTGTGTGAACCAATAAGCTGGCTGAAAAAGCCAAATAAGCTAGTTTCCTAGCAAAAGCTTAACCAAAAGACTTGTAACCTTCTAGACTTGTTATTAAGCTGAGAAAAATGAGTTCTATTACAAAAACCAAGTTGTTGCATGTACCAATAAGCAAAACAGATTCAATAAGCTTGTTGACCAAGTTAGACCCTTAGTCAAACGCTGACAAGAGTAATTCAAACGCTGACAAGTACAATTTTGGGCGTTGACAGACTTAATGAAGTATTAAAACTTTGTTTTCAACCTGTTGGTCAAGGCTTGAGTACAAACCTTGTGAATCAAGGTCTACCAGTTGGGTAAACTTGATGAGTTTTGGCACAAATAAGCTAATAAGCCAGTAAGCTTATAAGCTAGCAACAAAGCAAACCAAATAGCCAAATATCCTCACAAGCTGCACATAAACAAGATCCAAGCAACAAAACAACAAACCTTACACTAGAATCACAAATGAAAGCACAAAATGAGGTGGTCACTTTGCTGATGCAAATGACCACTTTAGCCAACTTTGATAAGCTATAGCACACTCAATGAGCCACCAAATTCAACAACCAGATAATCAATAGATATCTTATCACCTAAACTATTCCCAAACCTAATTTCAGACCTTAGATCCAAAAAACAAAGAAGTTATTGGATCTGATGTGTTTGACCAATTTCAAAACACCTTTTATCAGATTTTTGCAAAACTTGAAATCCCTTTTCCAAACTTTCAGAAACTTAACCAATGACTAAAACTTGTTTAATATGACTTGTTTAGACTTCCCAAACCCTAAGAACCAAGGGCACAAGGCCACAAGGCCTTATGAACCAGTAATCCCAAACAATCCTTTATTAAGCACTTTTCAAACAAACTTCTTAATCCTTCAAACAACCTACTGATTTTAATGATCAAATAGCTACACTAGGTGACAACTAACAGATACCAACCATAAAACACAAAGCTCAAACACAAAATCACCAAATCACATAGCAAAACATAAAACAGACAATATCATGTGATTTTTAGAGGAATCTTAACAAGAGGTTATACCTGTCCTCCACAACATCCTAGGAGGACCAGCAATGCTCCTTGGACCTTGTTCAACAACTAGAACAAGACCAAGGTACTTCAACAAGGGAGATGAATGACTGCCTTGGTAGATGTTTCAAAGTAGAAACTCAAGGACTTGATTTCTTCAACGCAATGAACAAACAGCCCAACCAAAGGCTCCAATCCCTTCACAAGCTTGGTGTCAACAAGCTTGTAAGAGCTTATAGCTTTTAGTCAAGGATTAGTACAGCAAAAATAGCAAAATCAGAAACCACTTTTCAAGCTTATTTCAAACTTGAAAACCTTACCAAACATAAACGTCCTTGAACCACAAGATTCAAGCACACTTATAACATATAATGGAACTCAGAATTACCCTTAAACAACACCAACTTTCAAAAACATAAAAAGGAATTACAATTTTCTCAAAATACCAACTTTTATAAAATTTAAAAAGGAATTACAATGTTTAAAAGGTAAAACTGGAACAAGGCTCTCTCACAAGTTGAGGAGTCCTTATATAGGCCACAAAGGCTGAGATTACAATGAGAAAACCCTAGCTATGAAGTCCCTAAAATGCCCTTGAATCTTCTAGACGAATTTTGATATTGAGCTGTCCAAATGCATCCAAATCGTTCATTTTAGCTTTCTAGTTAAGCATTGAGTGTGGACTGTTGATTTTGACACCTGGCATTCCTTGGAGGCTAAGTTGTGATGTGATGGATGGACGTCTTGAATGGTGGGACCCTTTGGTGAGTGGGAGTGAGGGTTTTGGGTGTGGGATGAGTTTCTGTATGTGTGAATCAAGTGTGAGTAAGGTTAATTTAGATTTACCCTTTGTTTAAGTGAAGGTAAATCCTGGGTTCTTCATGGTAAACAGTAACTAGTTTGATCCGTTTTTGTAGGGAAAAAGGTGTTTGGCGCGTGTTTGTTTAGTTTGAACTTAGGGAAATGACATAACAAGTCCTTGTGTTTTGGCAAGAATGGTAAAACGTGTTTAATCAGCCAAAAACTTCATTTCCTTTGTAAATAAACTTTTCACTTTCACACTTTGGCCACCAAACTTTTGCAAAAGGTAATCAAGGGTTATTTTTGCCATGTTTGAATATTTGAGGGACTGATTTTGGACTTTCTTGATCTTCAAAGGTCTTCATTGGTTCTTTGACTTTATGAGGGACGATAATTGACAAATTAGAATTGATGAGGGACTGATTTTGCCATTTCTTCAAAGTTGAAGGACCATTTTGTAATTTTGACAAACTTAAGGGACCAAAATTGTAATTATGAATATACAAGGGTTTTAAGTGTCATTTCTTCATATTTTGAGGATCAATCTTGTACATCTTCAAGTCTTCAAGGGTTAATCTTGGATAATTCATGAACTAGGGCCCGGTTCTTTGCACGGCTTTGTTTCTCGTGTCCGTTTTTCCTTGTTTCTTGTGATCTTTTTGTCTTTTTCATGATATCCATACCTAAAACACACAAGTAAACAAATACAAGCATATATATGGTATTTTATGACATTTTAATGCATTTAAAGCTCGAAAAGAACGATGAGATCATGTACAAATGCCATCTCATCACTCCCCCATACTAAGCCATTGCCGTGCCCTCACGCAATGCTAGAATAAAGTATCTAAGCATCACCAAAATTCAATTTTATTAACCTTTATTGAAAAGTAAAAGACTTGCAACAATACTACGAAGATGTGAAAAGACATAATGTATGATTTTCATCACGAATGTGACTTTTAGGGTTAATGAATAGAAACAAGTAAATGTCCCATAGAGTAAATTTCGTCATCCTTGATTGTCATACATTCCATGCTAAGTGCAAAAACGAGATCATTGTTGGTACAAGTCACAATGCTAACACTACTCATACGTCCAAATTGTGTAATACTTTTTCTCCCCGCAATCCTAGTTATTATAAAAGGAAATGGGTTACTAGCATTTTTTAACTACTTGTCATGGATCACAAGTGATTCATATTGACTTATTTGAGTATTTATTAGTCCGAAAGCAAAGTAGCACGATTTAGTCGATAGTTAGCCGAAGGACAAAATCTTTTAAAACGGCTTATCGTGTATCTCCTTAAGTTCATATCTTGGCATAACCCGTTTCACGATTTGAGACCTTTCTCGGACCGATATTTGGCATGTACTTCATACTTCAAATCTTCGGAAGACGTTCTCGAAATTATGGTCTTCTCTTCATATTTGGACCACGACTTCATCATTTTTCTTCAATCTTTATTTTGAATTTTGATATACAACGATCCGCTTCCTTTTCGGAATTGGATATATTTATCCTCATACCTTGTTAGGGTCTTTTTGGATAGACTTTCTCCATGATCTTTAGGGGAGTAATTGCTTTTCGTCGTGTATCTCGATCCTTCATATAGATTTTGGAACAATGATACTTCACATCATCTTGGATCTTTAGCAACAAAATAGAGTTCCTCATGCCTTGTTAGGGCCTTTTTGGATCTTCACCAATCTTCGCGTCCCGCTTAAATAAGTTATGCCTTGGCTATGAACTCTATTCAACCCCGAGCAACTTTTAAACGATCTTGTACTAGAAGCTAAGTAACCTTTCAAATCGTACGACCTTACTTATTGCAATTATTTTTATTCCTAATGCATTGATCTTATGGGAAGAAAAAGCCACAATTAAAAACATATGAGTTTTTGAAAGAACATTTTCATGTTCTACGTTTAACATGATCACTTGTCTAACTCTATCACTTCTCGTTCTTCACTATATAAAGACCTCTAATTAAAGAGACTCGTGAATACTTAGCCATGCAAGTCAAAATTTAGCCAAATTTGGATTAGCTTTCATTAAGACTATATCAAATCAATGTTTTGGGTTTTCAAGCCACCTATAGGATCTTGCACTTTCTTAGACTTTTTTAAGTTTAGAGAATGCATTTTATAGTTCCCTATATAAAAGTCTAGCAAAACTTGAATTGAGCGGGTTAAGGAATGTAAAGGGCTCCAAATGCCCATCAAGTCAAAAATTAGCTCTTATTCTACCCATCGGAAAATATACATTTGTGTCTTGAAAACACTTATTAAAACTAAGAAAAATTTTAAAATTTGGCCATTTTTAGCCTTATTAGCAACAAAACAAAACAAAACATTGAAAGTTGGAAAACGTGAGGGCGTAGTAAAGCAAGTACCTATTCACCCCCATACTAAAAGTAAACATTGTCCTCAATGTTTCGAGTCTAAAGGTGGAGCACCCCCATACTAGAGACGAAGAATCGAATGCTTAGTATCTAGCATGCAAAGGGTGATCAACAATATATCTAAAGCCGTTTATGAATTATGCTAAAAGATAATTGTTAGAACAATAAAGGACATGTCATGGATTCGTGAAAACCTCTTCAAGCAAACGATGGAGGCTCACGTAAACGAACACGAGAGTCTTCAATCGTAGATGATGATGATGATCTAGATAACACAATCACAAACAACCACGAGACAACGAGTTGGAAGGGCACAAATCCCCTCTCATTATTTATTAGGAAGCATAGAAGATAAGCATGGGATCTTCCCCACGAGGCACCTCGTTTTTGATTACCTAGTCATAAGCTCGACTCGATCCCCTCAATGCTAATTATCATTGGGGAAGGTGACTTGGTCGAGGTCAACCATTGAAAGAATTTACCCACCATAGTAGTGCTTAAGCCTATGTCCATTCACCTTGAAGTTAGGACCATCATCTTGATCTAGCTCGATGGTCCGATAAGGAAACACTTGTGTAATGGTGAAAGGACACGACCAACGAGATTTCAATTTCCCAGAAAATATCTTTAGTCTAGAGTTAAAAAGTAACACTTGATCACCAACGTTAAAAACCCGGTTTTTAATCTTTGCATCATGAAACTTTTTAGTCTTTTCTTTGAAAATCAATGAATTTTCATAAGCATTGTCTCTTAGTTCATCCAATTCATTCAATTGTATTTTCCGGTGATCTCCCGCGGTCTTCAAGTCAAAGTTTGCATGCTTAAGGGCCCAATATGCCTTGTGCTCCAATTCAATGGGCAAATGACAATTCTTTCCATAGACTAACTTATATGGAGTACAACCGATAGGTGTCTTATAAGCGGTCCTAAAGGCCCATAAAGCGTCATCGAGTTTGTCGGACCATGAAGCACGGTTTTCTACAATCGACCTTTCTAAAATCCTCTTCAAAGCTCAGTTCGAAACCTCAACTTGCCCACTTGTTTACGGGTGATAAGCCGTAGAAAGACGATGAGTAACTCCATATTTCTTTAAGACTTTCTCGAATTGTTCATTACAAAAATGGGTTCCACGATCGCTTATAATAGCACGAGGGGTTCCAAACCGAGAGAATAGTTGCTTCAAAAACTTCACTACCACACGAGCATCATTAGTAGGTAAAGCCTTAGCTTCCACCCACTTAGAAAGGTAGTCGACCGCGACGAGGATATACTTGTTAACATGAGACGATGGGAACATACCCATAAAGTCTATGCCCCAAATGTCGAAAATCTCACACAATTGAATTATTTTTTGCGGCATTTCATCACGTTGAGACGATTTTCCTTGACGTTGGCACGAATCACACGACTTCACAAGTGCGTGTGCATCACGATAGATAGAAGGCCAAAAGAAGCCGGCATCGAACACTTTCTTAGCCGTGAGATTAGCACCATGGTGACCACCCGTGGGTCCCTCGTGACAAGCTCTAAGGATATTAGAAGCTTCGGCACCAAAAACACAACGTCGAACGAGTTCATCCGCACAAATCCAAAAGAGATAAGGGTCGTCCCAAAAATAGAACTTGACGTCACGAAAGAATTTTCGCTTTTGTTGTGTCATCATACCCTTGATTATGAAATTGCCCGCATGGGAATTTGCAATGTCGGCAAACCATGGGGTGGTGTCTTTAGAATTCACTACACCGAGAGTCTCGAGAGGAAATGTTTCGGTGATTTACTTGTTCTCTAAAACATCTTAGTGAGGATCTTCTAGACGAGAGAGATGATCGGCCGCTAGATTCTCGGCTCCTTTTTTTTCAAGCACGGTGACATCAAATTCTTGGAGGAGGAGCATCCAACGAAGTAATCTCGGCTTAGCATCTTGCTTAGCTAAGAGATACTTGATAGCCGAATGGTCGGTATACACGATGCTTTTAGTCAAGACGAGATAAGGTCAGAATTTCTCAAAAGCATAGACCACGGCAAGGAATTCCTTTTCAGTTGTGGTGTATTTTAATTGAGCCTCGGTCATCGTCTTACTAACATAATGGATAGGACGAAAATGCTTTTCATAACGTTGCCCTAAGACGGCCCCTATAGAATAATCACTTGCATCGCACATGATTTCAAAGGGTAATTCCCAATTAGGAGCAACAAGAATGGGAGCTTCGGTAAGTTTCCTTTTGAGAGTTTTGAAAGCTCTAACACAGTCCTCATTGAAATTAAAAGGAGCATCCTTCTCGAGAAGGTGTGTCATAGGTCGAGAGATTTTCGAAAAGTCTTTGATGAAACAACGATAAAAGCCCGCGTGGCCTAGGAAACTCCTAACTCCCTTAACGGTTTTGGGATGAGGTAACTTGGCAATGACGTCTACCTTAGCTTTATCGACCTTAATCCCCGCTTTCGAGACCTTATGTCCTAAGACGATTCCTTGTTTACACATGAAATGACATTTTTCCCAATTAAGCACAAGATTGGTTTCTTCACAATGTTTTAACATTTGCTCGAGATTAGATAAACACGACGTGAACGAATTGCCAAACACCAAAAAGTCATCTATAAACACTTCCATCGACTTCTCGATCATATCGTGAAAAATAGCCATCATACACCGTTGAAACGTACCCGGTGCATTACAAAGTCCGAAAGGCATCCTACGATAAGCAAACGTTCCATAAGGACACGTAAACGTAGTCTTCTCTTGATCACAAGGGTCGATAGGGATTTGAAAGTAACCGGAAAAACCATCTAAAAAGCAATAGAATTCATTTCCCGCGAGTCGCTCCAACATTTGATCCATGAAGGGCAAAGGAAAGTGGCCTTTACGAGTGGCGTCATTTAACTTTCGTTAGTCAATACACACCCTCCAACCGATCACAACACGAGTGGGAATTAACTCGTTGTTTTCATTAGGCACAACGGTCATTCCTCCCTTTTTAGGGACACAATGGATTGGGCTCACCCATGGGCTATCGGAGATAGGATAAATCATTCCTGCGTCAAGGAGTTTTAGAACTTCCTTTTTAATGACATCGTGAATTTTGGGGTTTACCCTTCTTTGACTTTGAATTGCGGGTTTGTAGTCCTCCTCCATTAAAATCTTGTGAGTACAAAATTTTGGGTCAATACCCTTAATGTCGGAAATTTTCCACGCAATTGCCCCTTTATGAGCTTTAAGAACTTTCAAGAGCTCGGTTTTTTCATCATTAGCAAGACCTTTTGCAATAATAACCGGTAACTTGTCATCACCTTCCAAGAATGCGTATTCAAGGTGAGAAGGAAGATCTTTCAATTCAAGGATAGGCGGTTCCTTGATTGAAGATTTTTGCTCAACACTCATAACTTCCATCGGCGGAAGAAATGGTGGAATAGAAGTATCATCACTAATAATCACCTCATCTTCATTGTCGATTTCATTTGAAGTAAAATCGCCTCCTTGGAATGGAGTGAGATTTTGTGTAGAATTAGCAAGAATCAGATCCAAAATAGTGGGATTGCCACTTGACGAGCTATCAGAAAAACCTAACACTTCTTATGAAAACTCATCGCAAACCACATCAACTAAGTCAATGTGATTGATGGTAGCGATTGCATAAACATGAGAAGGTTTTGAGTTTTGAGTAGCGTTTATAACAAGTTCCTCTTCGTTGAATCTCAAAGTGATAGTTCTTGCATGAACGTCGATAAGCGATCTCGAGGTGTCTAAAAATGGACGACCTAAAATTAGAGGAACTTGAGGATCCGCGGGAATGTCAACTACTATAAAATCAACGGGAAAGTAGAACTTCCCTACTTTCACAAAAACATCTTCGGCTACTCCACATGCTAAAATCATAGAATGATCGGCCATCTCGATAGACATGTTCGAGGGAGTAAGTGTAACACTCTCATTTTTCGTATCGGTACAGCGGAAGGGCCTTTCAGAGTGTTACGGGATAGCACAATAACTCCAATCATAGACAACACATAAAAATGGTTGTACAAGGTTTAACAAACATTCATTCGATAAAAAGTTTCAAAAGTGTACAACAGGTTCCAAATTATACAGGTCATTAAGTTTACAAAACACAGATCGAATGAACATTTTTAATATTAAGTGTGGGCCATCAGAGTCGATCTCCATCCGAATTACCTTCAAGCACCTGAGATAGAAAACATGCAAAAATCATATCAGCGAATGCCGAGTGAATTCATAGAGTTTAATGAAAACCGTTATATAAAACAATCATTTACATTCATTTAAAATCAGAACACAAGTATAATATCGGAAGTAAGTCCACATATTGCTAGTCAGGCAATATATAAATCAAGCATACATCTGAAACCGTCCATGAGACCGTAGTCTCTATATTACCATGATAGGTAATATATTCATCGTAATAGCGTCATTATCGTTTATTATTTATGTCTTATATTGTATTAGGATTATTATTAGCCGCATGACATTGTTACCTTACTGTGAAAACAGCGGGCCGCGAACCCGACAAACAATTTGCCCATCTAAGTTAGCGTGTCGTCACAAAAATCACGCTATGGAATCTTCTCATACATAAATTCGCTTACCAATCAATGTGGTACGACGGGGATCAACCGTCAAGGCGCGAACTGGGGTGATCGTCCCCAAATAGTACTATCAAATGCATAAGCGTCTACCAAATCCCGGTAGTTCACAATTCATGCTAATGGGACTTTAAGTGACATAACCTAACTACTAATAATCCTTTTAGTCTCGAATATAGGGTCATAGCATCATTCGGGTCCATATCATTTAGCATACAATCGGGACTACTTGTGTTCTATTTTTATAAAAATTTAGCATGTTATCTCCCTCGCGGGTTTACAAATCATTTTATAAAACATTTAAAAGAGTGCGAGGCTATGAACTCACGTTGTTAATGAAAGGCGGATTATCGGCTACGGGCGTGCTTCGGTCACGGAAACCTATATAAATAATAATCGGTCTTAGACTCGGTCCAATGACTTTTATCAAAATAACAATATACATATGATGATTTTGTACATATGATGATGATCAAGTGGGTTTATAAATCCTTGTTTACTCATTTTAGCGTTAATGTTTTGGTAACATCTTACTAGTTCACTAGTTTTATCGATTTTACCTATTTTAAGTCCATTAATTCTTTTATAAGTTCTTTTACTTGTTTTTACCCATTTTATACCTATATGATCAGTATATATATCTTTCATGTTGGGCCCAAATGGGTTAAGCCCAAATAATTCTTTTTACAAGTTTTTATCTTATTAAGTCCAATTATTAGTCCAATATGTTTATTTAGCTCGTAAATGTCCGTAATTCTTATAGTTCGAGTTTTATCGGTTTTTACTTGTATTAGTTACTTATACATCTGTATACAACTTTTATAAACTTTACATTAGACGGGTTTGGTCGTCTAAGTTTTATTTGGCGAAAAACGTTAATTTTACGGCAATAGCCAAAAAAGTCGTAAAAATCAAGTTTATAGTTTTTATTACTTATAAATATTATTTTTACCACCATTTATCTAATTTACCCATTTTATTAACCTTTTATACATTTATATAAATAAGTTCTATAAGTTAGTGGGTTTATATTTTTACATTTTATAAATTATAATGTGAGTGCTTATATAATAATAATAAACATTATTTCCAAAATCTGATTTTTAACTTCATATTCACCATTTTTACCATATCTAGAGTTCTACAATGACTTAGAAGCTCATTTTTGGATGACAAATTCTTCATAATATGTGCTACATATAACTTAGTTATAGCTACTGCCCATTTTGAGTCTAAGTTGTCTTAACAGTCCCTACAAAATTGCTTATTCAGATTACACCACCTAACTTGTTTTGATCATATCTCACTCATTATTTTGATTTCATTGCATGGCCAACTCTCACATGTGTATAAAATCATCTACTTACTGTAAATAGATAAAACCATGCATTTTTATCAGTTCATATTTTATTTATCTACTGTTTTTATACAACCAACTAAATAGTCAAGATTTTAGCTTCATTTCTTATGGTTATCATCATTTTTAAGCAAGTTTATCAACACTTGATCCCCACACAACATTTTTATCATCATATACACATCATATACATATACAAAATGAAAGAAAATACATTTGTTCTTTACACAATAATAAGAGAAAAATGTAGAGGATGATCTTCTCTACCAATCCAAGTGGATTTCTTGTTTTAGGAAGGCAAGAACTTGATGAACACAACAAGTATCTCCAAGACCATCAAATATCAAGAACATAGGTTGGAAAATCAGCCCTAGGACACAAGCAAATCACCTCCAAAGATGTTAATATGGCCACCAAATGATCAAGGCTTCAAGATAACACCTTAATAGGACTAGTAAACATGTGGTTTATGGCTAGAAAAGATCAATGATGGTGTTTGTTAGCTTATTTGGGACGGCAAAGGAGAGAGTTTGAGAGAGTTTTTAGAGTGGTTTGCATGGAAGGAAATGGTAAGAATGAAACAAGTAACTAGTTTTGACTAGTTAGTGGTAAAGGTTAGCTTAACAAGTAAGCACAAGCTTACACTTGTAGAAGTTAGCTAACTTGATGCCACATTAGTGTGGTGGTGTCAAGCTTAGCCGTCCCATACTGCTAGTGGGGTGGGACAAAGTGTTTTGTCCCATCTCACTAGTTTACGAGTATTTCTCGATTCTAGTTTTCTCGATTTGCGTGCCCTCGGGTCATTTTACGAAAAACGTTTTTATAAATTATGAATCACCGTCACAAAACGAATCCAATAAAAATTGTCTCATCAAAAACGGAGTTCAAAAACGTAAATACGTAATCCTAAGGTTTCCGGTTTAGTCGTAAAAGACACCAAATTATGCACGTAAGCCCAAATTTAAATCCGTAAATTGTGAGTTCGTCAACCAACACAAAAATAAGTTTCAAAATATTATACGAGAAAATATTTCACTACCTAAAAATGTTAGATTTGTCACAGCTTTTCCTCCTAAAAGGGATCAACGTCCTCGTGATCCATTTCATTTGGATGTCCGTTTCTTATTGAAATCGAAGAGGTGCGGATATTTCTTCCACATTTCATCCTCTCGTTCCCAAGTATACTCCGGTCCATGCTTTGAATTCCATCGGATCTTGACAATAGATATCCGACTTTGTTTCAGTTGCTTTACCTCACGGTCCATAACTTCTACGGGCTCTTCGATAAAATGCAACTTCCCATCTATTCGAACCTTACCTAACGGAATTTTCTCATCACTCACTGCTAGACATTTCTTCAGATTAGATACATGGAATGTGTTGTGAACACCATGAAGTTCTGGGGGTAACTCTAGTTTGTAAGCCACCGGACTTACTCTAGATAAAATCTTAAAGGGTCCAATATAACGGGGATTCAATTTTCCTCGTTTTCCAAATCTTATAACGCCTTTCCATGGCGATAATTTCAACATTACTCGGTCACCCACTTCAAACTCCATTGGCTTCCGCCGCACATCCGCGTAACTTTTCTGTCTACTACGGGCAGTCAACAACCTTTTCTTAATCTGAACTATCATCTCCGTAGTCTCCCGGATCAATTCCGGTCCCGTGAGCTGGGTATCCCCAACTTCACTCCAACATACAGGAGATCTACACTTCCTACCATACAAAGCTTCAAACGGTGCAGCCTTAATACTAGAATGGTAACTATTGTTATACGAAAATTTAGCTAACGACAAATGTTTATCCCAATTCTTACCAAAGTCTAACACACAAGCTCTCAACATATCTTCCAGTGTTTGTATCGTCCTTTCACTCTGCCCATCAGTCTGGGGGTGATAAGCAGTGCTCATGTCGAGATTCGTTCCCAAAGATCTTTGGAGAGATTTCCAAAATTTCGATGCGAATCTAGGATCTCGATCTAAAATGATCGATACAGGCACTCCATGCTTGCATACAACATTATCAAGGTATATTCGAGTCAGCTTCTCCAGTGAGAACTGCTCCTTAACCGGAATGAAGTGTGCTGATTTGGTCAGTCTATCGACAATAACCCAAATCGAATTGTTTCCAGATGATGTTCTAGGAAGCTTGGTGATAAAGTCCATTGTAATTCGCTCCCACTTCCATTCAGGAATCTTTGGCTGTTGAAGTAGTCCTGATGGTTTTTGATGTTCGGCTTTAACTCTAGCACAAGTCAAGCATTGAAGAACATACATAGCTATGTCAGCTTTCATATTCGGCCACCAGTACAACTTCTTCAAATCATGGTACATCTTATCAGATCCCGGATGAATGGAATACTTAGATTTATGGGATTCTAACATAATCAAATCTCTTAAGCCTCCAAACTTAGGTATCCACATACGACCTCTTAAGCATTTCACTCCATCAGCTCTAACCTCTAAAGGATCTCCTTCTCCTCGGAACCCTTCATTAACAAAATTCTCCTTCTTACAAGCTTCTATTTGTGCATTTCTAATTTGCTCAGGCAAATTATTGTGCACGGTCAAGACTAGAGAACGCACCCTGATAGGCTCTCTATCTTTCCTACTCAACGCGTCAGCAACAACATTGGCTTTTCCTGGGTGATATTTTATATCACAATCATAATCACTTAACAACTCTATCCATCTTCGTTGCCTCATGTTCAATTCCTTTTGGTCGAGAATATACTGTAGGCTTTTGTGATCGGTGAATACCGTACACTTGGTGCCATACAGATAATGTCTCCACAACCTAAGAGCAAAGACTACAGCTCCTAACTCAAGATCATGAGTAGTATAATTCTCCTCATTCTTCCTTAATTGCCTAGAAGCATAAGCTATCACTTTCTCTCTCTGCATCAAAACAGCTCCATAACCTCTAAGAGATGCATCACAATATACTACAAAATCTTCACTCCCGTCGGGTAATGATAAGATTGGCGCACTACATAATTTTTGCTTCAATGTCTGAAATGCTCCATCTTCATCACTTCCCCAAACGAAAGGTTTATTCTTCTGAGTAAGCTTAGTCAAGGGTTTAGCTATCAAAGAAAATTCTTTAATGAATCGCCTATAATAGCCAGCCAATCCTAAGAACTGTCGCACTTCCGTTGGCGTTGTCGGTGCAGACCAATTCTTAATAGCTTCAACCTTTGTAGGATCAACATGAATTCCATCTCTGTTAATCACATGACCAAGAAATTGCACAGAATCTAACCAGAAATCACACTTCGAAAACTTAGCATACAACCTTTCATCCTTCAACAAGTTCAAAACAATCCTCAAACGTTCTCTATGCTCATCTTCATTCTTAGAATAGATTAGAATATCGTCAATAAACACAATCACAAATTTATCCAAGTAGGACTTGCACACTCGATTCATTAAATCCATGAAAACCGCAGGTGCGTTAGTTAACCCAAATGGCATTACTTGAAATTCATAGTGTCCATAACGAGTTCTAAATGTAGTTATAGGAATATCTTCTTCACGGACGCGAAGTTGGTGATATCCTGACCGCAAATCTATCTTAGAATACACACTAGATCCTTGCAGTTAATCAAACAAATCATCAATCCTAGGTAAAGGATATCGATTTTTAATTGTCAACTTATTCAGTTCCCTATAATCAATGCACATACGAAAATATCCATCCTTCTTCTTAACGAACAAGACTGGAGCTCCCCAAGGCGACGAGCTCGGTCGAATAAAACCTTTATCAGACAACTCCTTAAGTTGCTCAGATAACTCCTTTAATTCAGAAGGGGCTAATCGGTAAGGCGCACGTGCCACCGGTGCAGCACCAGGAATTAAATCGATTCGAAACTCTACTTGCCTTATCGGTGGAAGTCCGGGTAAATCTTTAGGAAATACCTCAGGAAATTCACAAATAATAGGTACATCTTCCAATCGTTTCTCCCTAGACTCATTCCCGGTCACTTGAGCTAAAAATAACTCACAACCGTTCCTGATGTACTTTTGGACTTTAATACATGAAACGATTTTCAAACGGGATTCACCTCGATTACCATCAATTACTAACGTCCTATTCCTAAGAGGAATCTTAACTTTCTTCTCTCCACATAAAATAGTAGCATTGTTCAACGACAACCAATCCATACCAATAATAATATCAAAACTACCTAATTCTATCAACATCAAATCAATCGGAAAGGAATGGTTCAAGAGATTGGGAGAGCATCCTTCTAATAGTTTATTAGTTTTCACTAATTTACCATCAGCCAATTCCACCTCGTAACTGGTACTTATCTCAACAGGTTCAATATCAATAAGGGCACTAAATTTAGTGGATACAAAGCTCCTATCGGCACCCGAATCGAATAAAGCAACAGCATAATGATTGTTGAGTAAAAACGTACCGGTAACGACATTTGGATCCTCTTTCTTCACCTCAATTGTTCCAAGTTGGTAGATACCACCCTGGGGGTTTCTTCCAGGTACAATCGCTTTCAACTTGGGGCATTCCGATTTCCTATCACCTTCCTCATTACAGTTGAAGCAAATGGTTCCCTTCTTACACCTTTCAACCTTGTGTCCAAGCTTTCCGCAATTTCGGCACTTCCAGCAGTCGCCAGCATGCCTCTTGTTTCCACACTTAGGACATCTATCATCGTTGCGCGGTGCATTGTTGGTAAGAGCATTTGCATTCCCCTTTCTCTGGTTCTGACGGCGATTGAAATTCTGCCTATTATCACCTCTATCTACACGTTCACCGTCTCCCTTCCTTTTCTCACCAACACGGGCTTCATCTTCCTTATCCTGAATTATCTGTCCAATGAGTTGGTAAGCCATTCGAACAGCATCATCAATGGTCAGTTGTTTTGATGATGTTACGTCCCCCCGGATATTCCTGGTCAACCCTTTCACATATTTCTCAATTCAGATCTCTTCGGGTTCAACCAATCGAGGACATAGCAAGGCCAACTCATGGAATCGGTTCGTGTAACTATCAATGTCCACACCTTTCATTCTCAGATGAATCAACTCCTGTTCTAACCTAATGATCACACTACGAGGACAAAACTCCAAAGTCATCCACTTTTTAATTTCAGCCCAAGGAGTAGCATTAGCAGCATCAAGACCCATGAAAGCAATTCTCCCGTTCCACCAAGTCAACGCACGACCTTTAAGAGTAGCCATAGCAAAAGTCACCTTATCTTCCTCCTTACACTTACTAATCCTAAACACCGATTCAATCTTCTCAATCCACTGGCTTAGTCCTACAGCACCTTCAGTTCCATTAAAAGGTAGAGGTTCACACTTCATGAACGTCACATAAGTACAACCACCAACTTCAGGTGCATTAGTTCCAAGTCCTCCTATATTTCCTCAAGCATTAGCATTCACATTATTAGCATTCACATTAACATTAGTACCGCCAATTCCACTACCGCCAACTCCACTACCGCAAGCTCCACTACCGCCAGCTCCACTACCGCCAGCTCCACTACCGCCAGCTCCACTACCGCCAGCTCCACTTCTAGCATTTGCCATAAATTCAGTCATAGATGCGGTAACTTGCTCCGTAATAATCCTACGTACATCATCCTCAGTCACAGCCTTCTTGGGCGGCATAGTTCTATAATTCCACAATTTCAAAGCATTAAGCATTCATCCAACAAAGGATTCATATAATATGGATCGAATTCATAATCAAGATACAAATAAGGCACAATATGGAATTCAAGACAAGATACATATTTCATTCGATCTGAAACAAAAGTATTGTCTTAGTACATCCATATCAAAGTTCTAACACTATATACACTCAATATTTGTGCCAAGTCTACTACTAACAAGTCGGTTCAGTCAAAGCTACAAAAGCACAAAAGATATAAAGGTCACTACTAAATACAGACTGGTCTACTGAGAACCGCCAGATGGTCCATCATCCATCGTCTTCTGAATCTTCGTCGGACGATCACTAGACACATCTTCAGCTGGGCGCTTACGGATTACTCCTCTTTCAACCATGTCAGCATAAAATCTACTATTCCATCCCACGGATATATTCAACTCCTTTTCGGCTTTCTCACGCATCGCACGAGCCACACTCAACTGAATCTCCATAGAATTCACCTTTCTCTTCATAGCAGCATACTCACCACTTTCCAACACCGATAACCTCCTAAAAGCCTCATTCAAACCACGTTCTACATCACTCAAATCCAAACTAAGCAATTCTCGCTCTTTCTCGCCAACCTTTGTCTTCGACTCCAAATAAGCAACCTGAGTCTGAACAACACCTAATCCAACCTCTGTCACACAACTCTTAACACGAGAAGCATCTAGATCACGTCTCAAGGCCCATGGTGCAAGACCATCAATATGAGTAGCCTCTCGAGTACTAGACGACTCTCCTATCTCACGTCTACGAGTAGCAATACCATCGGTACCGTCAGGTGCATCGTCATCCTCATCCTCCTCTGATTCAGAATCAGATTCAGACGATTCAGACATTTCATCCCTAGGTAACTCATCCTCAGAATCAGACAAACAAACTGGTGGGGGCAAAGGCTCGCCCTCTGGAACATCATACGGATAAATAAGCTCAGCTTCCTCATCTTCATCAACCTCAACATCTATACCTACGTCCTCCTCGACATCCTCGTCGTCAATCTCATCATCTAACTCATCTAACCCAATCTCATCCTCATTCTCAATATCAGCATTCTCAATCTCCACATTCTCATTACCCACATTCTCAATATCCACATTCTCATTACCCACATTCTCAATATCCACATTCTCTACTAAGTCAACCTGAGGGGCAATCTGATCTCCTAGTCCTAACTCGGGCTCGGGATCCTCAAATGGTTCCTCCTCATCATCAATATCAAAATCTACTAAGTCTAAATAAGGATCATCTTCTATATTAGGTTCGGGAATAGCATGGTTTTCTACAGGAATATTAGGGTCAGCCATGACAATCTGCATTTATATATATATATCTCGTATTAGGATAACATACTAGTTAAACAATTACATAATGGAATCACGATATATACATATATATAAATTATATTATATATATCAAAATATATATCTTCTCAATAGGGCTTGTTGGTAACGTCGGAGATCTCTGGCACCGTTATAGTCAAAAGATTTTTCAAATATTTTCTCAAATGTTCATTGTCAAAAGATTTTTGAAAAGTTTTGTTCAAAACCTTGGTTTTTGAAAATCTTTTGTTCTCTATAACGAGAGCTCTGGTACCAAACTGTAACACTCTCATTTTTCGTATCGGTACAGCGGAAGGGTCTTTCAGAGTGTTACGGGATAGCACAATAACTCCAATCATAGACAACACATAAAAATGGTTGTACAAGGTTTAACAAACATTCATTCGATAAAAAGTTTCAAAAGTGTACAACAGGTTCCAAATTATACAGGTCATTAAGTTTACAAAACACAGATCGAATGAACATTTTTAATATTAAGTGTGGGCCATTAGAGTCGATCTCCATCCGAATTACCTTCAAGCACCTGAGATAGAAAACATGCAAAAATCATATCAGCGAATGCCGAGTGAATTCATAGAGTTTAATGAAAACCGTTATATAAAACAATCATTTACATTCATTTAAAATCAGAACACAAGTATAATATCGGAAGTAAGTCCACATATTGCTAGTCAGGCAATATATAAATCAAGCATACATCTGAAAACGTCCATGAGACCGTAGTCTCTATATTACCATGATAGGTAATATATTCATCGTAATAGCGTCATTATCGTTTATTATTTATGTCTTATATTGTATTAGGATTATTATTAGCCGCATGACATTGTTACCTTACTGTGAAAACAGCGGGCCGCGAACCCGACAAACAATTTGCCCATCTAAGTTAGCGTGTCGTCACAAAAATCACGCTATGGAATCTTCTTATACATAAATTCGCTTACCAATCAATGTGGTACGACGGGGATCAACCGTCAAGGCGCGAACTGGGGTGATCGTCCCCAAATAGTACTATCAAATGCATAAGCGTCTACCAAATCCCGGTAGTTCACAATTCATGCTAATGGGACTTTAAGTGACATAACCTAACTACTAATAATCCTTTTAGTCTCGAATATAGGGTCATAGCATCATTCGGGTCCATATCATTTAGCATACAATCGGGACTACTTGTGTTCTATTTTTATAAAAATCTAGCATGTTATCTCCCTCGCGGGTTTACAAATAATTTTATAAAACATTTAAAAGAGTGCGAGGCTATGAACTCACGTTGTTAATGAAAGGCGGATTATCGGCTACGGGCGTGCTTCGGTCATGGAAACCTATATAAATAATAATCGGTCTTAGACTCGGTCCAATGACTTTTATCAAAATAACAATATACATATGATGATTTTGTACATATGATGATGATCAAGTGGGTTTATAAATCCTTGTTTACTCATTTTAGCGTTAATGTTTTGGTAACATCTTACTAGTTCACTAGTTTTATCGATTTTACCTATTTTAAGTCCATTAATTCTTTTATAAGTTCTTTTACTTGTTTTTACCCATTTTATACCTATATGATCAGTATATATATCTTTCATGTTGGGCCCAAATGGGTTAATCCCAAATAATTCTTTTTACAAGTTTTTATCTTATTAAGTCCAATTATTAGTCCAATATGTTTATTTAGCTCGTAAATGTCCGTAATTCTTATAGTTCGGGTTTTATCGATTTTTACTTGTATTAGTTACTTATACATCTGTATACAAATTTTATAAACTTTACATTATACGGGTTTGGTCGTCTAAGTTTTATTTGGCAAAAACGTTAATTTTACGGCAATAGCCGAAAAAGTCGTAAAAATCAAGTTTATAGTTTTTATTACTTATAAATATTATTTTTACCACCATTTATCTAATTTACCCATTTGATTAACCTTTTATACATTTATATAAATAAGTTCTATAAGTTAGTGGATTTATATTTTTACATTTTATAAATTATAATGTGAGTGCTTATATAATAATAATAAACATTATTTCCAAAATCTGATTTTTAACTTCATATTCACCATTTTTACCATATCTAGAGTTCTACAATGACTTAGAAGCTCATTTTTGGATGACAAATTCTTCATAATATGTGCTACATATAACTTAGTTATAGCTACTGCCCATTTTGAGTCTAAGTTGCCTTAACAGTCCCTACAAAACTGCTTATTCAGATTACACCACCTAACTTGTTTTGATCATATCTCACTCATTATTTTGATTCCATTGCATGGCCAACTCTCACATGTGTATAACATCATCTACTTACTGTAAACAGATCAAACCATGCATTTTTATCAGTTCATCTTTTAGTTATCTACTGTTTTTATACAGCCAACTAAATAGTCAAGATTTTAGCTTCATTTCTTATGGTTATCATCATTTTTAAGCATGTTTATCAACACTTGATCCCCACACAACATTTTTATCATCATATATACATCATATACATATACAAAATGAAAGAAAATACATTTGTTCTTTACAAAATAATAAGAGAAAAATGTAGAGGATGATCTTCTTTACCAATCCAAGTGGATTTCTTGTTTTAGGAAGGCAAGAACTTGATGAACACAACAAGTATCTCCAAGACCATCAAATATCAAGAACATAGGTTGGAAAATCAGCCCTAGGACACAAGCAAATCACCTCCAAAGATGTTAATATGGCCACCAAATGATCAAGGCTTCAAGAGAACACCTTAATAGGACTAGTAAACATGTGGTTTATGGCTAGAAAAGATCAATGATGGTGTTTGTTAGCTTATTTGGGACGGCAAAGGAGAGAGTTTGAGAGAGTTTTTAGAGTGGTTTGCATGGAAGGAAATGGTAAGAATGAAACAAGTAACTAGTTTTGACTAGTTAGTGGTAAAGGTTAGCTTAACAAGTAAGCACAAGCTTACACTTGTAGAAGTTAGCTAACTTGATGCCACATTAGTGTGGTGGTGTAAAGCTTAGCCGTCCCATATTGCTAGTGGGGTGGGACAAAGTGTTTTGTCCCATCTCACTAGTTTACGGGTATTTCTCGATTCTAGTTTTCTCGATTTGCGTGCCCTCAGGTCGTTTTACGAAAAACGTTTTTATAAATTATGAATCACCGTCACAAAACGAATCCAATAAAAATTGTCTCATCAAAAACGGAGTTCAAAAACGTAAATACGTAATCCTAAGGTTTCCGGTTTAGTCGTAAAAGACGCCAAATTATGCACGTAAGCCCAAATTTAAATCCGTAAATTGTGAGTTCGTCAACCAACACAAAAATAAGTTTCAAAATATTATACGAGAAAATATTTCACTACCTGAAAATGTTAGATTTGTCACAGCAAGAGCCGGAAGCGAAAGCGATTTCCAAATGGAAAATGGCATCAAATTAATGCTCGCACCAAGATCGGCCAAGGCGAGGCATTCTTTCATATCTTGTATGTCACAAGGAATGAGAAACTTTCTGGGGTCACCAACTTTTACCGATATGCGGTTAAGATAAACCGAAGAACAATTAGCAAGCTTTGAAAGCTTTTCCTTATCGCTCATCATACTTCTAAAAGTGGAAGCGAAACGAGGCATATATAACAACGCGTCAGCTAAACTTCCATTAAAATGAACTTGTTGAAACATTTTTATAAAAAGCTCGATTTGTTGTTTGTTACGTTCTTGCAATTTCTCTTTGTTTCGTCTCGAAGGGTAAGGTAAGGGTGGTGTGGATTGGACTTTAGGCAACGACCTTGGAATCCCGGGTTCCATAATTGGTATTGGTTCAACTGATGACGTATAGTCCCCAGCCGGGTCACGAACCCGGCCCACGGGTACTACCCGTATCCGGCCCATCATAAATGGGTGGGATAATGTCATTCAGGCTCATGGGCTTGGATGAACAGTAACCGCACACATGTGTGCGACCCACGGCCCGGTGCGGCCGACATAGGGTTAGACAGAATAATATTCTGTCTAGGAATATCTTTATCCCAATGGAGAGGATATTCACTACCAAAATTAGAAGATAACAATCATTCTAATTCTGATAGTTATCCTTTCCTTGGGGCCGAAGTATCAGTGGCAGCCCACTAGGGTTCCACTGCCTATAAAAGGAACCCCCAAGGTTCCACAAAGGTATTACGACTTATACTCTAAACTCACATAAACCCTAAATCGATTACTTACTCTCACGCCGGAGTCTAATCGTGGGAAACACTCCCACGGTAAGCCTAACGCGTGTTGTTTAGTGTGCATGATCCCAACCAAACGATTCACTTGGTGCAGGAGCCGGAGCCCAGCCAACCCGAATTAAGCCTAATTCGGGTCTAGCAAGGATCAACCAACTTTTGCATCAACAAGTTGGTGCCATCCGTGGGACCCATAACACTAAGCTAGAACAAAACCTCATCTCGAATTTCCAATGACGAAGGGGCATCACCAAGCCAATCCCAGGAATATGAATCCGGGAAACCAGAAGTCCCAGGGAGAAGGGATACTCATCCCCAATCAATCACCTAGCCGCCTTGCAGGCGGACCTGGCAACCGTGGCGGCTTCCAGTCCTTGGGGGTGGCGAGCACGATCTCCACGACACCCCCACCAACTTCAACCCTGGACAATCCGGATCCAGGGAGCGCGCCCAACCCTCCTAACAAGGAGCCACGCAGACCATCGGTAGAGGAAGAGGTAGAGGTCCTACCACTCAGCGAGTAGGATCTTACTCGAGTTCTCACGCAGAACTTCGATAGGATCGTCCCGGGGATCGCGTCAAGGTTGAATCTGGGAAGGAACCTCCAATCCAGACTCAACTTTGGTGACACCGGACCAATCACCTCTTCCCAAAATCAGAGGAAAAGGAGAGCTCGGCCTCAGGAGCAGAGCATCCTTGAGGAAACCCCTCAACCCAGGAATGTGTTTAAGCGCATAGAAGATCGCCTCATACAGGAACTAATGCAGTCCCGGGAGGGAGGAGAAAAGTCTGATAGCTCACCCGAGCGGCCGGATCGAGAGTTGGCCAGGACCGCTCGTCGCCCGAGCGTGTGGGACAGGATGAACACTGGGAAGAAGGCTTCCGATTCATCCCCAAAAAGTGGTCCCTACCCAAAGGATGGGGCACCACCACCGTCTCCAGATCCGTCAGGAGAGGACTCAGATGACCATCCGCCTAAGCGTCGCCGACCTAGGCGCACCCCTCCACCACCACCACCAAACAATGATGAGTATTATGGTGGCCCTTATTATCGAGAAGCGGAAGCAGAGGATCTTTCGCATCCATGGTGTGAACCATGGGATGACCCTAGGCTCACGCGGCCATGGGCGGATCCCAGGGAAGACCCATTCACCCTCCGCATACGGAACTATTCCGAGGACACCAAACGCCGTATGCCGGCGTGTAACAAGACTTATAATGGGTCTGGTGATCCGGTTGATCACCTTAAAATATTTGATACGCAGGCTAAAATTGAGCGATGGCCCATGCCCATATGGTGCCAAATGTTCAATTCAACTTTGATTGGAAATACCCGCGACTGGTTTGAGGCACTCCCCCCAGGGAGCATTGATAGTTTCACGGAACTACGCACGGCATTCGAGAACAATTATACTCAGAGAAAGAAGTATAATAGGGATCCGGTCACGTTGGCAACTGTCAAGAAACGGCCGGGGGAGTCCACAGAAGCCTTCACTGAACGCTTCAATGATGAGTGCACGCGCACAAGAACAATGCCGGAGCTCTTGAAAATCTCTGACTACATGCACGCCATAACAGACAGGGAATTGATCAGGCGCCTCAATGACAAGCGTCCAGAGAAATATGATGACCTCATGGAAAGGGTCAGAAATTTCATAGAAGGAGAAACGGCGGTTGCCGCGGCCTACCCATCCAGAGGAAATGGGTACCGGTCAAACGACCAGTCTCGGAGACAGTCGGGCGGTCAAGGCAATCAGAACAGTAGCAAGGGCTCAGACTATAAGAGCCAGAACAAAGGAGGACGGCCGGACGATAAGTTCACCCCCTAAAGATGTCCTACCGGGAGATCTTGCTGACGGAAGGGGAAAACTTTCCAAGGCCTCCCCCAATGACCACTCCGCCGGAACGTCGGCAAGGAAGTCGCTTCTGCGAGTTCCATAATGACAAAGGCCACGGTACGGAAGAGTGCATCCAGCTCAAGAAGCATATTGAGTCGCTGATCAAATCAGGTAAACTCAAGCACCTAGTTAAGGATTGGAAGGAGGGAAAAGACAACAACAAGAAGTACGATAAGAAGGATCCCCAAAAGGACAAACCTTCAACCATATACATGATCCAATCCAGACAGCGCCGCACGAGGCAGAAAGTGGGCCAAAAATTTTCACGTGGCAGGGAAATCTCATTCCCTCTCATCACAGCAAGCGATGTGATTGATGCGCCTCTCACCATTGAGATAAGCATTGGAACACACGATGTTCGTCGCATGTATGTGGATGGGGGGTCGTCAGCAGAGGTACTGTATGAACACTGTTTTGTGCAGTTGTGCCCAGAAATAAGAAGCCAATTAGTACCGGCCACGGCGCCGCTCACCGGCTTTAGTGGAGACACTATTTGGCCGATAGGGCAACTACGGCTGCTTGTAACCATCGGGAACGAGGAACACTCCACTACGGCGTGGATGAACTTCATGGTGATACGCTCACATTCCCCGTACAATGGGATCATAGGCAGACCAGGTATTTTGGCCATACGGGCGGTACCCTCCACGGCGCACGGAATGATCAAATTCCCCGTTGAGGGGGGAATTGTTACCATTTACAACACAATTGTACCGGCATACGAATGTCAAACCGTGACAGCACCGGCTCCACCTGTTCCACCCAAGGACGGATCACCACCTCCCAATTGGAAGGTAGCAATTCACCCTGACTATCCGGAACAGGAGGTATCCATAGGAGGGGCGCTCTCGGATAGCGGCAAAAGGGCCATGTGCTCTCTTCTAAGTGCAAACCTAGATATATTCGCATGGGAGCCAAAGCATATGATAGGCGTGCCACGTGCGATAGCAGAACATAAGCTCCAGATCCGCCAAGGGTACCAACCCGTCAAACAAAAGAAGCGCGGCCAGGCGCCTGAGCGCAGCAAAGTGATACTGGAGGAAATACGGAAACTAGTGGACGCAGGTATCATGCGCGAGGTATACTACCACGAGTGGTTATCCAATCCGGTCATGGTCAAAAAACATGACGGAAGTTGGCGCATGTGTGTGGATTTTATGGATTTGAACAAGGCCTGCCCACAGGATTGTTACCCGTTACCAGAAATCGACTGGAAGGTGGAATCCCTATGTGGATATCCTTTTAAATGTTTCCTAGACGCATATAAAGGGTATCACCAGATCCAGATGGCGGAGGAGGATGCGGAAAAAACGGCGTTCCATACAAGCCAGGGCGTATATTGCTATACGAAAATGCCATTCGGACTGAAGAACGCCGGGGCTACATATCAACGGCTGGTAGACAAAGCTTTTGAATCACAGATAGGTCGCAACTTGGAAGTCTATGTTGATGACTTGGTTATAAAAAGTCACACGGAGGAGGCACTTCTCCGGGATGTCCAAGAGACATTTGACACGCTGAGAAGGATTAACATGAAGTTAAATCCAAAGAAATGTACGTTTGGGGCAACGGAGGGAATGTTCCTTGGGTATTTGATTGATCCAAACGGCATCAAACCTTGCCCAGAGAAAACGGACGCAGTAATACAACTGCCGTCCCCTCAGACACGGAAGGAGGTGCAATCCTTAAATGGGAAGCTAGCCGGGCTGAATAGGTTCCTATCTAAATCCGTAGAGAAGTAATTACCCCTATTTAAGACGCTCAAGAAGTGCATTAGAAAGGGAGACTTCCGATGGACGAAGGAAGCCGAAGAAGCCTTCGGCCAACTCAAGCAGCATCTTGCATCCCTCCCTATGCTAGTAGCTCCCCGGCCAAAGGAGGAACTCATTATGTACCTCTCAGCCACTCATGGCGCAATAAGTGCGGTACTTATGACAGATAGAGATACAGTGCAAACCCCGGTCTACTTTATAAGTAGAACACTACAAGGGCCAGAGCTGAATTACTCTTCTATGGAAAAACTGGTGCTAGCACTAGTGTTTGCTACAAAGCGGTTGCGCCGATACTTTCAGGCGCACCCAATTGTGGTCATTACGGATCAGCCAATTAAGCAGGTTATTTCTAGACCGGACGTAGCGGGGAGGCTACAAAAATGGAGCATCCTATTAGGGGAGCACAACATATCTTATAGGCCAAGGACGGCCGTGAAAGGCCAGATCTTGGCAGATTTCTTGATCGAGAAGCCGGATGAGGAAGGACCAATCGTTAAACAAGACGACATCCCAACAGAACCATGGGTGTTATTCACTGACGGATCTTCGTGTACGGACGGATCCGGAGCTGGTCTTATCCTCACAAATCCGGAAGGAATGGAATTCACGTACGCCCTCCGTTTTGAGTTCACGGCCACTAACAACGAAGCAGAATATGAAGCATTAATTGCGGGTTTAAAAATCGCCGCTAGAATGGGAGTCCGCAACCTTGAGGCCTACGTGGACTCACGGCTTGTCGCGAACCATATTCTAGGTGGATATGTGGCTAAGGAGGACAACATGGTCAGGTACTTGGAAAAGGTCAAGTCGCTAATCGCGACTTTCAGTAAGTTTTCCATCAAGCAGGTGCCAAGGGGCGAGAACAAAAAGGCGGATTCCCTCAGCAAGATCGCATCCACAAGCTTCGCTCACTTGTCAAAACAAGTCTTGGTGGAAATACTCAAGGAGAAATCTATAACGGAAGGGGAGGTTGCTGCTATAGTTGAGGAGGAGGGACCTACATGGATGACCCCGATTATCAACTATTTGACTAATGAGACCCTTCCAGACGAGGAAAAAGCAGCACGGCGCATCAGAAGGAAGTCGCAGCATTTCGAACTTCGAGAAGGCATCCTTTACAAGCGCTCCTTCTTGCAGCCATGGCTGCGGTGTGTGGGACCACGTCAAGCCGCATACGTAATCAGTGACATACATGAAGGATTGTGCGGCATGCATGCAGGTCCACGGTCCGTGGTAGCTAGAGCCTTACGAACAGGATACTATTGGCCTACCATGCACAGAGACGCGCGCGACATGATTCGTAAGTGTAGTGATTGCCAAGTGCATAGGCCAGTGCCGCGGCACCCGCAACAGGAGCTTACACCTATCACGTCCCCATGGCCATTCTATAAGTGGGGAATCGACATTGCAGGACCATTTCCTGTAGCTGCGGGGGGAGTTAAATTCTTGATTGTTGCGATGGACTACTTCACACGATGGATAGAGGCCAAGGCAGTCAAGTCTATCACAGGCAAACAGGTTAAGAAGTTTGTTTGGGAACATATTGTGTGCCGTTTTGGTCTACCAGGAGAAATCATCTCGGACAACGGCAAGCAGTTCACGGACAACCCATTCAAAGATTGGTGTGCATCATTGAACATCAAGTGGCGCTTCGCATCTGTTAAGCATCCGCAGACAAATGGCCTTGTCGAACGGGCAAATAGAAGCTTGGGGAATGGCATCAAGGCGCGTCTGGATGAACGAAGTGGCAAATGGGTCGATGAGTTATCACATGTACTATGGGCGCATAGAAATATGATCAAAACAGCCAACAGAGATACTCCATTTGCATTGGCTTACGGCACTGAAGCCGTTATACCAGCAGAAATAGGGATGCCTACCATCCGCACGGCGGAGGTTAATGTCGTCACAAACGATGAACAGCTGCGAATCAACCTGGATTTGTTGGAAGAAAAGAGGGAAATAGCAGCCATCAATGAGGCTAAGTCTAAGGCTAAGATGAAGGCTTATTATGACGCCAAGGTCAAGGGTGTTTCTTTTCGACCGGGAGACTACGTCTATCGTGCTAACGAAGCAAGTCGAGCGGAGAATACAGGAAAGCTGGGCCCTAAATGGGAAGGACCGTATGAAGTCACTGAAGCCTTGGGACGAGGCGCGTACAAGTTACGTGACATGGATGGCCGCGACCTAGAGCGCACATGGAACATCTCCAATCTCAAAAGGTGCTATCTTTGAAAGCTACGGCTTCCGCATGGGTACTTCGCTATATGCGGTCTTAATAAAGAACCATGCGGTCTATCTGTTTTGTTTTTTTTCTTATGTTTGTTTAGTTCCCTTTCTTGTTTTTAGGACTTGTCATTATTGTTCAAACAAAAGTGTAAGCGTTCTAATAAAATGCCGTGGTGCCTAGCTAGCTCCACGGCTTGTTTCGTGCAAATCATTTTTTCTTTTAGATTTTTTGTTAGTCGTATGAATTTTACTTATATTATAATATGCCATGTTTCATTCATATGCATTCTTTCAAACTACTGTACATGTACTATACGCATCCAGGCGGGGTAAGAGGATTAAGTGAACCTACTAATTCAACTTGCCGCGTAAGAGGGATGCAACCCCAGCCGCACGGATCATGTATCCTTACTAGACACCTTACTCACAAGACGTCGTGGTAAGTTTCATATGCCGTAGGCACATCGTGCTTCGCATAGTAAAGACGCACGTCGCATGTCTAGTAAATTATAGACGCACATCGTGCTTCGCATAGTAAAGACGCACATCGTGCTTCGCATAGTATCTCTTCCATGAGCTTGCTCTTTTATCGTCGCCTCGGCTGTCACCAGCGCTGCCTGCAAGGACACAATTGTCTTCTCGTTCTTCACGACCATTGCCTCACGACGAGCTATCTTCTTGTCCGCCCGACTCACATTCTGTAACACCCCCAAATTTATACAACTTAGTACATTGGAAGATTCGTTGGTGTTACGGGATAGCACATTACTCACATCATAGACAACGCATAAAATCGCGTCGTTTAATAATAAAAGCATTTCCATTCATAATTATCAAAGTTACATCGGTCCCAAGTCATATTATTTCATACAAAGTTTTACAAAGTATTTTGAATGGAAAATGTAGTTTAAGTGCGGGCCATGAATTCTTGTTGTCTTCCCGAGAATTACCTTCAAGTACCTGAGATAAAACATGTTAAAAGAAAAGGTCAGCGATAACGCCGAGTGAATTCATAGAGTTTAATAAATTCCATCAATATAACTTTGGTATAAAATTAGTACCAAAAATCAATTCGTACAAATCATTGTAATAGGCCGTAAAATAGCCAAAATCATTTTATATAAATCCTTATCGAAAATCATAATATAGGCATTTGCCTTAAAAATTATTATACGAGCCAATGTCGTAAAAACATCATACAATACGTCTTATGACGTTGTATAAAATTTAATAAAAACCGTTATATGAATATGGTTATGAAAACCAAAACACAAACATAATATTAATAGTATGACCCTGTATTGCTAGACAGGCAATACATCGTAATTCGGAGCGTCTAGTAATATTTCGTTAGTTTTTGGATTATTATAAGCCGCATGACATTGTTACCTTACTAAACCAACAACGGGTAGCTAACCCGATACCAATTTTGCCCATCTAAAGTAGCGTGTCGTCACAAAGGTCACGCTATGGAAATCTTCTCATACATAAATTCGCTTACCAATCAATGTGGCACGACGGGGATCAACCGTCAAGGCGCGAACTGGGGTGATCGTCCTCAAATAGTACTATTAAATGCATAAGCGTCTACCAACTCCCGGTAGTTCACAATTCATGCTAATGGGACTTTTAGTGAAATAACCTAACTTTAATAATCCATTTAATTTCATCTATCGGGTCCTTTAATCATTTATCGGGTCATACAATCAAGTCATTCAATCATTCGGGTCCAAATCAATAAACAAATAATCGGGACAAATGGTGTCCTATTTTATAAAAACTAACATGTCATTTCCCTCGCGGGTTTATAAAACATTTATAAAAACATTTAAAAGAGTGCGAGGCTATGAACTCACGTTGATATGGGAAGACGATTATCGGCGATTTGGATGTACGGTACGTGCTTCAATCACGGAAACCTAGACAAATAATACTCGGTCTTAGACGTTTGTCCAATGACTTTATAAAAATAACAATTATGTATACATATGATGATTATATATATATGATGATCAAGTGGGTTTACATATCCTCATTTACTCATTTTTGTGTTATGTGTCGATAACTTTTATACTAGTTTACTAGTTTTACCTATTTACGTGTTTTAAGTCCAATAAACTTATTATGAGTTCTTTAACTCTTATTAATCCATTTTATACTTATATGATCAGTGTTTACACCTTACAAGTTGGGCCTAAATGGGTTAAGCCCAATAAGGTCTTTTTATGAGTGTTTAACTTATTTAGTCTAATTATTAGCCCAATGTGTTTACTTAGCTCGTTAATGTCCGTTTGTCCTATAGTTCGGGTTTTTATCGGTTTTTACTTGTTATTCACGTCTATATATCAGTATATAAGTTTTATAAAGTTTTCATTAGACGGGTCCAACCATCTAAGTTTTATTTAACAAAAACGTTAATTTTACGGCGATAGCCGAAAAAGTCGTAAAAATCATGTTTATAATTTTATAACTTATAAAACTTAACAAGTTACCATTTTTATAAAATGTACACTTATTTAACCTTTTACATACTTATATAAATAAAATCCATAAGTTAGTGGGTTTTTATTTTACATTTTATACTATTAAATTTTGAGTGCTTATATAATAGTAATATACTTTAATTTCCAAAAATCTGATTTTTAACTTCACTTTCACCAAAACTGCCATATCTTGAGTTCTATATGAAGATAGAAGCTCAAATTTTTATCACATAAACTACATGATATGTGCTACATTTAACTCTCCTATAGCTACTGTTGAATCATCTTCTAAATATTTTCTAAAAATCGTCCAAAACAGTAACCTCAGATTTATACCTTAGACTTGTTTTGATCATATCTCACTCATTACAATGATTCCATTGTATGGACAACTCTCACATGTGTACAAGACTCATATCTTACTGTAAATCCATTCTACTTCATCATTTTATCAGTCCATGACCTGTTTCTTTACTGTTTTATACAGCCAACAAATTTAACCAAGATTTTAACCTTGTTTCTTATGGTTTTTCACCTTTTTAATCATGTTTATCAACACCAAATCCCCACATAACATTTTTATCATCATATAATCATCATATACATATACAATAGGAAATAAAATACATGTTTACATAATAAAAATAACAAGAAGATGAGGAGAATGATCCTTATACCACCATAGTGATGAAAAGATGAGTTTTTGATGAACAAGGCTTGGTTCCTTGTTACCAAACCTTCAACATGGCAAACGAACTTCTTGAGTCCTTCAAATGAATGATTATCTTCTTGAAAATCAGCCCATAAACTCCATGGAAACTCCTTTTTGGATGTTAAGATCACCTCCAATCTTCTTCTTTTCAACTAGGCTTCATCATATGTTGATAATAGCCTTGGGTTATGGCTAAATTTTTGATGAACATGGCGGTGGTAGTGCTATGGTGGACGTCAAACATGGGAGAGATGAGAGAAAATGTGTGGTTTTGCATGTGGTAGAATTACAAGAATGGTTTTGGTAGCTAGTTTTGTTGTAGTGGAAGCTTACTATGTAAGCTAATTTAGACAAGTGTTAACAACTTGCTAAAGTTGTGACACCTCACAAGTGTTGGTGTGTTTTGGCCGCCCCATGTATATTAGTGGGGTGGGATAATGTATTTTGTCCCACCTCACTAATTTACGGGTATTCCTCGATTCTAGTTTCCTCGATTTGCGTTCCCTCGGGTCGTTTTACGAAAAACGTTTTTATAAATTATGAATCAACGTCACAAAACGAGTCCAATAAAATAATGTCTCATCAAAAACGGAGTTCGAAAACGTAAATACGTAATCCTAGGGTTTCCGGTTTAGTAGTAAAGGACGTTAAAATAAAATCGTAAGTCCTAATCTCTTCTCGTAAATTTGTGAGTTTATGAACCAACACAAATTTAAAACTCCAAAATAATATTCACAGATAAATTTATTTTTTGAAATGTCGGACTGTCACCAAAGACGGTGTATGTAAACGTAAGCACGTAACGTTGAATCCTCCGGTTTAGACGTAGTCGATGCTACTTCAAGACGTAAATCCAAATTTCTTCCCAAAAATAAGTGAGTTCATATTGTAACATTAAAATAATGTTTTCATATAAATATTGAGAATAAAATATCAACCATAAATTGACGGATTGTCACAGCATTTACCCCTAAACAGGATCTTTGTCCTCAAAGATCATCTTACTACTTGCTTCTTATAGAGTTAAAGCCATGTGGGTATTTCCTCCACATTCGGTCTTTTCTCACAAGTGCAATTCATTATAATACGTGAGTTTCATCAAACATAACTACGGGAATAAGATCAGGCTAAATGTTGACTTACTTTCTCTATCCATGATGTTCACGGGTTTCTGATGAATGCAACTTTTTGCCGATCTAAAATTCGTCAAGAAGAATTCAGATTTTAACTTGATAAATATTTATCAAGTTCGATTTACGAAACATAATTCACACAGTCCGTGAAGTCCTAGGGTAGATCCAGCTTATATGCCTTTCAAACCAAATATTTTACATCATCTCAATGGTCCCATACAACGGGGACTTATATCCCATGATTTGTCAGATCATGAATTCATTTTTTTTCCAAGGTTAAAAATTATGGCATAACTTCGCTACCCATTTGGCACTTCAAGATCTACATTTCACATTCATATAACCTCTTGCCCACTACCGGCAGTCAATAATCAGATCCTAATTTCAACAATCATTTCAGATTTCGCGGGTCGGGTATTTTGCAAGGATAGGTTCGCCATCATAGGAAACCTTAAACCTAAGAGACATGTCCAACTCACAATGGGTGTATGTCGGGTGTCTTCATCTCAACTCTTGCTTACAGATGCTCTAAGATTTAGATCCTAACAAGATTAGATCTCGATCCTAATACGATAATTATCAATGATAATCTCTCCAAAGGAAAACGATTATACGGTTTATTACCAAAGGTCAATCATTCAAACACAAAACAGCACTTATATTACTTTGTATCGTTACTTTACCTCGTCCCTTCGATTTGGGGTGGTACATAGTACTCTCATCAAGGTTCGTTCTCAATGATTTCTGAGCAAATCTCTAGAAATTCGATGCGAAGCGAGGATCTTGACATAGATGATCGATACAGGCATGCTATGTTTACATAACTCTTTTGCATTTATCATTAACGGGAATGATATTAGCAGATTTGGTCAGTCTGTCGACGATGACCCAAATCAAATCAAATTCAGATGATGACCTTTGCAATAGCTAGACGTTTACTAATGTATGAGGCGATGTCTGCCTTCATAATTGCCATTAGTACAACTTCTTCAGACAAAGATACTTTTAGTCAAAAATGACATACATAGAATACTTATACTTACAAATTCCAACCTAACTATATCTCACAATCTCCATATTTAGACAATCACAAATGGACTTTTAATCTTTTAGCGCTATCGGCTTCTCAATTTTAATGGTTCACATTAGCCGCGAACCCCTTTTATTATCTATGTTATCCTTTTTACAATCATCGGCTATTTTTATATTGTTCGGCAATTTATTTTGCACGTTCATTATTAAGAAATATATCCTAATTGGTTCTTTATCCTTTTTATATAATATGTCAGTATCTATATTCACTTCTCATGATGATGTGATTATCATGTCCACAATTCACTCAGATATTCTTTCTATATTATACGTCAATAATTACGTTCACTTTCTCCTGATGAAATAAATATCATAACTGTATTTATTCAAAATTATTTCTTCATATCTTTTATGTTTCAGTTTCGTCTCAACTATCATCTTTATCAATTTTTCTCAATCCGGCGTCTAAAGTGTTGATAATTATTATATGTAAATTAACAATAATTATTAAATTTTTATGAAACGTAAACGTTAAAAGTTTAAATTTCTTAGTTCGACCAATTATATAAAATGTTCAAAATAAATTTGGGTTTAATTAACAAGATTTTCATTGATTTATCGAAAATAATTAATAAGATTCGTAAATGTTCGAAAAACCTTTGTTTATACTTTGGTCAAAATTTTCTTAGTTGAAAAGCAAAAATTTTCGTTTCAAATTTCAAGTCATAAATTATATAGTTTCCTCAATTCTTCTTAAGTTGTCTAGAAGTATACACAAACATTTACCCCTAAACAGAAGTTTAGTTAAATGGTTTGTGTATAAGGGAATAATCCCTTTAAAAATCCTTTGTTAAAACATTTGTCAAAACATATTTCCATTTCTTTTTGGTAAAATCAAAAGTCTTAAAAGGGCTCTTAATTTTTGAAGAGTCTATATGCATACATCTTACCATTATTAATCCAACGGTCATTTCATGTAAAGGATTAAGTTTTTAATCCCTAAGCGTTAATGGTTCTAATCTTTGAAAAGTCAATATAGCTTCCATTATCTATTAATCACACGGTTAAATCATGTAAAGAATTAAGTCTTAAGTCTTATGTTAAATATTTAAGGCACATGTTTTCATTGTTCGGCCAATTCAGGGCAATTTATAATTAATTATTAACTCATTCTTATTCTTGTAAACAAACAAATGGTCCTTATTGATCACGAGCATGTATTTATCAAATTACAACCCCCACACCTGATTCACCAAATTTATGAATGCTACATGTGTATTAGTCAATCCAAACGACATAACATGAAACTCGTAATGTTCATTACAAGTACATGATGTAGTGATTGGAATAGATAATCTTCTTCGCGGACGCGAAGTTGATAATAACCATGCTATGGATCAAATTTGCTAGAACCTTGTAAATGATCGAACAATTCTTCCATTTCGAGTTATGGATATCGTTTTCGATTGTCAATTTACTCAATTCACAGTAATCTATAAATATAAGGAATGATAACCATAGCTCTTCAGGATGACAGGCTTGGTATAATAAAATCTTTCTCCGACAACTATCTCAGTTGTACGGTAATTCCTTAAATTCAGATGGTGCTGACGTACTGTGCACAAGTCACAGGTGCAACACCGGGAATATAATCAATACCAAATTCAACTTGCCTTAGTGGCGAAAGTCTAGGTAATTCATCAACAAATACTTACTAAAGTTTCAGATAACATAAACATCTTTTTAATAAATTCATATTAACTTCTTCTAGATTACAATATCTATAACTTAGTTCATAACCATTCACGGTAAAATTTCAAGTCTAAATACAGGATATGGTCATCCATCAAGAATTATTTAGATCACTTTTGATAATCAACATCTTATCATTTAGGGGAATTCTATTCGAGTTCCCATCAATTAAGACAATTTCGTCATGTCATAATTAATCAATCCATTCTACTGGCATTACTAACTTTCCAGTTTCGTTGCCGTCGATAAGATGTGAACTTCTCAAAAGACTAATAATAACTCATAATCCTTCACAAATTCAGGGATATCAGGAGACATAACTATTATCTAAAGAGTAAGGTCAATGCATAACCTATGCGAGAGAATTTCAAATCAGATACAGACGAAAACATTTAACGAATATGAATATATCCCATGTTTTCATAATTTGAGTACGCATTCGAAAGCTCCTCGGATCGTTACCCAGGTCATTCAAATGAAATCAAATCATAAGAAATGATAAGAAAATCAATACATCCAGTCGGGTATCAACACTCGGAAATCAAACACTTTTCCTAAGAATCTCACTACGAGAGAATTGGACAAGAAAGAATTGTCAATTGTCAAATAAGACAATTTCCAAAGATGAGTAAATTCGACTCAGAAGAATAGATGCTACAGGCACATATGTAGGTGTCCCTAACACTATGTCCTTATTTTTCACTTCTTGCAGATCTCGTAAAATTTTTAATCTTTCACAATCTTCAAAGAAAATGTAGTGTTTATTCATTAGTTTTATGGTGACTACTAATCAGTCTTGCATAGTCCATTCCAAATTGTATGCAGGCGCGCAACTATATACAATTTCAAGATTAATGATGCAATACTCAGTTCGTCAAAATTTTATCATCATGTTTATAATAAAAACATTTCCATGCTCAATTCTTAAATAAGAATCAAAAATAAATTTACAAAGATTTTCTTTGTTATGAAAACAGTTAAGTTTCCAAAGTGTTTCATAAACAACTTCATTTGATATCAATCACTTTTAAATCTCACTTTGAATAATCCTTATTGTGATGAAAATTAAATTTTCTCAAAGGATTCCGTTTTAACTTTATAAAAACAATGTAAGATCTGCAAAAGAGTGATGAAAAGTGGTTCACCAATAACTAACTATAATATGATAAGATATGAGCTTAGCCAAATAATCATGAGGTTCATGACCTCGATGGCATTCACGAAGAATGATTCACAACGTAACTCAAATCAAGATGAGTACTTGTTCAATGGTTGCATCACTACTACGAACATTAGGATGAAGCAATAAAAGATAGATAACATCGATACATGTATAATTTAGCAATCAAAGGTAGTCTTTTTCATTAATCGCAAACAAGTCAAAATTGTACCGTAACACTTTAGGTGTCACTATGTCATACAATTCTCAGAACTCATCCTACCAACTGATATCTCAGTTAAGTTAGGGATTATTTTTAAAAGATACCATAATGAATACTAATCTACAAGAGTCATTAGGTGTTCCACATGTCCCAGAAGATCCATCGGTCTCAATTTAGAAAAAGATTTCTTCAATTTATTTCTTGGACACTGGGCATCCTCGTTAGTGGACAATGGCAAAGGAACAACCCTTAACACGAATCAACAATCAATTAAAACCTTATAATTTAATCACAAAACTTAACGACTTCTATTAAAAATCTCATATTCCATATGGGTTAAATTTTACTTCATTCAAGTTTCAACCAATTTTTATACTCAATTCGATATCCTACCTCATTTTCCAATACTTTCAATCTTATTCTTAGGCCTTAATAGGCAATACAATCTCAATATGAAAAACACTTAATTTCCAATCCTATATTTCTTACAACAACAATTATCAAATGAGTCACTAGCATGAGATGACTCACACATTCAATCAGATTTCTCGGAAAGGTACTAGTGGCATGAGGCTTTTGGGTAATGGTTCCAATAACAGCCTCAAGTGTAACATTCACCCTTTCGATTTCAATTTAAGAATTGGATGACAACGAATCAGATTACATCTTTCTAGGTGGTAACGTTTTGTCAAACTCCACTCTATAAGAAAAGATCGTCATGACATCGATATCAGATTTAATCTTGCCAATTCTTCTTCAATATCGCAATCAACTAATATCTACACTTCTACGAATATCATCCATTTTTCGGGATCATAAATATCCACAACTTGGTTTAGATCTAGGATAACTAGAATTCCTACGAGAATAGCTTCGATTAATTTACTAGGGGATTTAGGGTACATTGTGACAATCTACGTCGTATAAATACCTCGTATAAATATCAAAATAATCATCAAACAATCATGTAATAAAATTACATCATATATATATATATATAATCTAAGTTATATATATTAAAATAACACTTCTCAGTCTTGGCCTTGTCGGTAACTCGGGAATTCTTCGGCACCGTTATAGTCAAAAGATTTTTAGACATTTTTAGAAAAATGTTTTTAGTAAAAAGATTTTGAAAAGTTTTACTCAAAACCTTAGTTTTAAAAATCTTTCGTTCTCTATAACGAGAGCTCTGATACCAAACTGTAACACCCCAAAATTTATACAACTTAGTACAGCGGAAGACTCGTTGGTGTTACGGGATAGCACATTACTCACATCATAGACAACGCATAAAATCGCGTCGTTTAATAATAAAAGCATTTCCATTCATAATTATCAAAGTTACATCGGTCCCAAGTCATATTATTTCATACAAAGTTTTACAAAGTATTTTGAATGGAAAATGTAGTTTAAGTGCGGGCCATGAATTCTTGTTGTCTTCCCGAGAATTACCTTCAAGTACCTGAGATAAAACATGTTAAAAGAAAAGGTCAGCGATAACGCCGAGTGAATTCATAGAGTTTAATAAATTCCATCAATATAACTTTGGTATAAAATTAGTACTAAAAATCAATTCGTACAAATCATTGTAATAGGCCGTAAAATAGCCAAAATCATTTTATATAAATCCTTATCGAAAATCATAATATAGGCATTTGCCTTAAAAATTATTATACGAGCCAATGTCGTAAAAACATCATACAATACGTCTTATGACGTTGTATAAAATTTAATAAAAACCGTTATATGAATATGGTTATGAAAACCAAAACACAAACATAATATTAATAGTATGACCCTGTATTGCTAGACAGGCAATACATCGTAATTCGGAGCGTCTAGTAATATTTCGTTAGTTTTTGGATTATTATAAGCCGCATGACATTGTTACCTTACTAAACCAACAACGGGTAGCTAACCCGATACCAATTTTGCCCATCTAAAGTAGCGTGTCGTCACAAAGGTCACGCTATGGAAATCTTCTCATACATAAATTCGCTTACCAATCAATGTGGCACGACGGGGATCAGCCGTCAAGGCGTGAACTGGGGTGATCGTCCCCAAATAGTACTATTAAATGCATAAGCGTCTACCAACTCCCGGTAGTTCACAATTCATGCTAATGGTACTTTAAGTGACATAACCTAACTTTAATAATCCATTTAATTTCATCTATCGGGTCCTTTAATCATTTATCAGGTCATACAATCAGGTCATTCAATCATTCGGGTCCAAATCAATAAACAAATAATTGGGACAAATGGTGTCCTATTTTATAAAAACTAACATGTCATTTCCCTCGCGGGTTTATAAAACATTTATAAAAACATTTAAAAGAGTGCGAGGCTATGAACTCACGTTGATGTGGGAAGACGATTATCGGCGATTTGGATGTACGGTACGTGCTTCAATCACGGAAACCTAGACAAATAATACTCGGTCTTAGACGTTTGTCCAATGACTTTATAAAAATAAAAATTATGTATACATATGATGATTATATATATATGATGATCAAGTGGGTTTACATATCCTCATTTACTCATTTTTGTGTTATGTGTCGATAACTTTTATACTAGTTTACTAGTTTTACCTATTTACGTGTTTTAAGTCCAATAAACTTATTATGAGTTCTTTAACTCTTATTAATCCATTTTATACTTATATGATCAGTGTTTACACCTTACAAGTTGGGCCTAAATGGGTTAAGCCCAATAAGGTCTTTTTATGAGTGTTTAACTTATTTAGTCCAATTATTAGCCCAATGTGTTTACTTAGCTCGTTAATGTCCGTTTGTCCTATAGTTCGGGTTTTTATCGGTTTTTACTTGTTATTCACGTCTATATATCAGTATATAAGTTTTATAAAGTTTTCATTAGACGGGTCCAACCATCTAAGTTTTATTTAACAAAAACGTTAATTTTACGGCGATAGCCGAAAAAGTCGTAAAAATCATGTTTATAATTTTATAACTTATAAAACTTAACAAGTTACCATTTTTATAAAATGTACACTTATTTAACCTTTTACATACTTATATAAATAAAATCCATAAGTTAGTGGGTTTTTATTTTACATTTTATACTATTAAATTTTGAGTGCTTATATAATAGTAATATACTTTAATTTCCAAAAATCTGATTTTTAACTTCACTTTCACCAAAACTGCCATATCTTGAGTTCTATATGGAGATAGAAGCTCAAATTTTATCACATAAACTACATGATATGTGCTACATTTAACTCTTCTATAGCTACTGTTGAATCATCTTCTAAATATTTTCTAAAAATCGTCCAAAACAGTAACCTCAGATTTATACCTTAGACTTGTTTTGATCATATCTCACTCATTAAAATGATTCCATTGTATGGCCAACTCTCACATGTGTACAAGACTAATAGCTTACTGTAAATCCATTCTACTTCATCATTTTATCAGTCCATGACCTGTTTCTTTACTGTTTTATACAGCCAACAAATTTAACCAAGATTTTAACCTTGTTTCTTATGGTTTTTCACCTTTTTAATCATGTTTATCAACACCAAATCCCCACATAACATTTTTATCATCATATAATCATCATATACATATACAATAGGAAATAAAATACATGTTTACATAATAAAAATAACAAGAAGATGAGGAGAATGATCCTTATACCACCATAGTGATGAAAAGATGAGTTTTTGATGAACAAGGCTTGGTTCCTTGTTACCAAACCTTCAACATGGCAAACGAACTTCTTGAGTCCTTCAAATGAATTATTATCTTCTTGAAAATCAGCCCATAAACTCCATGGAAACTCCTTTTTGGATGTTAAGATCACCTCTAATCTTCTTCTTTTCAACTAGGCTTCATCATATGTTGATAATAGCCTTGGGTTATGGCTAAATGTTTGATGAACATGGTGGTGGTAGTGCTATGGTGGACGACAAACATGGGAGAGATGAGAGAAAATGTGTGGTTTTGCATGTGGTTGAATGACAAGAATGGTTTTGGTAGCTAGTTTTGTTGTAGTGGAAGCTTACTATGTAAGCTAATTTAGACAAGTGTTAACAACTTGCTAAAGTTGTGACACCTCACAAGTGTTGGTGTGTTTTAGCCGCCCCATGTATATTAGTGGGGTGGGATAATGTATTTTGTCCCACCTCACTAATTTACGGGTATTCCTCGATTCTAGTTTCCTCGATTTGCGTGCCCTCAGGTCGTTTTACGAAAAATGTTTTTATAAATTATGAATCAACGTCACAAAACGAGTCCAATAAAAATTGTCTCATCAAAAACGGAGTTCGAAAACGTAAATACGTAATCCTAGGGTTTCCGGTTTAGTCGTAAAGGACGTTAAAATAAAATCGTAAGTCCTAATCTCTTCTCGTAAATTTGTGAGTTTATGACCCAACACAAATTTAAAACTCCAAAATAATATTCACAGATAAATTTATTTTCTGATATGTCGGACTGTCACCAAAGACGGTGTATGTAAACGTAAGCACGTAACGTTGAATCCTCCGGTTTAGACGTAGTCGATGCTACTTCAAGACGTAAATCCAAATTTCTTCCCAAAAATAAGTGAGTTCATATTGTAACATTAAAATAATGTTTTCAAATAAATATTGAGAATAAAATATCAACCATAAATTGACGGATTGTCACACATTCGCAAGGGCCTTGATCAAGCGGCGTCTTAAAGCGGCTCCCACCGTCACCTGATGTGCAGACAACACGTCGAACTGCTCCAGAAGGGATTCATGATCCAACTCGTCTAAGTCTTGTGCAAGGGCGGGTGGGGTGATGTGCTTAATAAATTCTGTACACTCAGATTTTGCTTCCAACCTTGTCAGACTTGAGAGGTTCCATGCTAGGCGTAGACTCTCTTCTGGCCCTTCGTGGTGTGGCTCCTCGGTATGTGTCGCGGAAGGAGATGGAGGTATATTAGTTGGTGCGGGGGATGGATCCCTCCTCACTTCTTCTTCTTGTGCTACGGCAGACGGTTTAGCCCTGTTATTGACATGGCAAAATTAGTCTAAGCATTATATATTTCACAAAGTGTAGTGACACGATTATTTATTTGAAGGATACTTACGCGGTATCAATGCTAGGATCTGGGCCGGGAGGAGCTACAACGCTCACAGGCGTGACTCGCAAGGCGGGCTCTCCCATGTTCGGGGTGGTGCCGGCCTGAGCAGTTGTAGTACCACTCCCCTCTTGGTACTGCGGATGATCCTTCCTCAGCTTCTTTGGGGGAGCGTTCGCGGCCCCGGCCTCGTCCCCTATTTTCTTTGCCACCCTCCTAGTGGTCTTTCTCTTCCTAGATGTAAGTGGGGCGGACCCGGACGCTTGAGTAGTATCTTCATTAGGATCATTTTCCTCCTGGTTGGTTGCGTCCCCCTCCAGCAATAGATGTTCACCATCCTCATTATGGAAGTCCAAGGGGGACTTCTCAATGGTAGGCTCCTCTTCATCTGATCTGGGCTCGGACGTCTCTTCAAGCGGTATGGTACGGTCAGCAGTCGCCTCCAGCAGTGGGAGTTCTTTCTCCTTTAGAGGCCGGAACCCTTCAACCACCTTCATTGGTTCGCCCTGGCGTAGTAGTCTGTGTAGGTTCATTTCTGCGGACATTTATAAGTATACGGGTTAGTAATGATCTAACACATACGCATGACATTTCAAATCTACAAGGTATAAGTAGACCTACCCTCTCCCTGTCCCGTCAGAAAGCACGGATATAAGTCATCCCTCCCAAAGTAGCGGCGACTTATTCCTACTAAGCACAAAAAGTGTTCCGGCAACCCCTTATAGAATTCCGTGCGGTGGGTATCTAATTTTTTCAGGTCTTTGCTGCTATAGTCTGTGGAGTTGGGAGGATAATCTTTGGGTGCTCTGGTTTTGAGTACGAAAGGGGTAGGGAATACCTTCTCATCGACAAAGAAGTAATGGTCGTACCAGTTCTTAAGGGAATCTAGAGGCTTCCTATAAGTCATAGGGGCATTCCCGGATCGTTTTTTGAACGATAGCCACCCATTTACTAATTGGGGGGGCGTAGAAAGCTCTAAAAAGGTTCACGGTCGGAGTCACTCCGCACGTATGACATGTAATCTCAAACTGATTGACTTTACATGCCCCTATGCAGTGGAGCTGGGTGATATGGAAGTCATAATACAAAAGCAGATTTACCAAGAATTTGGATAAAGGGATACGATAGTTGGCCGAGTCAAATAGGCGCGTGTACACGCCTATTTTCCCAGCCGGTGCATCTGTAATTGCTTCACCTTCCCCTGGATAGGAGGGGTGTACGCTTTCGGGAATGTAATACTTCGACAGGAAGTCAATGTATTTTTCCGCGGACATCACGTTAAGGACATCCGTGATAAGTGGGTTGTCCTTTACCATGTTTTATAAAAAGGTTTTTAAAGGCGTGATGATCTAACCTGCGGCGAAGGAAGTCCGTGGAAAAGAAGGCAAAGTTTTGGAGATAAAAGCTTGAGAATAACAATGGCGGACGAAGGAGTGAGTTGTGTGTGTAACAAACACGCATACCCACTCTTATATAGGGTTGCCTCGGTTTCCGAGGTACCATGGATGATCGATACGTGTAACCCACCTCGCCTATCCAACGGATAGGGTTTCTGACCTTTCTGCAAAATCAGAGGGGGACCCACGGGTCACTTCTTGGCAGTTTACGTGGCTCAAGGGTGGGCATTAATGGTGCACTTTTGCAGGCGTGTGACTGGAAAGTTGACTATCATTAATGTTTTTATTCTTGTGTCAGGTTATGCGGCTCTTACGTAAGACCGTATTTAATGTTGCATTTAAATTGTCTCGACCGTTACGAGCGGCTGAGGCGCTATTTAAAATATATTCCTACGACGGGTCGCCACGTGCGGCCAGAACAAAATTTTCAATGTTTCTCATTTCCTAGATCTTCCTTGGTATGTCCGGGGAGCACCTTGATAGTCTAGAGGTTACGCCTACGGCTGTAACAACTAGACTGGGGGGACATGATGACGTATAGTCCCCAGCCGGGTCACGAACCCGGCCCACGGGTACTACCCGTATCCGGCCCATCATAAATGGGTGGGATAATGTCATTCAGGCTCATGGGCTTGGATGAACAGTAACCGCACACATGTGTGCGGTCCACGGCCTGGTGCGGCCGACATAGGGTTAGACAGAATAATATTCTGTCTAGGAATATCTTTATCCCAATGGAGAGGATATTCACTACCAAAATTAGAAGATAACAATCATTCTAATTCTGATAGTTATCCTTTCCTTAGGGCCGAAGTATCAGTGGCAGCCCACTAGGGTTCCACTGCCTATAAAAGGAACCCCCAAGGTTCCACAAAGGTATTACGACTTATACTCTAAACTCACATAAACCCTAAATCGATTACTTACTCTCACGCCGGAGTCTAATCGTGGGAAACACTCCCACGGTAAGCCTAACGCGTGTTGTTTAGTGTGCAGGATCCCAACCAAACGATTCACTTGGAGCAGGAGCCGGAGCCCAGCCAACCCGAATTAAGCCTAATTCGGGTCTAGCAAGGATCAACCAACTTTTGCATCAACATCAACCGTAGGTGTGGTTTGAGCGGTACTTCGTGGGCTTGTAATATGCTCCTTTTCGACCATCACCTCGGGTTCTTTCACGCTTTCCTTCTCCGTAGAAGTACTTGGACGAGAGATAGGTTCCTTGAAAGTATTACCACTTCGTGTAGTAATAACCTTCATTTCTCCCTTCGGGTTTGCAATGGTATCACTAGGAAGACCACCCGAGGAAGAGGGTTTACACATGATTGCTTCAAACATTTTTGCCATACGGTCTTCAAATTTTGATTGCCTTAAATCCGCTTTTAACAATTCTTGCTTAATCTCATGTTGTCCTTGTTCCATCTTTTGTTGATTTTGTTAGACGTTGAACATTTCCTTCCATTTTATTAGCATGAGTTTTAAGTTCATTAGCAAGTTCATTTTTAAGCTCGTTTTTCAACTCGGATCTTAAGCTAATCATCTCACGTTGCATATTATCAAATTTAGCATCATTTGCTTTAGCATAATCCAAAAATTCTCCTTGAAGATTTTTAGTGTGAGCATTTTGAAAACCTTGTGTAGTGTTTTGAAAATCACGGCTTTGGTTTTGATTTGCAACTTGTCCATTCCCACTTTGATAATTCCCTTTGTTGTAATTACGTGAATTGCCTTGATAATTACCACCTTGATTGTTAGTTCGATAGTTATTAGCATTTTGATTTGGTGGAGCTTGATTTGGGCGAGAACCTTGGCCATTTTGGTTATAAGTTCCCGTTGCTACATAAGCACTCGAAGTGTTACCACCGGCGGTAATGCACTCGAAAAGATCATGAGCTCCACCACAAGACAAACAACTCTTATCAACCGCTTTAACCGAAGCGGAATTCAAGACATCTTGTGCTTTCCAATGAGTCATAAGATTAGAAAACCAATCGAAAAACGATTTTCCTCATTAGCTTCATCATGTAAGGCATTAATGCTACGAGATGATGACGAACCCATATTGGCAACACTCGGTGTGTTACGAGGGCTATAAACCTTAGATCTATTCTCGATAATCTATAAAGCTTCATCGGTCGTTTTGCACAAACAATTACCACCCGCGGCGGCATTCAAATAATCTCGTTCATGATCATTAAGCCCATTATAAAAAGTATCAACTTGATGCAATTCCGAAAAATCATGGTGTGGACATTCATGTAACATTTCCTTAAATAGTTCCCATGCCATTGAAAAACTCTCATTATTTCATTGTACAAATCTTGAAATCTCATTTTTCAAATGTGTTGTTTTAGATGGTGGAAAAAAATTGTTCACAAACTTAGAAACGAGATCACCCCATGTCAAAATCGAATTTGGCGGTTCTTTCTCGAGCCAAATTTTAGCGGGTCCATCTAACGAGTATGGAAACAACATCATCTTAATGGCGTCATGTGGAACATCCTTAAACTTGCTAGTAGCGGTGAGACGATTAAAATTCCTTATGTGGTAATGCGGGTTGTCTTTTTCATGACCTCTAAACTTATTAGCTTGCAACATCGACATTAAACCCGTCTTAATCTCGAAATTCTCCGCAAGGATAGCGGGAATCACAATGGCTTCTCCAAAACCCTCGGTGGGTGCTTGAAGCAACTCCATCATAGTACGATTAGCCATGACGACTTCTTGTTCTACAATAGGTTCAACAATTGGAGTTTGTTCTTCAATCAACGTCTCTTGATTTCCTTGTTTTTGAAGACGTTTACGAGCTCGTTTAGCTTGACTACGAGTTAGCATAAACTCTCACGAAGAATGGGAGGTGAGCAAAGAAGATTGGATGTTTTGTGAATTTTCAATTTGTGTTTTTGATTGTTTTTAATTGTTTTTGGATTTTAGTGTATCTTCGTAGACAACAATCTACCAAATCTCTCCTCGAATCAAACTCTTGATTAAAGAATCCTCAATAGAATGAAAACGATCACGTGGAGTGAACGCCTTCGAATGACTTTAGAACTTTGGTGAAAACCAAATTGTTCAAGAGGGTTTAATCACAAAGAAACCAAGCAAATATATTATACGTAATAATACTTTGGGCGACAAAACCCTCGATTAGCCTTCAATCTCAAAATACTCACAAGCAAGCAGGGAAACGAGGCGGCGTGAAGCACTTAAGAGCCTTTTTCCTTAGGGTATATTTTATAATACCCGCCTTATACCCACCTTATATTTTGTATTTTTCAAAATCGAGCTTCTCGAAAGTATTTATCTATTTTTGCCTTTTTCTTTTGTTTGAGATTCGAATACAATAATTAGGAGATCAAATCCCAATTAAGGTTGTGTTTTCACACTTTTGGAGATATTTTGAATTGATTGTGATACTTAATACAATATAGTAATAATAATTTCACAAGAAAAACAAAAAAAACCGATAATACGTATTAGTAAATTTCTACTAATACAAATACTATTTATGGTTAATATTAAAAACAACAAGACAAATTAATCACGACACATTTCCCCGACAGTGGCGCCAAAATGATTGTAGTCCTTTTACACACCTTTGATTTAGGAAAAACAAGAGGGGTAAAGTAGGGAAAGTATTAAATACGACGGTTTAGGAAAACCGTGTACAAATGGCCCTAATGATGTGAAAGTTCGTTTCCCAAGGAGGTATATGTGAGTGACTAAAATGTAGCAAGATTTGAGATTAATATTGGTTAGAAGGGGATGAGAAAATAGAATGACGAAGACGTGAAATTAATTACTACGACGACTAAACGTAAAACCGTAAAAAGTACAAAAATAAAAATTAATTCTAAGAATTCCCAAAAAAATTACCAAAAATCAAAATAAATAAACGAAGAGTTTACCAATGATCAAAACTTTTTTAAACCTTTTAATTAATTAAATATTAATTTTTAAATGCTAATTAAAGCCCTAAAAATCAAATTAATTATCAAAAAGCCCAAATAAAGATTTTTCAATTGGTAAACCTCTAAAATGACCTAAAAAGATTAAAAACTATTTTTAGAAATTTTTTAAACTAAGAAAAACTGTTTAAAATGATTTAAAACTATTAAAACTTAAAATAATTATAAAAATTAATCTAATGATGATAAAATTAATGTAAGAGTTGCAATAATCCTATTAGCTAAGAAAAATATAAAAAGTGCAAAAATGTGAAATTTGAAATTTAATAATAAAATAATATTAAAAATCCAAAAATTACAAAAAAATTCTAAAAACTTGCAAACTAGTTTATTTTAACCTAAATAATCAGAAAATGAAAGTGAAATTACCAAAATTACCCCTAATGGGCCCCCAAATGGGCTAAAACCAAAAACAGTCAACACTAATGGGCTTTTTTTTTTACCAAAGACCTCTTGGTCTAGCAGTATGTGAGTGGCCCTCTAACCTTAAGGTTGTGGGTTCAAGTCTCGGTGGAGACATGTGAGATAAAAATTGTGAGATAGTTGGTGTGAGTTGTAAATTTTCGTTCTAACTAGGCCCAAATGACCTGAAGAAACCCAATCTGACTCAAAATTTAATTCTAAGCACAAAAGTCTAAAGGCCCAAAAGCTGAATATGAGCTTATCACAGCTTAAATAACAAACAACTTATTCTTATTGGGCCAATAAGCCCATTAAGCAATAAGCCAATGCCATAAGCTCTGCTTAAACACACAACCTTCTTTTGAGATGCCTAAGAGATCTATAAAAATAATTTTTGAAAAAGCTCACTCAATAAGCCAGAAATAAGTAAAACAGAAATCCACAAAACGACAAAATAGTCGGGTTAGAGTTCTAGGGGGTTTCAGAAGCTCTGGCTTGTTGCAAAAGCTCACAAATATCTTAACTAAGAATAATTAATCAAGAAAATCAAAAAAATCCAAGTAGAATAAGTTGTGTGAACCAATAAGCTGGCTGAAAAAGCCAAATAAGCTAGTTTCCTAGCAAAAGCTTAACCAAAAGACTTGTAACCTTCCAGACTTGTTATTAAGCTGAGAAAAATGAGTTCTATTACAAAAACCAAGTTGTTGCATGTACCAATAAGCAAAACAGATTCAATAAGCTTGTTGACCAAGTTTAACCCTTAGTCAAACGCTGACAAGAGTAATTCAAACGCTGACAAGTACAATTTTGGGTGTTGACAGACTTAATGAAGTATTAAAACTTTGTTTTCAACCTGCTGGTCAAGGCTTGAGTACAAACCTTGTGAATCAAGGTCTACCAGTTGGGTAAACTTGATGAGTTTTGGCACAAATAAGCTTACAAGCCAGTATGCTTATAAGCTAGCAACAAAGCAAACCAAATAGCCAAATATCCTCACAAGCAGTACATAAACAAGATCCAAGCAACAAAACAACAATCCTTACACTAGAATCACAAATGAAAGCACAAAAATGAGGTGGTCACTTTGCTGATGCAAATGACCACTTTAGCCAACTTTGATAAGCTATAGCACACTCAATGAGCCACCAAATTCAACAACGAGATAATCAATAGATAGCTTATCACCTAAACTATTCCCAAACCTAATTTCAGACCTTAGATCCAACAAACAAAGAAGTTATTGGATCTGATGTGTTTGACCAATTTTAAAACACATTTTATCAGATTTTTGCAAAACTTGAAATCCCTTTTCTAAACTTTTAGAAACTTAACCAATGACTAAAACTTGTTTAATATGACTTGTTTAGACTTCCCAAACCCTAAGAACCAAGGGCACAAGGCCACAAGGCCTTATGAACTAGTAATCCCAAACAATCCTTTATTAAGCACTTTTCAAACAAACTTCTTAATCCTTCAAACAACCTACTGATTTTAATGATCAGATAGCTACACTAGGTGACAACTAACAGTTACCAACCATAAAACACAAAGACCAAACATAAAATCACCAAATCATATAGCAAAACATAAAACAGACAATATCATGTGATTTTTAGAGGAATCTTAACAAGAGGTTATACCTGTCCTCCACAACATCCTAGGAGGACCAGCAATGCTCCTTGGACCTTGTTCAACAACTAGAACAAGACCAAGGTACTTCAACAAGGGAGATGAATGACTGCCTTGGTTGATGTTTCAAAGTAGAAACTCAACGACTTGATTTCTTCAACACAATGAACAAACAGCCCAACCAAAGGCTCCAATCCCTTCACAAGCTTGGTGTCAACAAGCTTGTAAGAGCTTATAGCTTTTAGTCAAGGATTAGTACAACAAAATAGAAAAATCAGAAACCACTTTTCAAGCTTATTTCAAACTTGAAAACCTTACCAAACATAAACGTCCTTGAACCACAAGATTCAAGCACACTTATATCATATAATGGAACTCAGAATTACCCTTAAACAACACCAACTTTCAAAAACATAAAAAGGAATTACAATTTTCTCAAAATACCAACTTTTATAAAATTTAAAAAGGAATTACAATGTTTAAAAGGTAAAACTGGAACAAGGCTCTCTCACATGTTAAGGAGTCCTTATATAGGCCACAAAGGCTGAGATTACAATGAGAAAACCCTAGCTATGAAGTCCCTAAAATGCCCTTGAATCTTCTAGACGAATTTTGATATTGAGCTGTCCAAATGCATCCAAATCGTTCATTTTAGCTTTCTAGTTAAGCATTGAGTATGGGCTGTTGATTTTGACACCTGGCATTCCTTGGAGGCTAAGTTGTGATGTGATGGGTGGACGTCTTGAATGGTGGGACCCTTTGGTGAGTGGGAGTGAGGGTTTTAGGTGTGGGATGAGTTTCTGTATGTGTGAATCAAGTGTGAGTAAGGTTAATTTGGATTTACCCTTTGTTTAAGTGAAGGTAAATCCTGGGTTCTTCATGGTAAACAGTAACTAGTTTGATCCGTTTTTGTAGGGAAAAAGGTGTTTGGCGCGTGTTTGTTTAGTTTGAACTTAGGGAAATGACATAATAAGTCCTTGTGTTTTGGCAAGAATGGTAAAACTTGTTTAATCAGCCAAAAACTTCGTTTCCTTTGTAAATAAACTTTTCACATTCACACTTTGGCCACCAAACTTTTGCAAAAGGTAATCAAGGGTTATTTTTGCCATGTTTGAATATTTGAGGGACTGATTTTGGACTTTCTTGATCTTCAAAGGTCTTCATTGGTTCTTTGACTTTATAAGGGACCATAATTGACAAATTAGAATTGATGAGGGACTGATTTTGCCATTTCTTCAAAGTTGAAGGACCATTTTGTAATTTTGACAAACTTAAGGGACTAAACTTGTAATTATGAATATACAAGGGTTTTAAGTGTCATTTCTTCATATTTTGAGGATCAATCTTGTACATCTTCAAGTCTTCAAGGGTTAATCTTGGATAATTCATGAACTAGGGCCCGGTTCTTTGTACGGCTTCATTTCTCGTGTCCGTTTTTCCTTGTTTCTTGTGATCTTTTTGTCTTTTTCACGATATCCATACCTAAAACACACAAGTAAACAAATACAAGCATATATATATATATGGTATTTTATGACATTTTAATGCATTTAAAGCTCGAAAAGAACGATGAGATCATGTACAAATGCCATCTCATCACTCCCCCATACTAAGCCATTGCCGTGCCCTCACGCAATGTTAGAATAAAGTATCTAAGCATCACCAAAATTCAATTTTATTAACCTTTATTGAAAAGTAAAAGACTTGCAACAATACTACGAAGATGTGAAAAGACATAATGTATGATTTTCATCACGAATGTGACTTTTAGGGTTAATGAATAGAAACAAGTAAATGTCCCATAGAGTAAATTTCATCATCCTTGATTGATGATCTGGTAAGGGAGCAACATAGATTCTTTGCTGAAAAGAGAAGGAAAGAAAAGATTAAGTCTCCAACTACTATGCAGATTAGAAATCAGATGATGAACTTGTTGATCCCTTTGGTTGGATCTATATTCTGTTAAGAATTAGTATAATATTTTGTAATCAAACTAAAACACTTTGAGCACTCTTAATAAACACTAAATAAGTTATGCGGAATCTAACTTATAAAGCACAGAAGAACATAATTACTTTTAACTATTCGATTCTCTTATTAATCGACTTGTATGGGGTACATGAAAGACATTGTACCTATGTTCCTTTTATAGAGTAAGGAACCCTAGAAACCTTAGAATATTCTATAAAAATAACTATATCACAAACGATATATTATCAATATTCTAACTATTTAGGTATATCACATAAGATATACTCTAACTATAACTATGACATATCTTATACAAAGATATATTCGTCCTAATCTTCATAGCAGTACTTACTATGTACCGCGTTAACACTGACGGTAATTACATAGCACTAACAGTACTTCAAATACACTAACGGTACTTGACACTTAACAACTAATTCCCAACAATCCTCCCCTAAGCAAGAAATGATAACTTGTTGTCTTCTTGTTTCTTTTGTACTGGATGTATTAGAAATACATGTCTTCAGTCTTTCCTTCATCCTTGGATTGAACTTGGTAATTTGTATTCGCATCCAACTGAATGTAGCCAAACACTTCATATGTAGATCTTTTTCTGATAAGATAATCTTCAAACATTATGAGCATCATCTTTGGCTTCAAAATATGATCTTCTTGTGTCTTCTAATCATTCATTTATCTTTGTAGCATCAGTTTTTGTCTTCTTGAGTTTAGTCCTTGAACTCTTGATCATAAATCTTCCACTTGATTTGATGATAACAAAACCTTCTAAGTATTATATCTTCTAATACTTCTTTGTCTGCAATCTTCATACCTAAAATAAAACAGTTAACAACAAAACACCAATCTGTATTGGCTTCATGATTTTTAGCAAATCACAGCTATCAACGGATTTGATAAATTCTTTACCAGTTAGCCATACACTCTGGAATAGCCAATACTTTATTCACAAAGAATTAAGTGTAATGAAAACCTTACAATCTTTGGTAAATTGTCAACCATCAACGGATTTGATGAAGTCTTTACCTAGTACCGTTTGTCTAGGAAATTCCTTCAAGTTCTGTTGAACTCTCTTCCAAGCTTGTATGTTCCGTTTCATCAGTATGTACTATTGTATGTACTGTTGACTGTGTATGTACTGCTTGTACATTTTCAGTCTGAGCAATTCCTTGAGTTTCAACTCCTGTATTCATCCTTTGAGCAGTCTCTTCCTCTCTTGAACTTACTTTCTCCTTTCTATTCTTCCTCACATAAGTGGTTTTGATAGGTGGAGATGTACTTGTAGGTTCAGCAGTACTTGGCTCAATTCTAGGAGTACTACCAAATTGTCTTTGTTGTTGTAGACGTTTCTTGAATTCTTCAACAGCTTTCTTGTCTGCTTCAGATCCAATCTCAACAAAATTCAATCCAGTCTTCTTACTTTGCTCATACAAAGTCTTGATTTCTTCAAAAGTTTTCTTGACCAGCTGAATATGAGTGAATCCTTTTACTTTCTTTAGAAATTTCATCATTTGACTTCTAATCTGCATAGTTGTTGGAGGCTTAATCTTTTCTTTCCTTCTCTTTTCAGCAAAGAATCTTTGTTGCTCCTTTACCAGATCATCAATCAATCTTGATTTTTCTTCTTCATCATATGCATCTTTTTCTTCAGCTATCAATGAGGCTGCAAGAAGCTCACTTGCATGTATCTCAGCTTTAATCCTATCATACTCTTGTATGTTCCATTCTTGCTGTATCCTTTTAGCTCCTAACAAATTTTGCTTTGCTGCAAGTTCTTCCTGCAATTCATCTTCACGAATTTGTGCTTGCATTCTATAAGCAAATTCCTCATCATGGTCAATTTGATTAAATATGTACATGACCTTGTTTATATCATCATATGAATCACTTTCATCTTCAGATTCTGACAATAATTGCTTCTTCCCCTTATCCTTTGGATTTATCTTAGGTAACTTCTTCTTCAGTTTGGCAGCTACTTCTTCATTAGCTAAATGTTGAATGACTATACCTTTTGTAGGGTATGAAGCTTGTACTTTCTTACCTTGAATTTGATCCTTTGAGGCAAGAACTTCTTGTTGTGTATTTTTCTCCACTTCTGCTTGCTTAGCCTTCTCAACTAAATTCTTCTTTAGATCAAGCAGCAATTTGGCTAAAGTCTCATTTTCTCCAAATGAACTTTGACTTTCCAGTGAAGGATGATCATCAGCGGTACTTTCAATTGGCTTAGAAGTACATGGATCTTCAACAATGTCAGCAGTACTTGTAGTTGACTTAGCAATACTTGGATCTTCAACAAAGTTGACTTCACCAGTATTAGACACATTTGCTTCTTCAATCACTTGTGTTTCCCCAGATGCTTTATCTTCTATAGAAGCCATCATATCAATTTGCACTTCTTCAGTCTTTTCTGACTTATTGCTTTGTGGTGATGGATCAGGAAACTGATTAGAAATTTCCTCCAACTTCTCATAGAAAACACTCCAATTAGCTTGAGGTGGTGATTGAACTGATGGCTTTGGCTGAGTTGCCAATGTTTCTGCAACTTGTGGCTCCTCTGGTTGATTTACCAATTTTTCTTGAACTTGTTCTTGAACTTGTGGTTCCTCTGGAGTAGGTTGTGGGTCTTGCTGTTGAATCTCCATGTCTGAAGGTTCATCCACACCAGTCTCTAAACCAGTTCCATCTTTAAAAGTCCCCATGACATCTTCATCCAATTAAAAATTGATGTATTTTCAGAGATCCTTGTTTGATTATCAGAAGAAGGTGGGTGTTCTTCATTATTCCTTCCCTGTTCTTCAATATTCCTCCCTTGTTTGGTTGCATTCAGTTGCCTTTTCTTGAGGTTCCTGAACCTTTGCTTCCTGATTGCAGATGTCTGAACAGATCTATATTGCCTCATCCAAAATGACACTTTTGTCCTTAACTTGAGTAGGCTAGCTTCCAATTCAGCAATTTTCTTGTCTTGAACAAGCTTATCTTTCTGCAATACCTGTACATGTTGGGACAAACTTGTACACAAAGAAGTTAAATTTGCAACATCCACCACCTCTGGTGCTTATGCTTGTGGTGAACCACTAGCAGCAATAGAAGCATCAGGTGTGTGGATCATCTCATCAGTATTTGGTGGAATACCAACATTGTGAGAAGAAGATTGTAAATCTTCTAGAGAGTGGGAGCTCTGGTGAGAAGGAGTTTGCTGAGAAGCACTAGCATTGCTAGGTTCCTCACCTTCTTGATTGGCAGGTTGGGCTAACATATGGGCAAACAATTGTGTGACAGTTCCTGAAAAGGCAGTGCCTTGTTTGTTCAAGAAAGAGAAAGTTCTGTTTGTGAATGAAGGAACATCCCATGTATCAGTTAATGCTGGTAGGTTAGGTATTTGGTCACTAACTAAAGCCTGAATGAATCTAGGATACATTAGAAACTTCTTAGTCCCTTCCAAATTCCTAGTCATGCCTTCAAAAATTAATTTTGAAAAATTAAAAACCCTGTTATTTGCTAGACAAATACCAGCAGATGCCAATGCAGCAGGTATTTGATCCAAAGATGTACTTTTTGAACTTAAACAGTGAATAATAGCAAGAAAAAGCAATTTTCATTGAGGTGAAAATAATGCTTTAAAGAAAGTAATACTTTCCCTACCACCTCCATAGCCCATGGCTGCAAGGCCATCATGAATCTCTATATTATTAAGCATACTAAGTCCATTTTCATCATTAAGTCTCAAACTTGCTCTTAGCAGTACCTTAGTGACATATATATTCCTATGATTTACCTTAGCCTTAATGCAAGGTTGATCAAAACGTGTACCTAAAACAGCAGTATCCCAAAATTGTTCAACAATGGGTATAGAGACAACTGGACTTACAGTGAGTGCGAAGCGAATATGACTTCGAGAAAGGAAACCAAGCATCTCATGGAAACCAAGTGAGTCATCATTCTTAGCAAGATTCACAACTAAATTATGCTTAGAGATTACTTGTAAGGCAGCCATTAGTATTTTTGATGATCGAAAGATTAGAGAGAGGGTTATAGAATCAAGAGAGAAAAATAAAAGATTAGGTGAATCAATTGTGTAATTGGGGTAAGTATTTAAGTAAATAACAAACCCAAGCGCGAAGAAACCGCTAAATTTACAAAAGAGACCCTTAACGGTACAACGGACATGTAGCGGTACATGGAACATAAGCTGTACATGGTTTTGTGTAAGCGGTACATGGTTTTGTTCTAGTGGTACTTGGAGTGACAACGGTACCTCACAATTTTGACCAGTTCATGCTTTCCACTAGACATGTAACCTCTTTTATCTTTTTCTATAAACCTGATATAACATCAAAAACACAAAGCATAGACTATACAATAAAATTTATATAAAACTTGTACAACTATTACCTCCCCTCAACATATGCAGCATGTTATTGATTGAGCATACCAATGTGTGTTACCAGGAATTCAAATCTCTTTGCATCAAATGCCTTGGTCAACAAATCAGCTACATTGTTGTCTGTATGAATCTTCAATACTTGAATAAGCTTTTTGTCATAAGCATCTCTTATAAAGTAATGTATTATTTCAATATGCTTAGTCTTGGAGTGAAATACTGGATTCTTGACAATGCATATAGTACTTTCATTATCAATGTAAATCTTGGTGTTCATGAAATTGAACCCATAGTCCAACAATTGATTTTGAATCCAAAGTACTTGTCCACAGCAATGAGTAGCAGCTACATATTCAGCTTCAGTTGTAGAAGTAGCAACAATGGTTTGCTTCTTACACTGCCATGATATGAGTCTTCTGCCTAGGAATTGACAACCTCCTGTTATGGATTTCCTATCATGATTTGCTCCAGCATAATCACTATCTGAGTAAGCTTCCAATTCAAAGGTGGAGTCTCTATGATACCATAATCCTAAATTAGGTTGACTTTTAAGATATTTAAAAATCTTCTTCACAGCATAAAGATGTGTCACCTTTGGATGAACTTGGAATCTTGAACATGCACACACAACAAACATTATGTCTGGTCTTGAAGCAGTAAGATACATCAATGAACCAATCATTGACCTATAGAGATGAATGTCAACATCCTCTCCATGTTCATCTTTTGATAAAGATTTCTTGGCTTCAAAAGGTGTGCTTGTACTCCTTGTATCCATACATGAAAATTTCTTTAAGATTTCAGCAACATATTTATCTTGGCTGATAAATATTCCATCTTTTCTTTGTTTGACTTGTAGTCCCAAAAAGAAAGTTAGTTCTCCCATAGAACTCATTTGAAATCTTCCTTTCTTCAAAGCTTCAAACTCTTCACACCATGTCTTCTTGGTAGAACCAAAAATGATGTCATCAACATAGACTTAAACTAGAATAATGTCTTTGGCATTTTTCTTGATGAACAGAGTTTTATCAATGGTTCCTCTCCTATATCCATGTTCTAGCAGAAAGTTGGATAAAGTTGCATACCAGGCTCTTGGAGCTTGATGCATAAAGTGCTTTGATAACTTTGTAGACTCTATTGGGGAATTTAGGATCTACAAAACCTGGAGGTTGTGAGACATATACCTCCTCTAAAATAGTACCATATAGAAAGGCACTTTTCACATCCATTTGATAGACTATAAATCCCATATATGATGCAAAGGCCAAAAATAACCTAATGGCTTCTATTCTTGCCACTGGTGCAAAAACCTCATCATAGTCTATCCCTTCTTCCTGTTTGTAGCCTTGAGCAACAAGTCTTGCCTTGTTTCTCACAACAACCCCTCTTTCATCCCTCTTGTTCCTGAAGACCCATCTTATACCAATTACTCTTTTTCCTAAGGTAAGATCCACAAGAATCCAAACCTTTTGTAGCTCAAATTATGTTAATTCTTCTTGCATGGCATCCACCCAACTTTCTTCATCAAGAGCCTGAGAGATATTTTTGGGCTCTACTTGAGATAAGAAACAGGCAAACAAACAATGCTGAGTATCTTTATGATTTGTTCTCTGCTGTTGTTTGACATAACTCACTAGTGCATGAGTTTTAATATTGGTTTGCAGTTGTCTTCTGGTTTGTACAACAGATTTTGGATCACCAATAATCTGAGTAGCAGGATGGTTGTTGTTGACTTTATGAGTGGGAATAGAACTGACTGGAATTTCAATTTCCAAATTGTTGAAGTCAGTTACTGCACCCTGCTCATCATAAGAAGCTTTGGAGAAGATTCCTTCAGCTGGACTGGCATATAAGTCTTCATCGTCCAATGCTTGCAAAATCTCTTCTAGGGAGTCAGCAGATCTAGCAGATTTTGACTTATTGTAGATGAAGTATCGCTAGGTATAGTATGTACTGCTGAGTGTTGTGACTCAAAAGATTCTTCTCCTGAATGCTTATTAACAAATGTAGCATTATTTTCTTGATCTTGAAGCCTCTGAAGCTCATGGGAGGCTTGATCATCACTTGATGGCATGGTTTGCTTCTTGGGAGTTGCAGATATGGGAGTAACAGTAGGCATATTTGGCACATAGATGTGAACATCTTCATCTGATGAAGAAACATCTTCTTGAGTACCTATATTAATTGCACTTGACTCCTCACCTACATTGTTAGTTTGACAATCTTTTTGCAAAGAGTAGTAATCCATGAAGTTAGTTAGATAATCTAAATCAAACATCCAAGCATAACCTATTCCTGGAACATTGGGTTTATTTTCTAAGAAATTGACATGAGCATTTTCTTCAACCTTCTTAGTTGCCAAATTGTAAACCCTATATGCTTTACTTTGCAATGAATATCCTACAAGATATCCTGGATCAGACTTTCCATCAAACTTTCCCAAGTAATCAAGAGTATTTAGTATGGACACATGACACCCAAAAGGTTTTAAATGACTTATGTTAGGCTTTACATTAGTCAAAAGTTCATAAGGTGTTTTGTTTTGAGGCTTAGTTACTAGGACTCTATTTAACACATAACATGCAGTATTGATTGCTTCAACCCAAAAGGTATTTGGCAAAAGTGAATCAGCCAGCATAGTTCTAGCAGCCTCAATTAATGTCCTATTCTTCCTTTCAGCTACTCCATTCTGTTGAGGAGTTCTAGGATTACTAAATTGCCTCTTAATTCCTTTAGACCTACAGAATTCATCAAAATCAGCATTCTTAAATTCTGTTCCATTATCAATCCTAATGATTAAAACCTGTTTAGTGAACTGCTTTTCAACTAAAGTGATAAAATCCTTTAGTAATTCACTTGTTTCACTTTTAAGGGCTAAAAAGAAAACCCAACTGAATCTACTATAATCATCAGTTATGACTAGACAAAAGGTCTTATAGCTAATGCTTCTTATAGAAACTGGACCAAATAAATCCATATGCAAGAGATACAAAGGTTTTGTCACAGTATTTACAGTCTTGGTCTTACAAGAGGCTCTATGTTGTTTTCCTTTTTGACAAGCAGCACATGTGAAATCATTTTGAAAAGATTTGTTAGGTAAACCTCTAACCAAATTCCTTTTTACCAATCTATTAAGATTCTTAAAATTCACATGACCTAACCTTCTATGCCATAAATTTGACTCATCTAAAGAAGCCTTAGCTAGCAAACATGTAATACCACCTGTTGGAGTAATAGTATGAAGATTAAAGGTGTACATATTTTCTTGCCTGGGTACTTTAAGCAGTATTTGAGATTCCTTGGGCATCTCAAAGTCTTTGGACAACACCAAGCAGTCTTTGTCTGTGAATAGAACCTTGTTCTTCTTATCACACATTTGTGATACTGAAAAGAGATTGAACTCATTCAATTCTTTCACAAAGAAGACATCTTCAAATTCCAACTTTCCTGTGTTGATTTTCCCTTTGCCAGTGATTCTACCTTTGCTGCCCCAAAGGCTACTGGTCCTCCTCTGAATTCTTCAAATTCAGCAAGAAAATCTTTGTTCCCTGTCATGTGTCTTGAGCATCCACTATCTACATTTCCTTTATCTTTTAATTCATCAATGAGATGCCCCTGCATACAAATAAAACTCATTAGTTTTTAACAGGGACCCAAGCCACATTTGGCTCGGATCTTGTGGGACCTACACATTTCAGAGTTTGTACTGAAGCATTCCCAGTATTTCTACTTTTACTCTTATACTTCATGGTTTCATTTATGTAGTCAAATTCATAGGGTGACTCTATGTGCTTTAACTTCTTTGACTTAAGTACTGCTTGAGCGGTACTTGCTTTAACATATGGTATAACTCTTTTAGGAACCCACATTTGTACTGATTTGTTCTTGTCCTTACTTCTAGGTGCTTTAACTTTTTCAAAAACCTTTTTAGAAGTCTTGGAGAACATTGGTTTTACAGACTTTAAACCAACAATACTTGAGTTTGGTCTAGCAGTACTTATAGATTTAAGCTTGCCGGTACTTGGTTTACCAGACTTTAAGGATACAAGTCCTTGCTTCATGAGTACTGACCTAGGAACAAAACTTTTGGTAGGATTATTTTTAACCTGTTTGACTACCCTTGTGTGATCAAACTTAGGTTTTTCATCTTTAAGTTTCTGTTTCCTATCTCCCTGTGCATTTTTCCTATTACTATTTTTCATGACCCTTTGTGTAGCCTTTTGTTTCACAATTTTATCTTCATGTAATGTGTAGTCTTTGATAAAATGACTTAGACTACCACAAACATAACATCCTTTTCTTCTTAAATAAGACCCAAAAGGTTGTTTTGACTTTACTTTTTCAAAACCTAGCCCAACCCTTTTGTTTTTAGTATGTTGTTTATTGTTTTCCAATATCTTGCAAGGAGTTTTTACCTGCTTGGGAGCAGAACTAGTCTTAGATTCCTCAAAAACAAAGTTATTCATTAGAGGTGGATAAACAATATTCTTGGTCACATCAGTATTTTCTTGAGGCACTGTACTAGAGTTAAAGACATTACTAAACTTAGGATCTTCTAACTCTATACTGGTATCATTACAAGGGGGCATGAAAATTCCAGATACTGGTGGAGGAACTGCCTTCATTCCTTCAGCATATCTATCATTTTCAGGTGTATCATCTACCTCACCAGAACTATCAAAAATCCCTTTTGACAAGTCCTTGTTAGTTAAGGTTATCCCATGTTGATTCTCAATATATACTAGGCCTGTTTTATCATAATACCCCATTTGTGAATTAATCAACTTTCCTAATCCCTTAGAGGATTGTTGCCATTGACTAATTACTTCCCTCTCTTTACAAAGACCGGTTTTTAAAGCTTCATTTTCAGTATTTATTTTTAAAAGTTGTCTTTCAAAAGCTTTTATTTCCACATTTTTTCCCTCATTTGAAGAGTCAAAATCCTAATTTTCTCTTTATAGTTTTGTTAAGGCATTTTGTACAAAACTATATTATCTTCAAGTTTAACAACACCCTGTTTGAAAGCCTTTACTTCTATAGTGCATGTGTTAGCCTTTTGATACTGTTCCTCTAGTTCTACTTTTAGACTATTAAATTTAATAATACAATCTTTAGAACAAGGGTGTACCTCAGTATCTTCATGAGAGAGAGCCATTAATCCAAGCTCTTCTTCTTCTTCTTCTTCTGCCCAATTCACCACTCCATCTACAGTAACCAATGCTTTGGTTCCTTTAGGACTCATGCTGTTTCCTCTTGGAAAGCTTTCAGATATTTTTAGGCTAGTTTTATAGCTGTTCTTGGACTTCAGATTGTTTGTCTCAGCTTTATCTCTATTGCATTCTCTTGCAAAGTATCCATTCCTTCCACAGTTATAGCATTCAACTTTAGACTTGTCATATCCCAATGGCTCATTAGGATCAACAGTCATTTTTCTTCCAGTCTTCTTGAAGAACCTATTAGATCTTACTGACACCATTGCAGCTTGCCATTGAAGATCCATCTCTTCAACATCAGCATCATCCATTTGGAACAAGTCATTAAGAGTTAACCTTGGCCTGTTGTCTTGTCCAGCAAAGAATGAGAGAGCATCACTGTCTCTAAACAATGGTGAAGACCTTCCATGTGGATTTTGAGAGATCATATGACTGCTTTCAATACTTTGTGGGTAAGTACTGCTTGTAAGTCCTCCAGCGGTTTTTGTGAAGTAAGTACCGCTGCTAGATCCACTAGCGGTATTTTGAAAGTAAGTACCGCTGTTCCCATCTGACACAAAAGCCAAGTTAGACTTTGAAGTAGTTGCTGTCTTTACTTTAGTGACTTTCACATCCATCTCATATGCTCTAATATTGTTGTAGAGATGATCAAATGGAATTGTTTCCAAATAATCTCTTGTGATGAAGTGCATAGCCATTGCTTTCCACTATGGTGGAACACTTCTTAAGAATTTTAGATTTGCTTCTTCATTAGGAATTACTTGTCCATAAACTGCTAACTGAATAAGCAACTTGCTGAACCTTCCATATCCACCATGTATTCCCTCTATACTGGTAATGGAGAAGTTATCAAATTCTTGCTTAAGAACAATCTTCTTAATTTTCTTAGATTTGTCATTGCCTCCAAATCTACGTTTTATAGCATCCCACATAGCTTTGGCATCTTTATAATGATGAAAGCTTGGTAGAATGTCTTCAGAAAGATCTATAGCCAAAGAAGTTCTAGCTTTTCTTTCTCTGATTTCTACTTGTACCTCATCAACAGTCACAGCAGGTAGAACATAGCATGTATCGTCTGGCAACCAGTGAAGCTTCTTTGGTGTGTTCCTATTCTTGATAACTTGCCATACAGTATGATCTGTGTGATTCAAGTAGTGTTCCATCTGCATAGCCCAAGTCTCATAATTGTCACCTTTGAGAACTGGGAGTTTAACAGCAGACAAAGTATGAGAAGGTGTTGGTGTAGAGGTAGCTACATTATTCACGACTTGAGCGCCTTGTGTTGGTGCAGGATGCACAACTTGTAGTTGCCTTGAGGTAGAACAGGATCAGTGTTCTGAACATCATCAACATGAGCATTAACACCATCTGGTTGAGACATTGAGATTTGGTATGTGTGGAGTGTATGGGTTCGTGTTCTTCTTTTTCAGAGTTTCTCAACAAGCTCTGATACCACTTGTTGATCCCTTTGGTTGGATCTATATTCTGCTAAGAATTAGTATAATAGTTTGTAATCAAACTAAAACACTTTGAGCACTCTTACTAAACACTAAATAAGTTATGCGGAATCTAACTTACAAAGCACAGAAGAACAGAATTACTTTTAACTATTCGATTCTCTTATTAATCGACTTGTATGAGGTACATTAAAGACATTGTACCTATGTTCCTTTTATAGAGTAAGGAACCCTAGAAACCTTAGAATATTCTATAAAGATAACTATATCACAGACGATAGATTATCAATATTCTAACTATTTAGGTATATCACATAAGATATACTCTAACTATAACTATGACATATCTTATACAAAGATATATTCGTCCTAATCTTCATAGCAGTACTTACTTTATAAGTAGCAGTACTTACTATGTACCGCGTTAACACTAACGGTACTTACATAACACTAACAGTACTTCAAATACGCTAACGGTACTTGACACTTAACAAATAATTCCCAACAGAATTTTCTTAAGAAAGTTAAAGGATTTACTCATATTCAGCTGGTCAAGAAGAATTTTGAAGAAATTAAGACTTTGTATGAGCAAAGTAAGAGGACTGAATTGAATTTTGTTGAAATTGGATCTGAAGCAGATAAGAAAGCTGTTGAAGAATTCAAGAAACATCTGCAACAACAAAGACAATTTTGTAGTACTCCTAGAATTGAGCCAAGTACTGCTGAACCTACAAGTACATCTCCACCTATCAAGACCACTTATGTGAGGAAGAATAGAAAGGAGAAAGTAAGTTCAAGGGAGGAAGAGACTGCTTAAAGAATGAATACAGGAGTTGAAACTCAAAGTATTGCTCAGACTGAAAATGTACAAGCAGTACATACACAGTCAACAGTACATACAACAGTACATACTGAGGAGACGGTACATACAAACTTGGAAGAGGGTTCAACGGAACTTGAGGGAATTTCCAAGAGTGTTAAAAGGAAAAGGTCAACAAAGCTAAAGAAGAAAGCTAAGAAAGCTAAAACAACAACAGAGGATAGTGATGACGATGAGAGCTTAAACAAGTACTTGAAGATTGTGAAATTTGAAGATCAATGTATTGATACAGAGATTTTTGGAAAAAGAGCATCCATTGCTAAGTAGATTTACACTACAGATCAAGGACTTGAAGCTCATGGAATTCAGAGAACTGATGGCACAACAAGAGTATTCAGACTTTTGGAGGATATTCTTCACATTCTTGACAGACAAGATATTCAAGATCTTTCAAGGTTAGTTCAAGAAGGGAGTGCAGGTAAAACTGAAGTATCATTATTATATTGGGAATTTCTCTTTATGTATGAGCCACACAATTATGATCAAGAAATGTTGAAGAAATTAGAGAATCAGGTTCCTAGTTACTGGAGATATTACAGGTCATGTGGATTGCATATTTTGGATGTAGATGATGTTACATACTATATGCTGCAAGAGAAAACTTACCCTTTCAAAAGAAAATTGTTGGAAAGGATGTTAGAATAACAATTAGAAGTTACAGAAGAGTCTGCTGATGCTTTGGAGTTGATCAGAATGGTTAAACAACAAATCAAGGATTTGAAAGATGAGGAAGAAGCTGAGAAAGAATCTTAAGTGTTTGACTTTCAGTCACACTTCACAAATGGTTGTCAGTTCACCATGTCTAACACACACAAGAACTAGCTAGTCCATAAGCAAACGGTTTGTGGTAAAGACTTATCAAATTCGTTGAAAGCTGATAGTTTGCTAAAAATTATATGGTTCTAACTCACCTTGTTTCGAGACAAAGAGTTGGCTAGTCCTAGACAAACGGTACTAGTTAATGACTTCATCAAATCCGTTGATGGTTAACAATTTACCAAAAATTGTAAGGTTTTCATTACACCTTATTCTTTGTGAATGAAGTATTGGCTATTCCAGAGTTTACGGATAACTGGTAAAGAATTTATCAAATCCGTTGATAGCTGGTGATTTGCTAAAAATCATGAAGCCAATACAGATTGGTGTTTGTTGTTAACTGTTTTATTTCAGGTATGAAGTTTGCAGGCAAAGAAGTATTTATAAATAATACTTAGAAGGTTTTGTTATCATCAAATTAAGACACAGATTTATGATCAAGAGTTCAAGGACTAAACTCAAGAAAACAATAACTGATGCTGCAAAGATGAATGAATCTTTAGAAGATACAATAAGATCATAGTTTGAAGACAAAGATGATATTCATAACGTTTGAAAATTGTCTTATAAGAAGAAGATCTACATTTGAAGTGTTTGGCTACATTCAGTTGGATACAAATACAAATTACCAAGTTCAATCCAAGGATGAAGGAAAGACTGAAGACATGTATTTTTAATACATCCAGTACAAGAGAAACAAGAAGACAACAAGTTATCATTTCTTGTTTAGGGGAGGATTGTTGGGAATTATTTGTTAAGTGTCAAGTACCGTTAGTATATTCTAAGTACTGTTAGTGTTATGTAAGTACCGTTAGTGTTAACGCGGTACATAGTAAGTACTGCTACGTATAAAGTAAGTACTGCTATGATGATTAGGACGAATATATCTTTGTATAAGATATGTTATAGTTATAGTTAGAGTATATCTTATGTGATATACCTAAATAGTTAGAATATTGATAATATATCGTCTGTGATATAGTTATCTTTATAGAATATTCTAAGGTTTCTAAGGTTCCTTACTCTATAAAAGGAACATAGGTACAATGTCTTTCATGTACCTCATTCAAGTCGATTAATAAGAGAATCGAATAGTTAAAATTAATTCTGTTCTTTTGTGCTTTATAAATTAGATTCCGCATAACTTATCTAGTGTTAGTAAGAGTGCTCAAAGTGTTTTAGTTTGATTACAAACTATTATACTAATTCTTAACAGAATATAGATCCAACCAAAGGGATCAACACCCGCTACTATCAAGATAATTCTTAGTGAGCAGTACCAATCATTAAAGTTTGGGCCAGTAAGTTCAGGACGATCAAAGAACGCTATGAGCGCAGAACTTATAGTGTTATTATCGGGTTGACCCATTTCTACAGAAATGAGTTCAAATATTAGTATTTTCGATAACAAAATACTTTCAAGAAAATAAAATTACCCCGGTATATAAACCATAGTAATTTCCTTGAATCCTAGAACTATATTGACATAGATCCATTACATCAGTTGATCTGCTAGTAATGAATGTACTCAACATAGTGACTTGTCGAATGATGAGATGGCATTTATACATGATCTCATCGTTCTTTTCGGGCTTTAAATGCATAAAATGTCATTAAAAATACCATATATATGCTTGTGTTTGTTTATTTGTGTATTTTAGGTATGGATATCGTGAAAAAGACAAATGATCACAAGACACAAGGAAAAACGATCACGAGAAACGAAGCCGCACAATGAACCGGGCCCTAGTTATGGATTTCTCAAAGAATATACCTTGAAGAATTGAAGATGTACAAGAATGATCCCTCATCAATGAAGAAATGACACTTAATACCCTTGTTTATTAATAATTACAAGTTTGGTCCCTTAAGTTTGTCAAAATTACAAAAAGGTACCTCAACTTTGAAGATTTGGCAAGTTTAGTCCCTCAAGATTCAAAATTATCAACAATGGTCCTCCAATATGTCAAACATACAATGAAGACCTTCAAAGTTCAAGAATGTCCAAGATCAGCCCTTGAAAATATTCAAAATGTTCAAAATAAGTCCTTGTAAGCTTTGATAAAAAGTTTAGTGGCCAAAGTATGAAAACCAAAAGTTTATTAACAAAGGAATTCGTTTTTGGTGGCTGAAATACTTTGTTTACATATATTTCCAAAGAACAAGGACCAAAGTTGTACAAAGGAAACATTTGAAAAAGAAATGCGCCAAACAACTCCTATCCCACCTATTTCAGATCAAACTTTGTTACTATTCATTGTATGAAACCCAGATTTACCTCACTTAAAACAAAGGGTAAAATCAAATTACCTCATTCCACGTGTGATTCACCCTTACACAATCACATCCCACACCTCACATCAAACACTACTCCACTCATGGACCCTACCCATTCAAGCCGTCAGCCAATGAATGACCAACTTCCTCTCCAAGGAATGACACGTGGCCAAATCAACAGCCCACACTCCTTACTTGGTCCCAAAGCAAAAATGAACGACTTGGATGAATTTGGACAACTCAACACATCAACACGCAGTCAAGCACTCCAAGGGAATTTTTGAGAATTCTTAGCTAGGGTTTCATGTATTTCAGCATTCTAGAATCACCACTTGTAGTCTATATAAGGAGACCTCAACATGTGAGAGTCCCTTGTTCAAGTTTTTCTCTTAAACATTGTAATTCCTTTCTAAAATTTATAAAATTTTGGTATTTTGAAAAAATTGTAATTCCTTTTTATGTTTTTGAAAGTTGGTGTTGTTTAAGAGTGAAGCTGAGTTCCATTTTATGTTATAAAGGTGTTTTGATATTTGGATTGAAGCACTTTGATTTGAACAAGTTTTCAAGTTTGAAAAAAGTTGAAAACCTTGTTCCTGTTTGGTTGAATTTAACTGTACTAACCCCTACCATTTTCCTAAAGCTCTTGCAAGCTTGTTGACACCAAGGTTGTGAAGGGATTTAAGCCTTTGGTTAGTCTGTTTGCTCTTTGTGTTGAAGAAATCAAGTCCTTGAGGTTCTGCTTTGAACAATCAGCCAAGGCCTCATATCATCTCCTTTGTTCAAGTACCTTGGTCACTCTCTAGTTGTTGATAGTGGTCCAAGGAGCATAGCTGATCCTCCTAGGAAGTTGTGGAGGATAGGTATTGGTTTCCTTTAAGTTTCCTCTAAAAAATCTTTGGTTTATGTCTGTTTTGATATTTGCTATGTGATTTGGAGTATTTGTGTTTGTGCTTTGTGTTTTATTGCTTAGATCTGCTTAGTGTCACCTAGTTGAGCTATTTGGATCATAAAATTAGTAGGTTGTGTTTAAAAATCAAGAGTTTGTTTGAAAAGGTACTAAAACAAGGTTGTTTGTTTTTTGGGATCAAAAGGCCTTATGGCCTTGTGCCCTTGGTTCTTGGGGTTTGGATACTCTAAACAAGATATTTATCACTGGTTTTGGTCATTGGTTAAGTGTTTTAAGGTTTGGAAAAGGTTTTGCAACTTTTGGAAAAATCTGATATAAGTGGTTTGAAAATGGTCAAACACATCAGCAAGGATTAAATCCTTCTTGTTTGGATTTAGAGTCTGATTTTTGGCTTGGGAAGAGTTTTTGTGATAAGCTATATGTGCAATATCTGTTTTTGGAATTTGGTGGCTTATTGAGTGTGCTAGAGCTTATAGAAGTTGGCTGAAATGGTCATTTACATCAACAAAGTGACCACCTCAGTTAGGCCTAGCATTCTATTATCTAGTGTATGCACTGCTTTTTGATTGCTTGAACTTTGTTACTTTGCTGCTTGTGAGTGTATGTGCCTATTTGGATTGTCTGCTTAAGTGATTATAAGCCAACTGGCTTATTGGCCAATTTTGTCCAAAATCTGATATCATTTGGCTAACTGGCCACTTGATTTACAAGGACTCAGCCTTGATTCCTTCACAAAAGTTTCTTATAACATGCTCATAAACAATCCCTGGCAATTTGGTAACATTTGGAGCACTTTGACTTTTGGTCAAATAAGCTATATTTGGCTTATTTTTAAGAACAACTTATTGGTACATGCAAAAACTTACTTTTTGTAATAGGTGTCATTTTTCTTAGCTTATTATCATATTTGAGAAGTTACAGGTCTTTTGGTTAAGCTTTTGCTAGGAAACTAGCTTATTTGGCTTTTTCAGCCAACTTATTTGCTTCTACAGCTTATTCTACTTGACTTTTTGTGATTTTTCTTTTTGATTATTCTTAGTTAAGCTATTTGTGAGCTTTTTCAAAAAGAATCAGCTTTTGAAACCCTCTAGAACTCAAACCTGACTATTTTGTATTTTAGTGAAAAAGTTCTTTTCAAGATTCTGGCTTATTACTTGAGCTTTTTCAAAATTTATTTTTTCAAATGGGTTTAGAATCTCAATGAGATGTTGTGTGTTCAAGCAGAGCTTATGGCATTAGCTTATAGCTTAATGGGCTTATTGGCCCATTAAGAATAAGCTGTTGACTTATTAAGTTGTGATAAGCATATTTTTAGCTTTTGGGCCATTAGACTTTCGTGTTTATAATTCAATTTTGAGTCACACTGGTGATTTTGGGCTTATTTGGTTGAGTTTGGTTTTTATTGGGCTAAAAAGCCCATTAAGGTTGACTGTTTTTGTTTTTAGCCCATTTGGGGGCCGAATAGGGGTATTTTGGTAATTTCATTTTCATTTTCTGATTATTTAGGTTGAAATAAACTAGTTTGCAAGTTTCTAGAAATTTTTTAAATTTTTGAATTTTTGATATTGTTTTAATATTTAATATTATTTTTTAATCATTTTAAATAGTTTTAATTGGTTTTAAATTTTATAAAAATAGTTTTTAGTTTAATTAAGTCATTTTAGAGTTTTGAAAATTGAAAAATCCTAATTTGGGTTTTTTATTAATTATTTTGATTTTTAGGGCTTTAATTAGCATTTAAAAATTAATATTTAGTTAAATAAAAGGTTTGAAAAAGTTTGATCATTTGTAAACCCTATTTGGATTTTTAATTATTTTGGGAATTTTTTGGGAATTTTTAGAATTAATTTTTATTTTTGTCACTTTTTACAGTTTTACGTTTTATCGTCGTAGTTTAATTTTCTCATATATGTCATTCTAATTTCTCATCTTTTCTTTCTATATTAATCCAAAATCATACAAGTTATTCACACAAAATAAACCTCCTTGGGAAACAAACTTTTACCATTGGGTCATTAGTGCACGGTTTTCCTAAACCGTCGTACTTAATACTTACCGCTTTTACGCCTTTTCCCTAAAAGGTCGTAAATTACCACAATCATTTTGGTGCCGCTGTCGGGGAGGCGTGTTGTGTTTAGATTTGAACAAATTTTGTTTTGATATTATCCAATTATCCATAATAACTATTTGTGTGTTTTAGAACTCTAAGCACACGTATTATTGGTTTTCGTTTTTTGTGAGAATATTATTACTATATTGTATATGTATCACAACAAATTCACAAGTACTTCAAAAGTGTGAAAACACAACCTTGATTGGGATTTCATCACTCAATCATTGTATTCGAATCTCAAACAAAGAAAAAAGGTAAAATAGATAAATACTTTCGTGAAGCTTGATTTTGATAAACACAAACTATAAGGTGGGTGTAAGGCGGTTGTATTTCACGACCTAAAGGAAAAAGGCTCTTAAGTGCTTCGCGTCGCCTCGTTTCCTCCGCTTGCTTGTGCGTGTTTTGATAAAAAGGGCTAATCGAGGGTTTGCCACCCAAAGTATTATCTACGTATCTATATATTTTCTTGGTTTCAAAAGATTAAACCCTCTTGAACTTTTTGGTGTTCCACCAACGTTCTAAAGTCATCAAAGGCATTGACTCAACGTGATCGTTTTCATTCCTTGAGGCTCCTTTAATCAAGAGATTTGATTTGAGGAGAGATTTGTAGATTTGTGTCTACGTAATACATCACCAAAATCCAAAAAAGTAAAAAAACAATCAAAAGCACAAAAAAAATTGGAAAAAGTAAAAACACCCAAAAGAATCTTCTTTGCTCATCCCCACGTTGTACGTGACGTTTATGCAAACTCGTAACCAAGCAAGACGTACACGTAAATGTCGTAACTGAAAGGAACAATCACAAGTGAAGAATCTTCAAGTGAGGAACCTATTATAGAACAAGAAGCTCTCATGGATAATTGTACTATGATGGAGTTGCTTCAAGCACCCACCGAGGGTTTTGGAGAAGCTATTGTGATTCCCGCCATCCTTGCGGAAAATTTCGAGATCAAGACGGGTTTAATGTCTATGCTTCAAGCAAACAAGTTTCACGGACATGAAAAAGACAACCCACATTATCACATTAGGCAGTTCAATCGTCTCACCGCGACTAGCAAGTTTAAGGATGTTCCCCATGACGCCATTAAGATGATGTTGTTTCCATACTTGTTAGATGGACCCGCCAAGATATGGCTCGAGAAAGAACCCCCAAATTCAATTTTGACATGGGGTGATCTCGTTTCTAAGTTTGTGATCCATTTTCTTCCACCATCTAAAACAACACATTTCAAAAACGAGATTTCAAGATTTACTCAAAGGTCTAATGAGAGTTTTTCTATGGCTTGGGAAAGATTTAAAGAAATGTTACCTGAATGTCCACACCATGATTTTTCCGAACTGCATCAAATTGATACTTTTTATAATGGTCTTAATGATCATGAACGAGATTATTTGAATGCCACCGCGGGTGGTAATATTTTGTGCAAAACGACTGATGAGGCTTTAAAGATAATTGAGAATAGGTCTAAGGTTTATAACCCTTGTAACATACCGAGTGTTGCCACTATGGGTTCATCATCGTCGTCTCGTAATATGAGTGCCTTGCAAGATGAAGCAAATGAGGAAAATAGGTTTTTCGATAGGTTTTCAACTCTTATGACTCATTGGAAAGCATAAGATGCTTTGAATTCTGCATCGGTTAAGGCGGTTGAGAAGAGTTGTATATCGTGTGGTGGAGCTCATGCTTTTTCCGAGTGCATTACCGCGGATGGTAACACTTCGAGTGCTTATGTAGCAACGGGAACTTACAACCAAAACGGTCAAGGTTCTCGCCCAAATTAAGCTCCACAAAATCAAAATGCTAACAACTATCGAAACAACAACAAACAAGTTGCTTACCAAGGAAATCAAAAGAATTTTAACAAGGGTAATTACAACAATGGTGGGAACAATGGGCAGTTGCAAAACAAAAATCAAAACCGTGATTTTCAAAACAATAACAAAGCTTTGCAAAACATGAAAGATCTTCCAAATGAATTTGTTGATTATGCAACGGGTAATGATGATAGATTTGATAATATGCAAAGGGAGATAATTAGCCTAAGATCCGAGATTAAGAATGATTTGAAAAATGAGTTGAAAAACGAGCTTGCAAATGAATTTAAGACTCATACAATTAAAATGGAAAGTAACGTGCAAAGGGTACAACAAAATCAACAAAAGATGGAACAAGGCCAACATGAAATTAAACAAGAGATGCTTAAGGCGGATAAAAGGCAATCTAAGTTTGAGGATAGAATATCAAGCATGTTTGAGGCCATAATGTGTAAACCGTCTTCTTCGGGTGGTCTTCCTAGTGATACCATTGCAAACCCGAAGGGAGAAATGAAGGTTATTACTACTCGTAGTGGTAAAAATTTCAAGGAACCGATCTCTCATTCTAGTACTTCTACGGAGAAGGAAATCGAGAAAGAACCCGAGGTGGTGGTAGAAAAGGAGCATATTACAAGCCCACGAAGTACCGCTCAAACCACACCTACGGTTGAACCAATACCAATTGTGGAACCCGAGATTCCAAGGCCGATGCCTATGCCCCAACCTACACCACCCTTCCCATACCCATCAAGACGAAACAAGGAGAAATCGCAAGAACGTAACAATTATCAATTTGAGATTTTTATGAAAATGTTTCGTGATTTACATTTTAACATAAGTTTTGTTGACGCTTTGGTCATGATGCCTCGATTTTCCGCCAACTTCAAAAGTATGTTGAATAACAAGGAGAAATTGCAAAAATCGTTTAGTTGTCCATCGGGTTTTCTTAGCCGCATACCTCAAAAAGTCGGTGATCCCGGTAAATTTTTAATTCCATGTGGTATTCAAGATATGGAAGAATGCTACGCCTTGGCCGATCTTGGTGCTAGTATTAATTTGATTCATCTTGAAATATTTAAGTCTCTCAATATTCCTAATCTTACGCCTTAAAGAATGTCTATCGAGATGGCCGATCATTCTACGATTCTCGCATGTGGAGTAGCCGAAGACGTTTTTGTAAAAGTTGGAAAGTTCTACTATCCCGTGAACTTTATCGTTGTAGACATTCCCATGGATCCTAAAGTTCCTCTAAGTTTTGGTCGTTCATTTTTGGATACGTCAAGAGCGCTTATTGATGTTCATGCTAGGAAAATCACTCTACGCTTCAATGAGGAGGAACTCGTCATAAATGCAATTCAAAACTCCATGATTTCTCATGTTTATTCTATCATGACTTTGAACCAAGTTGATTTAATCGATGTCATTTGCAAAGAATTTTCACAAAGAGTTTTAGGATTTGTCGATAAAAACGATTTTCCATCTCCTCCGCCGGTGGAAGTTATGAGTGTTGAAAAAAAATCTTTGATCGAGAAACCGCCAATCCTTAAATTGAAAGATCTTCCATCTCACCTTGAATACGAATTCTTGGAAGGTGATGACAAGTTGCCAGTTATTATTGAGAATGATCTTTCCAATGATGAAAAAGCCGCACTTGTAAAAATTCTTCATAAAGGGGCAATTGCGTGGAAAATTTCCGACATTAAGGGTATTGACCTAAAATTTTGTACTCACAAGATTTTAATGGAGGAGGACTATAAACAAGCAATTTAATGTCAAAGAAGGGTAAACTCCAAAATTCACGATGTCATCAAAAAGGAAGTCTTAAAACTCTTGACGCGGGAATGATTTATCCTATCTCCAATAGCCTATGGGTGAGCCCAATCCATTGTGTCCCTAAGAAGGGAGGAATGACCATTGTGCCTGATGAAAACAACGAGTTAATTCCCACTCGTGTTGTGACCGATTGGAGGGTGTGTATTGACTACCGAAAGTTAAATGACGCCACTCGTAAAGACCACTTTCCCTTGCCCTTCATAGATCAAATGTTGGAGCGACTTGCAGGAAATGACTTCTATTGCTTTTTAGATGGTTTTTCCGGTTACTTTCAAATCCCTATCGACCCTCGTGATCAAGAGAAAACTACGTTTATGTGTCAATATAGAACGTTTGCTTATCGTAGAATGCCTTTCGGACTTTGTAATGCACAGGAATGTTCCAACGATGTATGATGGCTATTTTTCATGATATGATCGAGAAGTCGATGGAAGTATTCATGTATGACTTTTCGGTGTTTGGTGATTCATTCACGTCGTGTTTATCCAATCTCGAGAAAATGTTAAAACGTTGTGGAGAAACCAACCTTGTGCTTAATTGGGAAATATGTCATTTTATGTGTAAACAAGGAATCGTCTTAGGGCACAAGGTGTCGAAAGCGGGGATTAAGGTCGATAAAGCTAAGATAGACTTCATCGCCAAGTTACCTCATCCCAAAACCGTTAAGGGAGTTAGGAGTTTCCTAGGCCACGCGGGCTTTTATCGTCGTTTCATCAAAGACTTTCCGAAAATTACTCGACCTATGACACACCTTCTCGAGAATGATGCTTCTTTTAACTTCAATGAGGATTGTGTTCGAGCTTTCGAAACTCTTAAGAGGAAACTTAACGAAGCTCCCATTCTTGTTGCTCCTAATTGGGAACTACCCTATGAAATCATGTGCGATGCAAGTGATTATTCAATTTGGGCCGTTTTAGGGCAACGTTATGAAAAGCACTTCGGTCCTATCCATTATGCTAGCAAGACGATGACCGAGGCTCAACTTAAGTACACTATAACGGAAAAGGAATTCCTTGCCGTGGTTTATGCTTTTGAGAAATTCCGACCTTATCTTGTCTTGACTAAAAGCATCGTGTGTATGGATCATTCGGCTATCAAGTACCTTTTAGCTAAGCAAGATGCTAAGCCAAGGTTGCTTCGTTGGATTATCCTCCTCCATGAATTTGATGTCACCATACTTGACAAAAAAGGAGCCGAGAATCTAGCGGCCGATCATCTCTTTCGTCAAGAAGATCCTCACAAAGATGTATTCGAGAACAAGGAAATCACCGAAACATTTCCTCTCGAGACTCTCGGTGTAGTGAATTCTAAGGACGACACCCCATGGTTTGCCGACATTGCAAATTACCATGCGGAGAACTTCATAATCAAGGGTATAACGACACAACAAAATAGAAAATTCTTTCGTGATGTCAAGTTCTATTTTTGAGACGACCCTTATCTCTTTCGGGTTTGTGCGGATCAACTCGTTCGACGTTGTGTCTTTGGTACCGAAGCTTCTAACATCCTTAGAGCTTTTCACGAGGGACCCACGGGTGGTCACCACGGTGCTAACTTCACGGCTAAGAAAGTGTTTGATGCCGACTTCTTTTGGCCTACGATCTATCTTGATGCACACGCACTTGTGAAGTCGTGTGATTCTTGCCAACGCCAAGGAAAATCGTCGCAAAAGGATGAAATGCCGCAAAATATAATTCAAGTGTGTGAGATTTTAGACATTTGGGGCCGTTCCCATCATCTCATGGTAACAAGTATATCCTCGTCGTCGTCGACTACCTATCTAAGTGGGTGAAAGCTAAGGCTTTTCCTACGAATGATGCTCGTGTGGTAGTTAAGTTTTTGAAGCAACTATTCTCTCTGTTTGGAACCCCTCGTGCTATTATAAGCGATCGTAGAACCTATTTTTGTAATGACCAATTCGAAAAGGTTCTAAAGAAATATAGGGTTACACATCGTCTTTCTACGGCTTATCACCCACAAATGAGTGGGCAAGTCGAGGTTTCAAACCGAGCTTTGAAGAGGATTTTGGAGAGGTCGATTGGAGAAAACCATGCTTCATGGTCTGACAAACTCGATGACGCTTTATGGGCCTTTCGGACCGCTTATAGGACACCTATCGGTTGTACTCCTTATAAGTTGGTTTATGGAAAGAATTTCCACTTGCCTATTGAATTGAAACACAAGGCATATTGGGCCCTAAAGCATGCCAATTATGACTTGAAAACCGCGGGAGATCACTAGAAAATACAACGTAATGAATTGGATGAATTAAGAGATAATGCTTATGAAAATTCATTAATTTTTAAGGAAAAGACTAAAAAGTTTCATGACTCAAAGATTAAAAACCAGGTTTTTAACGTTGGTGATCAAGTGTTACTTTTTAACTCTCGTTTGAAGATATTTTCTAAGAAATTGAAATCTCGTTGGTCGGGTCCGTTCACCATAACACAAGTGTTTCCTTATGGGACCATCGAGCTAGCTCAAAATGATGGTACTAATTTCAAGGTGAATGGACATAGACTTAAGCACTACTTCGGTGGGGAAGTCCCTTCTTTGGACAACCTCGACCAAGTCACCTTCCCCAATGATAATTAGCATTGAGGGGATCGAGTCAAGCTCATGACTCGGTAATAAAAAACGAGGTGCCTCGTGGGGGAGATCGCATGCCTATCCATGTACATATTATTACTTTCTAATGTAGTTAATGAGAGGGGATTTGTGCCCTTCCAACTCGTTGTCTCGTGGTTTTTTGTGAATGTGTTATCTAGATCATCATCATTGCCACGATTGAAGACTCCCGTGTTCGTTTACGTGAGCCTCGATCGTTTGCTTGAAGAGTTTTTCATGAATCCATGACATATCCTTTATTGTTATAACAATTATCTTTTAGCATAATTCATAAACGGCTTTAGATATATTGTTGAACACCCTTTCGATGCTAGATCCTAAGCATTCGACTCTTCGTCTCTAGTATGGGGGTGTTCCACCTTTAGACTCGAAACATTGAGGACAATGTTTAATTTTAGTATTTGGGGGGGGGGGGGGGGGGTGAATAGATGCTTGCCTTGCTTACGCCCTCCCGTTGTCTAACTTTCAGCGTTTTGTTTTGTTTTGTTGCTAATAAGGCTAAAAATGGCCAAAATTTTAAATTTTTCTTAGTTTTCATAAGTGTTTTTAAGACACGAATGTATATTTTCCGATGGGTAGAATAAGAGTTAATTTTTGACTTGATGAGCATTTGGAGCCCTTTACATTCGTTAACCCGCTTGAATCAAGTTTTGCTAGACTTTTATATAGGGAACTTTGAAACGCGAAAGTCTTAGCTCATACGGGTTAAGAACAAGAACTTTTCGCAAGTTCCTATAATTGATCCTAGAAAGTCACTTATCAAGGGAACTTTAAAATGCATTCTCTAAACTTGAAAAAGTCTAAGAAAGTGCAAGATCCTATATGTAACTTGAAAACCCAAAACTTCGATTTAATATAGTTAATGAAGCTAATCTAAATTTGGCTTAATTCTGACTTGCATGGCTAAGTATTTACGAGTCTATTTAATTAAAGGTCTTTAAATAGTTAAGAACGAGAAGTGATAGAGTTAGACAAGTGATCATGCTAAACGTAGAACATGAAAATGTTCTTTCAAAAAACTCATATGTTTTTAATTTTCGCTTTTTCTCCCATAAGATTAATGCATTAGGAATAAATATAATTGCAATAAGTAAGGTCGTACGATTTGAAAGGTTACTTAGCTTCTAGCCCAAGATCGTTTAAAAGTTGCTCGTGGTTGAATAGAGTTCATATCCAAAGCATAACTTATTGAAGCGGGATGCAAAGATTGGTGAAGGTCCAAAAAGGCCCTAACAAGGCATGAGGAGCTCTATCGTGTTGCTAAAGATCCAAGATGATGTGAAGAATCATTATTCCAAAATCAATATGAAGGATCGAGACACATGACGAGAAGCAATTACTCCCCTAAGGACCATGGAGAAAGTCTATCCAAAAAGACACTAACAAGGTATGAGGATAAATATATCCAAGTCCTAAAAGGAGGCGGATCGTTGTATATCAAAATTCAAAATAAAGATTGAAGAAAAATGATGAAGTCGTGGTCCAAGTATGAAGAATATCTTAAAAACTTCAAGTGAAGAAATTCCAAATATGAAGAGAAGACCATAATTTCAAGAACGTCTTTCGAAGATTCGAAGTATGAAGTACATGCCAAATATCGGTCCGAGAAAGGTCTCAAATCGTGAAACGAGTTATGCCAATATATGAACTTAAGGAGATTACGAGAAGCCGTTTTACAAGATTTTGTCCTTTAGCTAACTCTCGATTAAATCGTGCTACTTTATTTTCAGACTAATAAATACTCAAATAAGTCAATATGAATCACTTGCAATCCATGACAAATACTTAAAAAATGCTAGATACCTTTTCTTTTCATAATAACTAGGATTGCGGGGAGAAAAAGTATTACACAATTTGGACGTATGAGTAGTGTTAGCATTGTGACTTGTACCAACAATGATCTCGTTTTTTCACTTAGCATGGAATGTATGACAATCAAGGATGACGAACCTTATTCTATGAGACATTCACTTGTTTCTATTCATTGACCCTAAAAGTCACATTCGTGATGAAAATCATACATTATGTCTTTAACTTAGCTTCATAGTATTGTAGCAAGTTTACTTCTCAATAAAGGGTAATAAGATTGAATTTTGGAGATGCTTAGATACTTTATTCTACCATTGCGTGAGGGCACGACAATGGTTTAGTATGGGGGAGTGATGAGATGGCATTTATACATGATCTCATCGTTCTTTTTGGGCTGTAAATGCATAAAATGTAATTAAATCACAATATACATGCTTGTGTTTGTTTACTTGTGTATTTTAGGTATGGATATCGTGAAAAAGACAAAAGATCACAAGAAACAAGGAAAAACGAACACGAGAAACGAAGCCGCACAATGAACCGGGCCCTAGTTATGGATTTCTCAAAGAATATACCTTGAAGACTTGAAGATGTACAAGAATGATCCTACATCAATGAAGAAATGACACTTAATACCCTAGTATATAAATAATTACAAGGTTGGTCCCATAAGTTTGTCAAAATTACAAAAAGGTCCCTCAACTTTGAAGGTTTGGCAAGTTTAGTCCCTCAAGATTCAAAATTATCAACAATGGTCTTCCAATATGTCAAACATACAATGAAGACCTTCAAAGTTCAAGAATGTCCAAGATCAGCCCTTGAAAATATTCAAAATGTTCAAAACAAGTCCTTGTAACCTTTGATAAAAAGTTTAGTGGCCAAAGTATGAAAACCAAAAGTTTATTAACAAAGGAATTCGTTTTTGGTGGCTGAAATAATTTGTTTACATATATTTCTAAAGAACAAGGACCAAAGCTGTACAAAGGAAACATTTGAAAGAGAAATGCGCCAAACAACTCCCATCCCACCTATTTCGGATCAAACTTTGTTACTATTCACCGTATGAAACCCAGATTTACCTCACTTAAAACAAAGGGTAAAATCAAATTACCTCATCCCACGTGTGATTCACCCTTACATGATCACATCCCACACCTCAAATCAAACACCACTCTACTCATGGACCCCACCCATTCAAGCCGTCATCCAATGAATGACCAACTTTCTCTCCCTGGAATGACACGTGGCCAAATCAACAGCCCACACTCCTTACTTAGTCCCAAAGAAAAAATGAACGACTTGGATGAATTTTGAAATCTAAACACATCAACACGCACTCAAGCACTCCAAGGGCATTTTTGAGAATTCTTAGCCAGGGTTTCATGTATTTCAACATTCTAGAATCATCACTTGTAGTCTATATAAGGAGACCTCAACATGTGAGAGTCCCTTGTTCCAGTTTTTCCCTTAAACATTGTAATTCTTTTTTAATATTTATAAAAGTTTGGTATTTTGAAAAAAATAGTAATTCCTTTTTATGTTTTTGAAAGTTGGTGTTGTTTAAGAGTGAAGCTGAGTTCCATTTTATGTTATAAAGGTGTTTTGATCTTTGGAATGAAGCACATTTTGATTTGAACAAGTTTTCAAGTTTAAAAAAAGTTGAAAACCTTGTTCCTGTTTGGTTGAATTTAATTGTACTAACCCCTACCATTTGGCTAAAGCTCTTGCAAGCTTGTGAAGGGATTTAAGCCCTTGGTTGGTCTGTTTGCTCTTTGTGTTGTAGAAATCAAGTCCTTGAGGTTCTGCTTTGAACCATCAGCCAAGGCCTCATATTCAAGTACCTTGGTCACTCTCTAGTTGTTGAGAGTGGTCCAAGGAGCATAGCTAATCCTCCTAGGAAGTTGTAGAGGATAGGTATTGGTTTCCTTTAAGTTTCCGCTAAAAAATCTTTGGTTTATGTCTGTTTTAATATTTGCTATGTGATTTGGAGTATTTGTTTTTGTGCTTTATGTTTTATTGCTTAGATCTGCTTAGTGTCACCTAGTTGAGCTATTTGGATAATAAAATCAGTAGGTTGTGTTTAAAAATCAAGAGTTTGTTTGAAAAGGTACTAAAACAAGGTTGTTTGGTTTTTGGGATCAAAAGGCCTTGTGGCTTGTGCCCTTGGTTCTTGGGGTTTGGTGTCACACCCCACCATGGCGGAATATGGGGCGCGACGTATGGATATCATCACAACATGGCGTGTCTATAGAGATAACTAAATGAAATAAGAAATGTCATAAAATGGTGACACAAATGTCATGACAATATCTCAACAACGCAGGAGTCTAGGTAAGTAGGTAATAGTCCTACCGCTTACCCGAGACAAACAATTAACATAAACAAAGCAAACATATAGGTGTCAACAAAGTATCACTTATTCAAACATAAAACAAAGACTAAAGGAAAGGGGGTTCCTCCAAATGCAACCCTAAGCCTCCAAAGCTAGCCACTCCTATCCTCATGCTTAACCACATTCTCACCTAAAAGAGACACTAAAACACGTCAACATAATGTTGGTGAGAATCATAGGTTTAGACTCCTACTCAATACAATTTAATAAGCTTTGAATAACCACCAAACAATAAAATATATGGACAATGTGTTACAATATGAATTAAAAACTAACATTCAAGATTAATCATACCAAACCAATTCCAAGGATCCTAGCCTTACCAAACACCATGGTTCCATTGGCGCCCATACACCTATGAACCAATCCCAAGGCCCCGCCTTGTCAACATCCCTTTGGTATCAAGGCAAATCACAAAACAATCATGAATCAATTAGCAGTTAATCACATAAGTACACACAAGTCCATCACCAATCATAAAACATTCACAGCAAGAATTTACAAAACCATAACGAGTGTCTCTTCCATCCCATCTGGAAGTCAAAATCATTAAAAGAAATAGGACTATGAAACTCACCTGATTGAGCTTCTCCAACAATCCACGCACTAGCAAAAAGCTAACAAACAAATGCACCCAATCAATACATGAACCAAATACTAAAATGATTCATCAACCTATGATGGATATCTAACATTATCCCACATATATACCCCGTTTATATGCTCTAAGCATTCCATTTCCCGTTCTTAACAAGTCCTTAACTTAGTTAAACTTGATACCTATCTCGTTTATTTTTCTCCCAAAACAGTCCCGATTTTTAGTCATCAAACTTTTAGACAAACGCCAACCTAACCAAAGCCATGCTCTCTGTAAAAGAAACCCTATGCCCTTACATGGTTTAGCTAACTCCTCCCTTTTGACCCAACCTTAAAGCTACTGTTAAGGCCTCGATATATATATATATATATCTATATATATATATATATATATATATATATATATATATATATATATATATATATATATATATATATATATATATATATATATATATATATATATATATATATATATATATATATACTTCTGTCTATCTAGATTTTACTGATTTTGAACATACAAAAAGTTCGTTATGATTAGGGGGTCGTACCCTAACCCATTTGCTTAGCCCTCCTCCAGGTCTCTTATTTAATATATAAAACAACTCCGACGTTTATTATAGGGTTCACTTGTACTCCTAAGTACCCCAATCACCTTAAAACACAAATTGAAAACCCGCTGTCCCAAAAAACTGTTTTGACCTCCGCCTGTTGTAACCTGTTTTTGACCCACCTCCCGACCTCCAATTTAGTTCTCGTTTCTTGCATTAGAAAGCCAACTCAATTAACTTTTGAGGGGTACTTAGATCGCATCACGAATGTTCCTAGAACTCTAGATATGATCAAAACAATGGACCTAAAATTCTGCCCAGTTTTTAATTACGAATTTAACTAAAATAAACTAATTAACTAAGTCCTAAATGACTTAAAACCATCCCAAAAAATACTCCCATGACTAATTACCTCATCCGAGACCTCTAAATTCTAAACCGCAAATCATAAAAATAGATTTTCTATAATACATATACGTATACGTAAAACCACTAAATAACACCATCTTATTTCATAGTCACTACTATGTGAGCTCATGAACATGAAAACATCACACATCGTTTCACTCACAAGGTACCCCGTACCCGAAAACGATGTCCAAACCACACTCTATTCACACCAAATAACATGTAAACACATAAAGACACATAATTTCACGAAATATGCCCAAAATAAAACTATGTGACGAACCTCAAAACCGTGGTTGTCACATCTGGATACTCTAAACAAGATATTTGTCACGAAATATTAACTCCTCTCGTTCCCATGTGAACTCCGATCCATGTTTCGAATTCCATCTAACCTTAACCAACGGTATCTTACTTCTCTTTAGAGCCTTAACTTCACGGTCCATAATCTCTACCGGCTCTTCAATAAAACGAAGGCTCGTATCTATTCTAATATCATTTAACGGCACTTGCAAGTCCGTCTTTGCTAAACATTTCCTCAAATTCGACACATGAAATACATCATGCACACTGCTCAACTCTTCTGGTAATCTCAACCTATAAGCCACTGGTCCAATCCTTTCAAGGATTTCAAATGGACCCACGAATCTAGGTGCTAACTTTCCTTTCTTCCCAAACCGCATCACCCCTTTCCATGGTGAAACCTTTAGCATAACTTTGTCTCCAACACTAAACTCCAACGGCTTACGCCTCTTGTCAGCATAGCTCTTTTGTCGGTCTCTGGCCGTCTTTAGTTTCTCCTTAAGTACTGTTATCGCATCTGTAGTTTCCTGTACCAATTCAGGCCCTATAAGCTGACGGCTTCCAACCTCAGCCCATAGTAGTGGTGATCTGCATTTCCTCCTATAGAGTGCTTCAAATGGTGCACACTCTATACTAGCATGATAACTATTGTTGTATGAAAACTCAACCAACGCCAAATGAGTCTCCCAACTACCTCCAAAATCTATCACACACGCCCGTAACATATCTTCTAGTGTTTGTATGGTCCTTTCACTCTAACCATCTGTCTGTGGATGATAAGCTGTACTCATATCCAGCCTTGTACCCAACGCCTTCTGCAACGTTCCCCAAAACCTAGAAGTAAACCTGATATCTCTATCCGATATTATTGACACCGGCACCCCATGTTTTTCCACCACATGCTCCATGTACTTCCTAGCAAACTTCTCCATCTTATCATCCTCTCGCATTGCAATGAAATGGGCAGACTTAGTCATCCTATCCACTATTACCCATATCATGTCATTACCGTTATTAGACCTTGGCAGCTTAGTAATGAAGTCCATGGCGATATTCTCCCATTTCCACTCGGGAATCTCAGGTTGTTGCCATAATCCTGAGGGTCTTTGATGCTCAGCTTTCACCTTTGCACAAGTCAAACATTCGCTGACATGCACCGCTACATCCTTCTTCATTCCTGGCCACCAATACATGTCCCTCAAATCCCGATACATCTTATCAGCCCCTGGGTGTATTGAATACCTCGTTGCATAGGCTTCATCCAATATGACTTTCCTTGTATCACCAAACAATGGAACCCAGATTTTGTCTAAATAATATAAACAATTGTCTCCCCTTTTCTCCATGAACTTGTCCATACTATGTAAATTTTCCTCCTCCACTTTTTCCTCTTTAATTGCTTCTTCCTGGCTGCCCGTATCCTATCTCTAAGACTCGACTGAATAGTCATACACATGGCTCTTACTCTCTTTGGTTTCAGTATTTCCTTCCGGCTCAAAGCATCCGCCACCACGTTGGCCTTTCCCGGATGATACTTGATCTCACAATCATAATCACTAAATAATTCCAACCATCGTCTCTGCCTCATGTTCAAATCCTTCTGATCAAAGATGTGCTGCAAGCTTTTGTGATCCGTATAGATCACACTTTTCGTCCCATACAAGTAATGTCTCCATATCTTGAGCGCAAAGACTACAGCCCCTAGTTCCAAGTTGTGTGTGGTGTAATTCTTCTCATGGTTCTTCAATTGTCGTGATGCATAAGCTATAACTTTATCTCGCTGCATAAGAACACATCCTAACCCTTGATTGGACGCATCACAATAAACCACGAAATCTTCCACCCCTTCTGGTAAAGACAAGATCGGTGCATTACACAACATATCCTTAAGTGTCTGAAACGCCTGCTCTTGCTCTTCGCCCCATTCATACTTCTGATTCTTTTGGGTCAACAATGTTAAAGGCTTTGATATTCTTGAGAAGTTCTCTATAAATCTTCTGTAATATCCTGCCACACCAAAGAATGACCTTATTTCTGACGGTGTGGTAGGTGCCTTCCAATCCTTCACGGCTTCAATCTTCCCTAGGTCTACATGTATTCCATCATTGTCAATCACATGCCCTAGGAATTGTACTTCTTGCATCCAAAATTCACATTTGGAAAATTTCCCATAAAGTTTCTCCTTTCTAAGCAGTTCCAACACCGACCTTAAATGCTTGTTGTGTTCCTCCTCCGTCTTAGAGTAGATAAGTATGTCATCAATGAAGACTATGACAAACTTTTCCAGATATGGCTTGCACACTCGGTTCATTAGATCCATAAACACTGCTGGCGCGTTTGTTAAACCAAATGGCATAACGGTGAATTCAAAGTGCCCATACCTCGTTCTGAATGCAGTCTTTTGTATGTACTCCTCACAGACCCTTAGTTGGTGATAACCAGACCTAAGGTCAATCTTTGAAAAGTATCTTGCTCCTTGCAATTGATCAAATAAATCATCAATCCTTGGGAGAGGATAACGGTTCTTAATGGTCAGCTTGTTCAGCTCTCGATAATCGATACACATCCGGAATGATCCATCCTTCTTCTTAACAAACAACACTAGTTCACCCCATGGTGACGAGCTAGGCCGAATAAAGCCCTTGTCCTGCAGCTCTTTAAGTTGCTCAGCTAACTCCTACATTTCGGATGGTGCTAAACGATATGGTGACCTAGCCACGGGGGTTGCCCCAGGTACTAAGTCTATCTTAAACTCTACTTGTCTCACTGGTGGTAATCCCACTAAGTCGTCTGGAAATACATCTACGAACTCCTTTACTACCCGAATCCTACTAATCTGTTGCTCATCATCCTTGGCACTCATGAGGGATTTGGTCATATTATCCCTCTTTTCCCCATGAACATATAATACCTTACCATCACCTATGGGAATTTTAACAACTTTATCATGACATACTATCTCAGCCCGATGCCATGATAACCAATCCATCCCAATGACCACATCAAAACTCCCATGACCTAAAGGGATTAAATCTATAGTGAACTTATAATATCCTAACTCTAAGCTATAGTTTCAGAAAATTTCATCTACTTCTTCCCGTTTACCACTAGCTATCTCAATCACATAACCCGGTTTTGCTACACAAGGACTCATGTTTAACATAGGCACAAATTGGGAAGATACAAAGCTAAAACTGGCTCCAGAGTCAAAAAAGATAGTAGCAAAGTGATTGTTAACAAAAAACGTACCCGTCACCACATTCGGGTCCTGGACGGCCTCCACTGCATTCGCAAGGTAAACCCTGCCACCATTCTTATTCCCTCTGTTCCCGTCATTCCGATTCCAGTTCTGATTCCCATTGTTCCTATTGTTGCGGTTGGCATTTTTCTGATGACCACCGCCTTGATTCCCTCGGCTCTCCTCCAATGCTAGCTGACCCCTTCCTTGATTAGTTGCCCCGACCAACCTTGGGCACTCTCTCTTGTAGTGTCCGGGTTGTCCACACTCAAAGCAGTTTCCCCCAGTGACATTCATCCTCATAGACTGGATTGGCGTTACGTTCCTGTTAGGTGCTCCACAATCCTTAGCAAAGTGTCCCGGTTTCTGACAATTGTAACATACCTGGCATGGCGTGCCTCTTGGATGGAACCTAGAGCATGTTCGGAAAGTTGCGTTGTTGTTGTTCGGATTTCTATAATTTTGAGGTACTCTCATAGCAAAACTTCTTCCATCTTTTGCCTTCTTAACATTTTTCCAGTTGGTGTCAGGCGATTTCGCAGCTTTTGGCTCCTTTCTTTTATCCCCCGCCTTTCCCAAGGTTCCACTAGACACCGCCTCCTCAGTAAGTATTCCTGCTGTAAGTATAGCTTGCTATATCGTGTTAGGTTGAGTAGCCTTGATCATTCCCCTAATATGAGTAGGCAATCCAGCAATGTACTGCTTGATTTTGTTCGCCTCAGGAGTAACCATATGGGGAACCAACTTTGCCAACTCATGGAAATGATCCGTGTACTCTGCATGAGCAGCTCCAACCATAGTATGTCCCCAAAACTCATTCTCCAGCTTCTCCATCTCATTGCCTGGACAAAACTCCGTAGTCATAAGAGCCTTAAAGTCGTTCCAAGCCATAGCATTTGCAGCAACTCTCCCTCTTGCTTGAACTTGAGTATTCCACCAAGTAAAAGCCTTCCCCACTAACGATCCAGTTACATACATGACCCTCTGATTGGGTAAACAACCGCTCATCTGAATCACATTCTCCATCTTCTCAATCCATTGGGTAAGTACTACCGCACCACCTTTCCTATCATACTCTTTTGCACCACAAGACGTAAATGCCTTATAGCTACAACCATTGTTTCCACCTCCTCCTTGACCATTGTTGTTGTTGTTTTTAAGGTTATTAGTCACCTGCTGAACAATGGTTGGTATTATGTTGGCCATTTGGGCAGCAATCAAAGCAGCCAAATCAGGATTTCCGTCACCACTACTTCCTCCGGAACCATTTCGCGTATTCACCATGCTATAGTAAAAACATGACACCCGTTAATAAATACCAAAATACTCCATATAGTATACTTACCACCATACACACGCCTATCATAACCATACGTATTACCAACATATACTATACAAGCATGTATCAATCCTATTTCATGTAATCATACTTAGGAATCCATTGAAGTTGTGGTACTTGTATAACTATGTTGGCCACCATACTTATACAATTACCCTTTTCCTAATTTACTCCCTCATATGATGACACTTATAAGAATCAATACAACACATAACACATAATTCCATTAACTCAAAAAAAACATAACCACACGAAATAAGGTCCAAAACTACATTTATTAAAATAACATAGTCAAATACTTGAAATACAGAAATTCATAGTCTAGCTAAAACAGCATAGAAAAAAATCCGAAATGAAAAGATAATCAGTTATAAGTCATGTCGCCCATAAGAGTGGTAACAACTTAACATCCTTCCTAACCACCTACTCCTAATAACTCGAACCACCACATGATTCTTAGAGAACATGACTTAAACATCAAAAGCAAAATACTATAAATTAGATACATGAAAATAACTTAGCAATTATTATGAAAATAAAACAAAATACGGAAACTACCATTAAATCCATACTAGTCAAAACTCAACATAAAATATCATTAATACGAATCAATAATAATCCAGAAATATATGAATCAGTCAAAACTATGCACACATATTCCTATGACGCCTATATGCAAGGATCCTTAAGCTATTGACTAGGCTAGGCAACCTAATTCTCTATAACCATTGTCTCTTGATACCATTCTGTCACACCCCACCATGGCGGAATATGGGGCGCGACGTATGGATATCATCACAACATGGCGTGCCTATAGAGATAACTAAATGAAATAAAAATGTCATAAAATGGTGACACAAATGTCATGACAATATCTCAACAATGCAGGAGTCTAGGTAAGTAGGTAATAGTCCTACCGCTTACCCGGAGACAAACAATTAACATAAACAAAGCAAACATATAGGTGTCAATAAAGTACCACTTATTCAAACATCAAACAAAGACTAAGAGGAAAGGGGGTTCCTCCAAATGTAACCCTAAGCCTCCAAAGCTAGCCACTCCTATCCTCATGCTTAACCACATTCTCACCTGAAAGAGACACTAAAACACGTCAACATAATGTTGGTGAGAGTCATAGGTTTAGACTCCTACTCAATACAATTTAATAAGCTGTGAATAACCAACAAACAATAAAATATATGGACAATATGTTACAATATGCATTAAAAACTAACATTCAAGATTAATCATACCAAACCAATTTCAAGGCACCTAGCCTTACCAAACACCATGGTTCCATAGACGCCCATACCCCTATGAACCAATCCAAAGGCCTCGCCTTGTCAACATCCCCTTGGTACCAAGTCAAATCACAAAACAATCATGAATCAGTTAGCAGTTAATCACATAAGTACACACAAGTCCATCACCAATCATAAAACATTCACAACAACAATTTACAAAACCATAACGAGTGTCTCTTCCATCCCATCTGGAATTCAAAATCATTAAAAGAAATGGGACTATGAAACTCACCTGATTGAGCTTCTCTAACAATCCACGCACTAGCAAAAAGCTAACAAACAAATGCACCCAATCAATACATGAACCAAATACTAAAATGATTCTTCAACCTATGATAGATATCTAACATTATCTCACATATATACCCCGTTTATATGCTCTAAGTATTCCATTTCCCGTCCCTAACAAGTCCTTAACTTAGTTAAACTTGATACCTATCTCGTTTATTTTTCTCCCAAAATAGTCCTGGTTTTTAGTCATCAAACTATTAGCCAAACGGCAACCTAACCAAACCTATGCTCTCTGTAAAAGAAACACTATACCTTTACATGTTTTATCTAACTCCTCCCTTTTGACCCAACCTTAAAGCTACTGTTAAGGCCTCAATATATATATATATATATATATATATATATATATATATATATATATATATATATATATATATATATATATATATATATATATATATATATATATATATATATATATATATATATATACTTCTGTCTATCTAGATTTTACTGATTTTGAACATACAAAAAGTTTGTTATGATTAGGGGTCGTACCCTAACCCATTTGCTTAGCCCTCCTTCAGGTCTCTTATTTAATATATAAAACAACTCCCACGTTTATTATAGGGTTCAATTGTACTCCTAAGTACCCAACACAAATTGAAAACCCGCTGTCCCAAAAACTGCTTTGACCTCCGCCTGTTGTAACCTGTTTTTGACCCACCTCCCAACCTCCAATTTAGTTCTCGTTTCTTGCATTAGAAAGCCAACTCAATTAACTTTTGAGCTATACTTGGATCGCATCATGAATGTTCCTAGAACTCTAGATATGATCAAAACAATGGACCTAAAATTCTGCCCAGTTTTTAATTACGAATTTAACTAAAATAAACTAATTAACTAAGTCCTAAATGACTTAAAACCATCCCAAAAAATACTTTCGTGACTAATTAACTCATCCGAGACCTCTAAATGCTAAACCGCAAATCATAAAAATACGATTTTCTATAATACATATACGTATACGTAAAACCACTAAATAACACCATCTTATTTCATAGTCACTACTATGTGAGCTCATGAACATGAAAATATCACACATCGTTTCACTCACAAGGTACCAAGTACCCAAAAACGATGTCCAAACCACACTCTATTCACACCAAATAACACGTAAACACATAAAGACACATAATTTCACGAAATATGCCCAAAATAAAACTATGTGACGAACCTCAAAACCGTGGTTGTCACCTCTGGATACTCAAACAAGATATTTTTCACTAGTTTTGGTCATTGGTTAAGTGTTTTAAGGTTTGGAAAAGGTTTTGCAACTTTCGGAAAAATCTGATATAAATGGTTTGAAAATGGTCAAATCCATCAGCAAGGATTAAATCCTTGTTGTTTGGATTTAGATTCTGATTTTTGGTTTGGTAAGAGCTTTAGTGATAAGCTATTTGAGCAATCTCTGTTTGTGGAATTTGGTGGCTTATTGAGTGTGCTAGAACTTATAGAAGTTGGCTGAAGTGGTCATTTGCATCAGCAAAGTAACCACCTCAATTAGGCCTTGCAGATTGTTATCTAGTGTATGCCCTGCTGTTTGATTGCTTGAACTTTGTTACTTTGCTGCTTGCGAGTGTATGTGGCTATTTGGATTGTCTGCTTAAGTACTTATAAGCCAACTGGCTTATTGGCCAATTTTGTCCAAAATCTGTTATCATTTGGCTAACTGGCCACTTGATTCACAAGGACTCAGCCTTGATTCCTTCACAAAAGTTGCTTATAATAAGCTCATAAACAATCGCTGGCAATTTGGTAACATTTGGAGCACTATGACTTTTGGTCAAATAAGCTATATTTGGCTTATTTTTCAGAACAGCTTATTGGTACATGCAACAACTTAATTTTTGTGACAGATGTCATTTTTCTTAGCTTATTATCATATTTGAGAAGTTACAGGTCTTTTGGTTAAGCTTTTGCTAGGAAACTAGCTTATTTAGCTTTTTCAGCCAGCTTATTTGCTTCTACAGCTTATTCTACTTGACTTTTTGTGATTTTTCTTTTTGACTATTCTTAGTTAAGCTATTTGTGAGCTTTTGCAAAAAGAATCAGCTTTTGAAACCCTCTAGAACTCAAACCCGACTATTTTGTCTTTTACTTAAAAAGTTCTTTTCAAGATTCTGGCTTATTACTTGAGCTTTTTCAAAATTTCTTTTTGAAAATGGGTTTAGAATCTCAATAAGATGTTGTGTGTTCAAGAAGAGCTTATGGAATTAGCTTATAGCTTAATGGGCTTATTGGCCCATTAAGAATAAGCTGCTGACTTAATAAGTTGTGATAAGCACATTTTCAGCTTTTGGGCCTTTAGACTTTTGTGCTTAAAATTCAATTTGAGTCTGACTGGTGATTTTGGGCTTATTTTGTTGAGTTTGGTTTCTATTGGGCTAAAAAGCCCATTAAGGTTGACTGTTTTTGTTTTTAGCCCATTTAGGGGCCCAATAGGGGTATTTTGGTAATTTTACTTTCATTTTCTGATTATTTAGGTTAAAATAAACTAGTTTGCAAGTTTTTAGAAATTTTTATAATTTTTGAATTTTTAATATTATTTTAATATTTAATTTTAGTTTTTAATCATTTTAAATAGTTTTAATTGGTTTTAAATTTTATAAAAATAGCTTTTAGTTTAATTAAGTCATTTCAGAGTTTTACAAATTGAAAAATCCTAATTTGGGCTTTTTATTAATTATTTTGATTTTTAGGGCTTTATATAGCATTTAAAAATTAATATTTAATTAAATAAAAGGTTTTAAAAAGTTTTGATCATTTGTAAACCTTATTTGAATTTTTAGTTATTTTTGGTAATTTTCGGGAATTTTTAGAATTAATTTTTATTTTGTCACTTTTTACGGTTTTACGTTTTATCGTCGTAGTTTAGTTTTCTCGTATCCGTCATTCTAATTTCTCATCTTTTCTTTCTATATTAATCCAAAATCATACAAGTTATTCACACACAATAAACCTCCTTGGGAAACAAACTTTTACCATTGGGTCATTAGTGCACGGTTTTCCTAAACCGTCGCACTTAATACTTGCCGCTTTTACGCCTTTTCCCTAAAAGGTCGTAAATTACCACAATCATTTGTCGAACAATTCAATTGACAAACAACTTTCAATTTCTATATTTTTAAGGGATTTACATTACCAAAAGAACGTTTTGCATTGTAAACATGTTTCATCCCTTATGAATGCCTTAAGTTTTCAGATCTCACTAAGTAACTTAATTAAGTCGTCTAATCTGAATAACATAAAACCATCATACGAATTCTCATTCTATGAAAGTTTCCTCTCCATTACAACATCACCCAAAAATCTTATTTGATGACGTTGTAATTTCAAGTGTTCGTCAATTAGATAGCATTCGACTTTGTAGAAACTAGAAGGGGGGGGGGGGGGGGGGTTGAATAGTTTCTCTCCGATTGGTGACCAAATTAAAATTTCTTTCAATTTGTTTTGTATCAAAACTATCTTTTACTTGAGGCTAAGTTGCATAATGATTAGGTTCAATTCAAATGCACTAGCAAAGATAATAGGCAAGTATAATGATAATGAAATAAGTAAAGAGTAAGGAAGGAGACAACCTAGTGGGAAGATACCAAGATTTATAGTGGTTCGACAACGAGGCTCTATCCTCGTTTCTACTCCACTCCTCGAGTACACCTACTCGAGGTTTCCACTATATCCACAAGCTCCCTTCTCGGCGGAGAAAACCTTACATCGTTGCTTACATTATTTTCCGACACTAAGCTAAATGTCGAGACCTAATCTTTAGCTAGGACCAATCTACACGATGTTGCCTACTTCACAATTTAACGACACAAGGCTAGATGTCGGGTTCTAATCTTAAGGTAGAACCAATCTTCACGACTCTTCACTTTGAAGCTAAGTGAGAACTTCACACAACACAACTACTAATCACTTTTAAGTTTAGTGAGAACTCACAAGACACAACCACATCACTTTATAGTTTAGTGAGAACTCCTAATCAAATCTATTACAACTCAACTAGACTTATCCAAGTACACACATGTAGCTTGGATTTAGACAACACAAATCCAAGCAAAAACATATGCAATGGATGTACACAACAAATCCAAGTATCCACAAATAACTTGGATGAACACAACTAGTCCAAGTATTCATAAATACATTGGATTGACCTAAAACAAAAAGGGGTATCATGATGAATATGACTAGCTCATAGATTCATCTTTATCACAACACTAGTGAGTGAGTGATCTTCTCATTGGACAAGGTAAAGGAGGGGATCAAGAGGATAATCATATGTAAACATCCTTAACAATTTAAGTGATCATTTACTAATGATTATGCTATAGAAAATAGAAAGAGGGCTGAGAAAAACGTCCAAGAGGCTTGCTGGAAAATGAGATTTGACCCACTATTTAAAGGAGACAAAGTATAACGGATCTATAATGGCTACTGTAAGCGGTACCTTATCTCACCCCGCGGTACCATATCGCTAAGGTACCGCGTAGGTACTTAAGGTACCGCCACTAGACTCCGCTCTGTTTTTTGTCTTTTAGTGGGGTGGGAATATCTGAGGTATTTGAAACCTTCAAAGGATATTCTAACAGCATTTGGAATATGCTATTTTCAAATTTTCATTTTCCATTTTAATAAAACATTTTCTAAAAAAGAAAGTTTATTAAAAAGTCTTTTGTCATATTAACAAAAGTGAGTTTTAAGGATAATCATTTTGATGATCACTAAGTATGATTAAGAAAGGTTAGTGATATGATTATTACCTTGATGATAGTGTTAGTTAAATAATTCATTTTGTGTTTTACACTAAATGTGTTGTATGGTTTGTTGTGATCAAAACTAAGAAAGATTAGTTAACACTAATAATGTTTTTAGGCATCACTTGCATTAACAGACTTAAATTTTAAGGGTATAAATTTGATGTCAAAATCAATGTATGGAGAAGCATGCATACAACTCCATAGCATAAGTTTAATAAAACATTTAGTAAATATTTCACGAGACTAAATTTCTACATATATTATGTTGAGGTATTGGTTAAACCAATCAAAGAATTTACCCACAACTATTCACAACGTACTTTTTCTAGAACTCAGCTAAAGCACAAAGCAATAACCTTATTCATTGTGTTTTAGATGTGAATTTGCAGTAAATCAACCTTAAGGTATAATTCAAATAATAATCGTAGGTAATTTCAATTTGACGCACAAGCGAGCCTGGAATTTGGTCAGCGACTAATGGCATAACACCTCCTTCCTTAACCGGGTACATGACCAGCGGTGCGTTATACCTACTTTATAGTTTGTCAAAAGGAGTAGGCCGTTAGATTATTATTGCACTTCACCAATCAACGTAATCTTATGTAATTGAGATCTCTAACAAATCTTTATTTTAATATGATTTAGTCCATATTATTTCTTTTAAAAAAACCCTTGTTTACAACAATTCAACAATTTTAATATAAACAAGTAAAAAAACAACTAAATCATAAACACATAATAACAATTTATATGTGCAAGAAGTAAATCAAATAGCCACATGCATACGATTTATTCAATAATCATCAAATCTAGGTTTTTATATTCATACAAAAGTCTTCCCTAATTCAAGATTTATTGAATCAAATAAAGCAAGTAGCACATAAAATCATATAAACATATAATTTTACGATCCATGAAAACATGCACGTTATCATGCATTCTCCCACAAATCTTAACAATTAAATCTCTACGGATCGTAACCATACATGACATAACAATTAATCATGCAATTTAATCTAAAATTATCCCACATGTAATTTAGGGTTTCAAAACAATTCTTTTTTTTTAAATAAAAATTCGGCCAAAACCTTAATTTTTAAAAAACAAAACCCTAATTTTAAGAAAAATTAAAAAACATGTAGTTTTAACCCAAAACAATTATTAGTTAAAAAAATTTAGATTTTCGATATATATAACATGTTAAAACGGCTCTTGATGCCACTGAAGGATTATTAACATCATAACAATTATATAAAACCCTAAACGAGATCAAAGCACACATATAGCGGAAGAGATTTAACAAGATCATAGTTAACATAATTATAATTAATGGAATTAGGGTTACATACCTTTACGCTAAAGCAAATCCAAAAGATGATGAACGAATCACCAATTAAGGTTTATAACAAACACCACCAAGATATAGTCAAAAGTAAGACTATATTACGATATTGTACACACGTAATACAATGAGCTTACCGTGATTCTAGCACGTGTAAACCGAGCATTAGCGCTAGTGGAAAATCTACCCAACAACCCTAGAGAGGGGCTAGGACTAGATTATAAGCAAAATTGATCAAACAAGAAAACCAACCAAAAACCCCTTTGCGGGTAGTCTTGCGATCGCAACAAAGAGAGAGGAGGAAGAGATTTTTTGTGTATCTTGAATTATGAGGTGAGGGGTTGTTTATATAGTCCTAATTCTTGTAACCTAAAACAAATAAAAGGAAATTTTTTCCCTTCCCCTTGTCCTCCATAACCGATGGTCGAAACACCCCTTTGGGGTGTTCCGGAACCTTCCGATCTTCTTTCTTTTTATTCCACTTACTATATATTCTTTAACGCTCGTTAATACTTAACTCTTAATTATTTAACGATCATTAAAGTTATATCTCGGTTTAATTTAATAAATACATAAATATATACTTATTAAATAAATTAATAAATAGAATAAATATATTTATTAAATAAATTAACTCTTTACGTATTGAGTGCAATCCCGTAATCTCGAGTTCGATCCTATCACACGACTATTAAATATAAGTCCAGAAACTTTCACAATTATGGTATCAGAGCCAAGTTTTGACCTGTAGGCTCTAAAAACTTGACATGTGACTAGTGGGTAGTCACCAGCGTCTTCCTAAACTGACAGTTGATCTCATTTATTCATTTCATGTATCATTGCTTTCTGTTAAGTTTTTTACTAAGTAATGGTTGGGACAGGACTGGCCATATTTAGTCACATGTGCTTTTCATTCGAATTTTGTTTGTGAACCAACCCATAGGCGTTCACTCTTGCTCATGTCAAATTTCATGTTTTCATTCGAAAATTGGTTTTGTGAACCGACCCATAGGCGTTCACCCTTGCTCATTCAAATTTTGTGTTGTGAACCGACCTATAGGCGTTCACCCTTGCTCATGTCGGATTTTCGTCGGCTATACCTTTATAAGCTATTTCATGCATCTCTTATGTTTGTCCTACGTTTCTAACAGATTAATCATTTTACGTTGTTCTTCTTTTAAAACTGTCAGATGGCTGTATAATAGTCATATTCCACTAAAGTTTTGACTAGTATGGATTGGACTTCAACACCCCCCAATTTACATTGCGCAGCGGAAATACACAATTGGGTGCTAAACACAAGTATCATCACACACAAGATGTATTGAACGACTCAAAAGAGACGCTCACACATTAAATATAAATAAGATTTCACACATTGTCTAAAACATAATTTCATCCATAATGTACTAAAACGACACCAGAGTAAAGCGTTTAGTCCCCACGGATATCGACCATCAAACCAATAAGTTTCAGTACAGTACATTAACATTTAGACAAATTGTTCAACAGTAAAAGGATAAAATTGTTTTAGACCACAATACTTCAAAAGTAAACCCACAATATCCGAAGCAAAGCTCCGCCATCAATCACCTTCGATTACCTGAATCACATGCTTAAGCGAGTCAACAATAATGTTGAGCGAGTCCATAGGTTTAACAAATCACATTTGAACACAAGAAGAAAATCAATCATAATCATTTTATATAATTGTCGTGCACACAATCTATATAAAGGCAACTCATTGTATTTAAGCTCATGACACCGTGCACTTAACCAATTAGTCATCCACGCCAAAAGCCAGCATGCTAGATAAAACCATTGCCCCTCTAGGGTATTAATTTCTAGATATATACCCAAATCTCATTCTCGTAAATTATCATTCCCAGATGTTACTCAACGTAATGACCTGGTCTCAGATAGGGTGGTCAACCCAATAGTACTATCATTTGAATAAGCGGCTATTCCCAACTCACAACATCAAGTCAAAACTAACGGTTCATGAATTTAGGGTCTTTAGCAACAAGGTACTCAATAAAATTCAAGGCAACATAGGCAACATTCGGGTCCAAACAATTAATCATGACTTGTGTTCATTTATTTTCAAATAGCATGTATCCCCCGCGCGGGTAGTAAAACATTTAGTAGCTAGCATGAAAAGCGAGGCTACAGACTCACCTTAGTATAAGAGACCTAGCGAGATGATCGTCGATGATAGAGGATGCCTTTCAAACACGAGAACCGCAACCTATCAAATAAGGCGCGTTCATTAATAATGACTCGAGAAATAAACCATACATAAGAATATCAAACTAAAACCCATAAAATCACGACAAACTCGAGAGAAAACGATATAAGTGATACCATTATACTCTTATACACATCTACTTTATCATTCTATACTCTCGACAAAAATCTTCCAGCACATACCAAATGTACTAGCTCATTTACCCCATTTAGACTCGTCAAACGTTTATGAAATGACTCGAGGAACTAACTTACTATCTATAGAAATTACTATAACAAGTTTATCAAATGACTTTACTTTTAAGTTCCCTGCCCGACTCATCTTTGAACTACAAAAACCGGACAGTTTTACGTCATCGAATCGTACAACCGTTTTAACTTCTATAAACGACTCCATTTGCAAAACCGACACTTAGCTCTCACCCTATAGGGTTTATACTTTTTCATCAGTCCTTGAATCATTTCAAAAATTATTCTATAGTCCCCGAGATTCGATCCAAATATTGACAATAACTATATGTCGTGCCGATACTCGTCTCCCGGTACACGAATAATCAAAACATCATAACTTCTCGCTCGTTTGGATCTAGAAGCTCTACTTTATATCAAATCGAATCTAATCGAATTCTCTACAACCCTATACTATTAGTTAAGCTATAATAAAATCACAAGGTACCCAAAAATACCCTTTTTCCTACTGATCTAAATTACCCTTCAAAATCTTGCATGAAATCATGTTTTTAACCAAAACCAACCATTTTTATCTTCATCTTATAACCCTAATAACAACATAACTCATCTCTAACACTTGTATCATTCTCAAAATCAAAAACCCAAAATCAAAAACAAGTTTTTAGTAAAAACCAGCATGATAATCTCTTGATCATCACCAACAACACATCCATGATCATAAACTTGACCTACCAACCCTAGAAAAATCAAACTCCATGCATGTAACTAAATTTAGTACCAAAAGAAGCCTCTTTCAATTCTAAGATAGGGAATTTAATTGTTTTTGAATGGATCAAGCTTGATTTTGCAAGAAAAATGATTATAGGGGTGTTAGGGGGTGACGACAAAAGAAAAAGAAAGGGAAGAGGAAAAGATTTTTCTAGTTTGTGTTATCTATGAGAAAAGTTGGTGAGAATTTAGCTTTTATATGGTGGTGGAGGGACCTTTCTTGCCAATTTGTGATAGTTGTGGTCCAAAATAAAAATAGTTAGCTAAAAAGCGGGAAATGACTAATAGTCAATTTTAAAAATATTCACGGGGCTCGGGTTTCATAGAAATACTTCTCAAAAGATAAAACGTATCTCAAATATAATAATATCGTCTCCCGACTCAATTAAACACGCCATTCAAAAGAAACATAAAAAACGACACATCGAAGAACCGATAATAAAACGTAAAATATTGGGCATCCATCGACATCACGCTTGCTAATACTCCTTATACTTATTAAAGATAAAATATAAGTCTCCTAACATCGGTTTAAACTTAAACCTCCAAAAATAAAAATCATTGAAACTCATCAAAAATTTCAAAAATAGTCGTAAAGTAAGATTAAGCAATGACCTCGGTTTCAGGTTATCACATCCCATCCTTCTTAAAAAGATCGACGTCCTTGGCGCTTAACCCTCTCTAAACAAATGAGGATACTTATCCTTAAAGAAATCTTCACGTTCCCAGGTAAACTTTGGTCCACGTCTAGAATTCCATCTCACTTTCACAATCGGAATCCTACTATGCTTCAAATTCTTAACTTCCCAAAGTTAATCACACACGCTCGAAGCATATCCTCTAACGTTTGAATCGTCCTTTCACTTTGTCCATCAGTCTCCGGATGATATGCTGTACTCAAACTTAACTCCGTTCCCATCGCTTTTTGCAGACATTTCCTATCTCTGAAGTAAACCTACTATCATGATCTGAAATTATCGACAAAGGTTTAACACCCCCAAATTACATTGCGCAGCGGAAATACACATTTGGGTGCTAAATACAAACATTGTTACACAAGACATTTTGAACAAACTTAAGATGATAAATTTGAAATATAAAAGGATATAATTTAACCATTGTCTAAAACTTTCGATCCCAAGTAAAATAATTTTTGAAATATCAGAGTTATATTTAGGTCCCCCAAAGATTTTATCCAATCAACAAATAATTACCAAAGTACATGACCATACAATTATTTTTATGACAAAAAGGGAAAGAAATTATGTTTTAGACCAATCACCAAAAAAGCAATCCGCAATCCTTCTCCAGCAAGCTCCGCAATTCTTCAACTTCAATCACCTGAAATACATGCTTAAAAACATCAACACAACGGTTGAGCGAGTCTATAGGTTTTCCAAACCATCATCTGAACACAAGAGAAAAATCAATCAAGATCATTTAATAGAATTGTTGTACATACAATCTATTATTCAGGCAGTCTGGCATATAGCAATAGCTATTGAATTGTATTAAGCTCATGACACCGACCCCTTAACTTAGTCACCCACGCCTAAAGCCGGCGTGACTAGATGAAATTCCAGTGCCCCTACTAGGGTATCCATTGCAAGAATACCAATTCTCATTCTCGTAAAATTATCCTTCCTAGTGGGTTACTCAGCGTAAAGCCCTGGTCTCAGATAGGGTGGTCAGCCCAATAGTACTATTATTAGAATAAGCGGCTATTCCCAACTCACAACATCAAGTCAGAAGATAGTTAACGGCTCATGAATTTAGGGTCTTTTTCAATGTAGGTACTTATACAATTCAAAACAACAAAGGCAACAAAGGCAACATTCGGGTCCAAACAATCAATCATGACTTGTGTTCATTTTACTTTCAAATAACATGTATCCCCCTCGCGGGTTTTAAAATCATTCAAACAATTACAAAAGCGAGGCTATAGACTCACCTGGAGTAATAGCAGTAGTAAGACGATCTTCAACGATAGTTGATGCCCGATAAACACAAAAACCGCAACCTATCAAATAAGGCGCGTTCATCAATAATAAACTCGAATAAAATCATACTTACTAATATCAACTCAAAATCATAAAATCACACTCAATCCAAAATGAAAACAATACAAGTGACCTTTTACTTCATTCTATATGTTTACTTTATTTGTTAATTCTTTCGATAGAAAAATCTGCCGGTACACACCAAATGTACGGGCTCGTTTACCCCACTTAAACACATCAAATGCTTATGGTACTAATCAGAGACCTAACTTACTATATATAGAAAGACCTGTTAAAAGACCATCAAAAGATTTTACTTTTAAGGTTCCCTGTCCGACACATCTTTGAACTACAAAAACCGGACAGTTTTACGTCACCGACTCATACAACCATTTTGACCATCCTAAACAATCCCGTTTATAAATCCGACACTTGAGTTTGAACATAGACTCACAACCCTAAGTTTAGAACCAAACATCAGTCCTTGACCATTTTTACAACTCATTCTATAGTCCCCGATATTCAATCCAAATATCGACAACAACTTGGGATTGTGTCGATACTCGTCTCCCGGTACACGAATAATCAAACTAACGTAACTTCGCACTCGTTTGGAGCTAGAAGCTCTATCTTATATCAAATCGAAGCTAAAAGAATTCTCTACAACCTCATCTTATTAGTTTGTTCACTTTCAAACAGTAAGTCAGCCAAAAATAGCCTTAAACCTACTGATCTAAATTACCTCGTTAAAAACCATACAAAATCAATTTTCATCCAATTTTAATCAATCCCATGCTACTAATATCACCCTAATATCATTACCAACATATCATCTAACCCATAACACCCTTGAATGATCATACAAAAATCTATTCACTCAAAAATTCAAACATGCAATAATTAAAATATGTATATAATAATACTAACAACAACATACAAGCATAAAAATGGATCAAACACTACTAGTTCATCATGAAAAATAAATTTTTGAAAAAGTGGATGCATGTGGTTAAAGATTATACCAAAATGATCCTCTTTGAATTTGCAAGATGGGATTGTGATTAGTTTTACTTGATTCAAAGTAAAAATTGATGGATCGTGTGTTTTTTGTTGAGGTTAGGGACGACAAAAGCTAAGGAAGAGAGAGAGATATGAAATTTTTTTGTTAAAATGATTATAAATAAAAGTGGTCAGTGGAAAAATAATATATAGTGGGGTGGAGGGGTAGTTTTTGCCAATTTGTGATAGTTTTGGTCCAAAATGCAATTAAATAGTTGTAAGGGTAGAAAATGTAAATTGTAAATGTTGAAAATATTTACGAGGCTCGGGTTTCGTAAAAATACTTTTCAAAAATTAAAACGCACTCAAAATATGATGGTAATATGATCCCGGTTCGACTTAATACGAACTTAAAATAAAAACGTCAAAAATATAAACATCGAGACAACAAATGATAAAACATAAAATTTCGGGCATCCGTCGATATCGTGGTCACTAATAATCCTCGCTATTAGTAAAAAGATAAAAATAAGACCTCCAACGTCGGTTTTAAATAAAACCATCAATCGTCATTTCATTCAACTCATCAAAAATTTCAAAATTATTCGTAAAAATAATATTATATAATATTAAATAAATGACCTCGGGTTTGGGTTGTCACATCCTACCCTCCTAAAAGAGAGCGACGTCCCGACGCTCGGCCCCTCTTATATTCGCATTCCATACCTCCAGAACAAATGAGAACTCTTTTCCTTAAAGAAATCCTCATGCTTCCTTCACAATTCAAATCCATTTCTAGAACTCTTGTATCTGCACAATCTAATATCCTTACTATGTTTCGACCTCATAAGAACTCTTCATAGTTCTTTCTATATAAAACAACTTATCTTCAAGTTGAATTCTTTCCTTGTTGTTCTCAAAACAAATTTCACCCGCCATAACAACACCTTAAGCATAACCACGTTTCCCAATTTCACACTCCATTGATTTCTTTGAATACCAACATAACTCTTCTGATGATTCCTTGTTACTAATGGATAATTCTTAATCCATACAATCTTATTAATATTGCCAATATTATTTCTAATTCAATCATTCAATTCCACCTACATGTCTTTAATACACCGAAAACCTAACTTGCGTCCATAACTCACTATATTTAACCTTCACAAATACAAGTTCTTTATGTACCATCAATAGTACAGCCTCACTATTAGCATGATAATCATCGTTATATAACAATTCTAACAATTTCTATGTCAATCACACACGCACACGTATACCGTTCAATGTTCGAATCGTCCGTTCACTCTGTTCATCATTCTCTGTATAACACACAGTACTCAACTCAACTTTTACTCAAACTAGAACGTATCGATCACTTAACTTGTGAGATTCCTGTTGGAAATACGTTTTTACGTATTTAGAAAGGATCGGTCACTCTAATGATATTGGGCTCGTGATCCAATATAGCCCATATAGCCCACATGTAGGGTGGGTTATATAAACCCCCCTCCTAGCATGTTAGGAGGGGTTGTTAGTTCACTTACACTTTCATTAATCATATTTTCATCTTTCTTAACTCTCTCCTTTCTCTCTCTTCTTTCTCTCTCTAACTTCTTCCATTTCTCCTTCCATCTCAATAGGTAAATCACATAATGCATAATCCTTAGAAAACATCGATCCTACAATTGGTATCAAGAGCATGGTTGATTCTTCGGATTGACACGTTTTATCTATTGATTTGGTGGTAAAGTTTCCTTCTTTCATTTCATTTTTTTCTTTCTTTCGTCTATTTTTTCTTTGAGGTTACGGTTTGATAAAAATTTTTGTCAAATCTTTCTACTAAAATCTTTCTATTAAATCTTTTACTCTTTGTCTCTTATAAAATTTTGTTAAACATTTCACTTTTATCAATTTTTTTTTGTCAAATTTAGTCTATTTGATATAATTTATTTTTCTACTGTTTTTAAACAATTTACTTTTTAAACAATTTACTTATCTACTCTTTTGATAAAAATTTTTGTCAAATTTTGTTATTTGATAAAAAGTTTTCTGTTTTGTCTTTCTTTCTATCCAAGTCTTTCATCTTTTTCTGTTTTGTTTTTTTATTTTATCAACGTTTTGTATCGTATCTGAAAAGGGTTTAGTATTCCGATGCATCATCTTTTCACATTCCGATAGAAAGTTGCCATATTCCGATCGTAAGTCACCAGGTTTGTACATCGATCGCAATAACCCGAGGGTTCTACTTTGCGATCACGTATTCCGATACATTATTCCGACGTGGGTTGCGATCGCACTTTGCGATCGTGATTGCGACGGGTTTAAGGAAAAGTGAGTCGAAACTCTGCCCAAATTTTTTTTTCGTCACATTGCGATGGAAAGTTTTTGATATTGCGATGGAATTTTAATTATTGCGATGGTATCACTTGTATGTTGTATTGCGATGGAAGACATGGAGTCATTGCGATGGACTCGACTCCAGACTGTCTCATAACCAAAAGCAACAGACTCGGACTCGAAACACAAACCCTCTCGACTCATCCACTCGACTACATAAACTCACACCGTCACAACAAAAACCCTCGTCTCCCTCACCTCTCGAACTCAAACATCCCTCGACCCTAAACAACTCAACCCTCGACACACCCAAATTTTTGACTCATAGACTCGAAAAACCCTCACGAAAACCAGAATCAACATCACAACCCCTTCACTCAAACCAACTCCTCACACCCTCGTCTTCTGACAATCCTCTCGACTCTAGACCCTCACCTCACACTGACCTTCGCAACCAAACATCACCGACTCACATCAACCACGACTCCAACCACTCAACACATACCCACATACCCTCACACCTCACCCTCAACCTCACCCTCGTCTCATCTAACACGACCAACCCCGACTCAACCCCGACTCAATCATGTCTGATTATCTCAAAACCAAAACCCAACTCACCCACAACTTCAAGAAACACCATCACGATCTCAGATTTACTTTGTGCATACATATCGAAACACACGAATTTTTAAATCATCACAGATCTGTGTTGACTTGTTTTTAAAACCAATTTTTATATATATATATATATATTCGTAATCAAATAAAGATTTAAAACGTGTTAAAATCTATTATTTGTTTTTCGACTTTAGTATTAAAACGATCAACCCTCGCATGCAACAAAGTTAAAGTTCCTACCCGAGACCTTACTCAAAAGATCTTGACGATTCGATTCCTGAATAGTGCAGTTTGAATGTTTGGTATTGATTGAGATCATCATCATCTTTTGAGGTTTATCTGATTTGTGTTTATGATTTCGTTTGACCTTTGTGTGAGAGAGTTTATCTGATTTGTGTGAGAGGTTTGTGTGAGAGAGAGTTTTTCTGATTTGTGTGAGAGGTTTATCTGATTTGGTTGTATAATGGTTTGAGATTTGAGATATTTTTGGGAGATAAAAGGTAGATAGGGCGGAAGTTACAAGGTGGACTTTCAATATAGATAGTTTACACGTGTATATTAAAAGTGGGGGAGGTGTAGGGTGGAGGAAACAAAGCCAAGCCACGTGGGCTTCAAATTTGGCTAAACCATTTTTGAAAGATTTAGACGTGACAATTTTTTTTTGATATAAACTTAATGTTCAATTATTAAATTTAAACAAATTTTTTTGTTTTGTCATATTAAGTTTTTTTTTATATAAGTGGACTCTGAAATATCGTGGCAAAGTGACGGGATTTAATTTTAGTGGATACGGATTTTATCGGGTATTAATATTTGGAATTGAAGACGGATTTTTCATCAATCACTAATCCTTAACGTCATTATTCATTCAATGGATTCATTGAATTTGCCATCTAAAGAAGGAGATTCGCATCAAATGAAAGTTAAAGCTAGAGAAAATAGAATGACTTTATTTCTAACACTTCGGTCCCATCTGTCGAACATTTCTCTACTTAAAGAAGGAAGCGGATTTGTGACACTCTTCGGTCAAGATCGTACCACTTTCGTCCACCAAATGCTCCTCAAATTTAACCAACTACGAGAGCAGATCAACAAAGAAGACATTAATCAAATTGAATCCTCACATTTACTTCAAGTTCTAGTGCAACATTTTTCGAGGTTCTTTCAATTTGATCCTGCCAAGGTTGAAGCTTCAATGATCTGCCAGTCATTCCTTGAAGACACACAAATCGACGTTAAAGACTTTAGGGATAGATTGCTCGAGTTCATGAAATCTATTGCACTTTCGATTTATGCAAATTCACAACCTCAACCAGAGCATCTTATTGGTATACAAGAATCTACGATGCAGATGACACAGCAGAAAAATGGTCTTACGGATGACTCAATGGAGACCGCCTTGGTTAACGATGATAGCAGCGTCATTGCATCACGCCAACGTGACTCAATCATACATGACGAAGAGCCAATCGTTGAGGTACAACTGAATACTGAATCTCACAATGATCTACATCATGTTGAGAACTCAGAACCCACCTATGACCAACATGGGATGAAAAAGGGTGATTTCACTTCTGATTCATCCGATGTGAATCATACTGAGGGAGAAAATGATCAGAATGCTAAAGATCATGATATGTGCTTTATGACTGCTACGTTAACCAATTCTGCTTCTAGGATTAAAGAGCTTGAACTGATTTTAGCTCAGCAATCAAAAGAGCTTGAGGATGCCAAAATTGAATTTTCGAAGAAAACGGAGAAATTTGAAACATATTTTGAAAAACTTGAAAAGTCAAACGTTATTCTTGAACGAAAATTGGATGAAACTGCTCTAGATTCTAAAGCTGAAAAAGATAATCTTTTGAAACAAATTAAGTTGCTTGAATCTAAGTTGGCATCTCAAGATGAATTGCTCCAAAAGAATGAGACTTTAAAAGCTCAAGTACAGGAAAAGGTCTTTGCTATAGCTGCGTTAAAAAACGAATTGAGGAAAACCAAAGGAACTAGTGTGGACACTAAGCTTGAAAAACCATCAATCTTGGGGAAACCGCCTACAAATCAGTTCGTTAGACAACCGACTGCATTTAGATCTGAGCGACCACAATCCTCGAGACCGCGGTTTGCCTCCCAAGTTGATTTGGTTCATCTTTCTAGACCAGTCACTCCTACAACTAGGCCCACTGTGACCAAAACAGCTTTAGCAAGACCTAATCACATGATTGCCTCTAGTTTCTCTAAAAATACCAAGACCACGTCTAGAACTAGTTCAAATGACGTTCACCATAAATCTGGTCTAAGGGAAGCTATTCAAAAGACACAAGTAAGAGATAGGAATTTCAAACCTAGTCAGATGCCTTCTAGTTTACCCAACACTGCTAACCGTAGCATGTCACATCCTAGGAGCATCAATCAATCATCTAAGAATTCTAGATCTTACTCGGACATTAAATATGCTACTTGTAAAACATGTAGAAAATGTGTCTTTACGGCAAATCATGATTCTTGTATCAAGAAACTACTTAATGAGGTGAACTCCCATGCTAGACTTAAATCCCAGTGGGTTGCCAAAATCAAACCCATTGGTAAAATGTGGCGCCCTACTGGTAGAACTTTCACCCTTGTAGAAAACGAGTGCCCTTTAACTAGGATAGTCTCCGATTCTATTAAGACTACTAGGGAAGAAATTGAAAAGGAGGATGCATCACCTAAGCCTGAACTTAAGGTTTTCTATAAAAGGAAACGTTTACCAGCTAAGACAAGTGAATCATCTCCTATGAACACCTCTGGCACAAGTAAGGCCAACTGTGAACCCCCACTTGCTTCTAAGATAGATATCGCTAACCCTTATCCAAGCATGCAAATTCCTAATGAAAATGCAGGTACCAAAGAGGATGTTCCAAAAGAACGAAGCGGTCCAATCATTGTATACCATTCAATTAAGGACACTCTCAGAGTTTGGTTGCTAAAGAAGCTGATATCTAAGAAACAAGTGTCTCAGGGGACATCCAGTTAAGCTTACAGTGTAAAGGACTTACAGTCACATAACAGACTGTAACTCGCTCTCAAAAGACAGGAAAGTTCATCCCGATGATGACTTATCCTCAAAACGAGAAATTAAATTTTCTCGGACACGAGCTTCCGTTAAAACTATTCAAAGGTTTTAAGCTCGTGTAAAAGGACTTATAGTCACATCACAGACTATAACTCGATCTTCAAAGAAAGGAAAGTTTATCGCCGATGATAAACTTATCCTAACAACGAGAAATTAATTTTTCTCGGGCATGAGCTTATATCAAAAACATTCCAAGTTTTTAAGCTCATGCACAATGGCTCCTCGTTAAATGACAGACGATGACTCGGACTCCAGAGACAGGGAAGTTTATCTACGCAACGATAACTTACCCTCTTAACAAGAAATTAAGTTTTCTTGGACACGAGCTTATCCTAAAACCATTCAAAGGTTTTAAGCTCGTGTATAAGGCTCTTCATTAAATGTCAGATGATGACCCGATCTTCAAATTAAGGAAAGTTTATCGCCGATGATAAACTTATCCTCACAACGAGAAATTAATTTTTCTCGGGCATGAGCTTATATTAAAAACATTCAAAGTTTTTAAGCTCATGCACAATGACTTACAGTTAAATATCAGACTGTAACTCGGACTTCAATTTTAGGAAAGCTTATCTTTAAAGATAGCTTATCCTCGTAACGGGAAATTAATTTTTCTCGGTCATGAGCTTGTATTAAAACATTCCAGGTTTTAAGCTCAGAAAGGAAAGTGAATCTTTTAAATAAGAGAACTTTTCCTCATAACGAGAAATTCACCTTTCTCGGTCATGAGCTTTCCGTTAAACAAGTCAAAGTTTTCAAGCTCATGAAAACGATTTCTAAGTAAATGTCAGCTTAGGACTCGTTCTTCAATTAAAAGGAAAGTTTATCGCCGATGATAAACTTATCCTTAGCAACGGGAAGTTTACAACTTCTCGGACTTGAGCTCGTTTTGTAAGATATTCAACATCTTAAGCTCAAGTAATTGGTTTTCAAAACGTTGAACACAATTTTTCGAGAATTTCTCAAAAAGGTTTTTCTAAATTTTTCAAAATTGTGTGTTCAAAAAAATGTTTTGATAAAAAGAGCATGTCTTCTGGAATCGATAATATTTACGATACTAGAAATGTCATTCAATAATGACATGGGGTTGTAAATAAAGTTCGAGCAGAAGTTCAAATGTTTAAAACATGCTCAAAATGGTTTGCTATTATTTCAGATAGTAACCCGCTTTTCATAATCAAGTCAAGCATTTCACCGGAAAGCTTTGACTCAACAACGGGAATTCATTTTCTCGGGCATGGTTTACTTTACAACCATGTAAGGGATTGTGTTTACTTTATAACACAATCTAACACGGATATATGTACGTGTCAGTGCATTTATTTGTTAAAACAAGAGAAATCTTGTTTTTATGAAGTTATCATCTCTACCAACCGTAGCAATTTACAATTGATATCTACATACTCGACGATGCGACTACTCAAACGGCGACTACAGCTCTTTCAATAGAACACGGGTCAGCAATTGAGGGGGAGCAATTGTCCAGCAATCAGAATCTTTGACGCTAAAAGTGCCAAGTTCACATGTTGATGTCAAGACAAAGATATCAATCGTACACATGGAGTAAAGAGATAACTTCAGACATGATGAGGCGACCAACATTCGTGAACAAGAACCATGTGCTTCTTTCATATGATGTTCTCCATCATTCAGGTCCAACCTCATAAATTGCTAATCTTGTGAATACATTATCATATATGATCTTTGCACATGATAAATACCTTACACTTGTGTTTAAAAGGTATTTAATTTACGTTTCAAGTACACCCTCATTAATTTGAGGGGGAGCTTGTGTAATTCATGAAGATAATTGGCTTTGCATTTTTCTTCCCAAAATTTTCTTAAAATGCTATTAAATCAATTGATATTAAAAACATCGATTGGGTTAATATTTTTAATATGGGGGAGAAAATATGATTTAATATGGGAAATGATTAATCACAAATGGTTTGACTTAACGTGCTAGCTCATCCCGACATGTGCGAAATGTTTTCGGATATTGTGGCATATGTTAAGGGGGAGCAAAATGGATTTGCACTATCAAAATGGATTTCATGGTGACATACTTACCTAAAACATCTCTATTCACGACGGTGAAGATTGTGGTGACATAAGGATGGTAGGATAGGTTAAAGTCCAATGATTCCTCTAGAACCGGAGGAATCTTCCCAAGGACATTCCATAGCTAGAAATAGTAGTCCTTAGGAAAGATGGAGAAAGATTGTGAACGTAGCTGAATGCCGACCAAGTACTTAAGTTAGCACTGGAACAATCACAACAAGGTGCTAGTGATGACGTATTGGTAAGCATTGAAGGGGTTGAAGAATGAAAAAGAATTGTAAAGATAAAGGGTGTAAAGAAAGAAGCCCTCCTTACAACTTAGGCAGAAACCGGGTCAATACATATGCTATTAAGATCATTGTTTAATGATTCTTGATATTGAAGACAGACATCATGGACCCAGTGATGCAAAGCACAACCCATCCCAGCTAACTCAGATATCTCTTAAAAGATATTTGTTTTAATCACACGGAGACAACACGTTATCTATTGATTTATTCACTCCGAATAAATTGGTATTGAAAAGGTGGCACTCCTCTCCAGCCTCCGATCACTAAAATCCAAAGTGCACGATCGAGTCTAGAGCCATTTGAGATAATTAAATATCTCATTAGGACACACTTTCATAATTCCTTGCTTCTTCATACACTGTGAAAAGTAAGAAAGATCTTAAGAGTCCTACGCAAAATCTTCATGATCTTGCCTGAACATCCGAGTAATACGAAAGTATTTACAATGAAGATGGAAATCCTTCTTGAGCGAATATCAAAAAGCTCATGGTAGGTGACTTGTGCGATTCTTTATGAATCAAACTTGTGATAACTGGAAAGCAACGGCTGTTTAATTCTTAACTGAATTTAAACACGTTCCAGGCCTCTACGCAATATCTCAGTGATCTTGCCAGAACACTCAGAGTGATACCTTTGTGTTTACGGTGATGAGTGGAAATCCTTCTAGTGTTAACCTCAAACAGCACTTGGTAGGTAACTTGCAAGATTCTATACGAATCAAGCTCGTGACAACTGGAAAGCAACGATGGTGCGGTTCTTAATTGAATTTCACTTGTTCCAGGAACATGAATTGACGGCTTCAAATCATGCGGATATTATTATCCAAATGATTCACTCTTTATGTTCGCAGTCAGCTTTGGACGGTCGAATAAAGAGAACGGGTTTACCCGCGAAATCCTGTCAGGAAGTTACTTAATTGAAACTATCCGTCACGGGTACGATATCTAATATCGTCCAACGGTCTTCACCGACCGGAGGTAAAATGCTACCGATTTAGAATGAAATGTTCAAAGCCATTTCTTTCGTGTCTACTTATGTTGCGGCATTTGAAGACGGTGGCGTTGCGGAATCCAAGAAGAAGACGTCCCCACATGCTTATACTACATACACTCAGTACTTCAACGAATTCAAGAAAGTCTGAAGGTCAAGTCTTCCGCTGTATCAAACTCTGAAGCTTTCAAGAATTATAAAGGTATAAGTGTGTGGAACATGAAGTCACGAAGAGGCGAATATCACAAGTGATGAATGCACAAGGTCAAGGCAAAAGAACATGCTCAAGACTAAAGTCAAAGATCTCATCAGCATATTCACAAGAACAAGATCGAAGACTCAAGCATAGTATGCTAGGTTTAAGATTTTGTAAAATGGTGTGACCTCCCTTTGGGGGAGATTGTTGGAAATACGTTTTTCCAAGGAAAGTCTCGGTCACATCATTATTAGCATAGATCACGAGCTTTAGACTATTTAGGACATTGTAACTTGGAGTGACCTCCCTTTGGGGGAGATTGTTGGAAATACGTTTTTACGTATTTAGAAAGGATCGGTCACTCTAATGATATTGGGCTCATGATCCAATATAGCCTATATAGCCCACATGTAGGGTGGGTTATATAAACCCCCCTCCTAGCATGTTAGGAGGGGTTGTTAGTTCACTTACACTTTCATTAATCATATTTTCATCTTTCTTAACTCTCTCCTTTCTCTCTCTTCTTTCTCTCTCTAACTTCTTCCATTTCTCCTTCCATCTCAATAGGTAAATCACATAATGCATAATCCTTAGAAAACATCGATCCTACAATTCCTTCATCACTAAGTCTCACCCTCTCAACTCATGTATGTTAGGAGTGCTCAATATTCCACGTCTCACTTGACTTTACAACAAAGTCCTTTCCACAAGTTCGGCAAAATGTCGAAACCACATACCTTAACATTTTTCTCAAATCGGACCACTAACTTAAAATTTCAATATCCTTTCTATCAAGTCCACACTTTTTGTCATCACGAAAACTCAAATCTTAAAAGATTTTCCCCTTTTTATCCCTGATAAATGCATTAGCTACCACATTCGCCTATCCCGGATGGTAGCGAATCTCGTAGTCATAATCACTCACAGTCATAATCATCAGTATAATCAGGTACTCAAAATATATAACTGGAAATCCTCTACTCATTTCCTTTATCATCCCAAGAAATTAATTATGGAGAAACTTCTATGATCCTTTATCACTACACACTTGATTCCAAAGTAATATTTCTACCTTCTCAAAACAAACACCACAACTACATAACCCTTATGAGACGCATCACAACAAACTATAAATCCTTCAGGTCCTTTCAATAATGACAACATCGGTGCAGAACACAACTTACCCTTCAGTGTTCAGAATACAGCTTCCACATCAGATGGGGATCAGATTTCGAAACTTACAATTTAGATGTATAAGTGGGACTCACACATCCAATTCTTCTTAGTCAGCTTAACCAAGGGTTTAACAATCAGTGAAAACCTTTCGATAAACCTCCGATTATTCCCAGCTTAGACCAAGGAATTAACAGATTTCCGTCGGCGTCGTTGGTACCGACCAATCATTGATCGTTTAAATCTTGGCAAGATCTTCACGAATACCTTTGTTGTCAATCAATTTCCTTAAAACGCAATTATTTCAACCAACATCCACACATAGGGAACTTTACATACAATTTCTCTTCTCCCAACCATCCCAAAAATAATCCTCATATGCTACTTATGTTCCTCCTTTCCTCTTGGATTAAAATAGAACATTGTTAGTAGGTACAATGACTAACTCATCCTAGCACATTTCACACACAAAATTCACCCAGTCCATAAGTATGGCAGACGCATTCGTCAATTCCATAAACATCACTTGAAACTTAAAGTACCCACATCAGGTACGAAAAACAACTATAGGAACATCTTCCTTCCTAGTTCTCAGTTAATGATAACCAGAACTCAAAGCGATCTTTGAGTATACTCTAGATCCAAACAAGTTGCAAGGATCAGACGAATCATCAATCCTCGGTAATGGATACCGATTCTTGGCTATCAATTGTTAAGCTCTCGATAATCAATACACATCCGAAACAATCCAACTTTCTTTGACAAACAATACAGACGATCGCCATTGGCAACAAAAATTAATCTAATACATCCCTTATCCATCACTTCTCGCAGTTAACCGGGTAACTCATTCTACTTTGACGGTGCCAAATGATAAGGCTTTCAATACTACTCAACGAACGCAGAAGAACTACACAACGAAACGCAGAAGCACTACACCTATTGTTTACAACACTCAATCGACACGATCTCCACTTCATGAGGCGGCAGCAACTCTGCAAAACTTTAGGAAAACTTCATAATACTCTCGAATCATTAACAGATCTCCAAACTTCTCCTTAACTACCCTATCGCTAATTACCTGAGCTAGGAATACATCATATCCCTCTTCTGCATACTTCCTTGTTTCCAAACAAGATACTTCTCAAACGGAAAATTTACTCATCACCTCTCACAATCAACACTCAGCTTCGCAGCAAAATCTAAACCAGCAGCTATCAATTTATAGTGAAGATTAGTTCAATCTCAAGCATCAGCACTTCGCACCACTAACTAATTCATACCAATAATCCACATCTAAAGATTTCAACTCTTTGAGCATCAAGTATACTAAACACTTACCTTCCTAAATTCAAGGAACATACTCTTAGTGTAAAACTAACACTAGCAACCCTTCCATCGGTTAACTCCAAACCATAGTTAATTGTCAATCTTATTGACTCTCCATTGATAAAACAACTGAATCTTTACATTTCTACAGTTTCTACCCGACCTGAAAACAAACAACAACTGACATAAACAATCTCAAGTAAGAATATACCATTTACAATATCCAGACCTTAAGGTTTGACAGCATCATTCAAACGTAAACCGGAGCGGCAACATTCCTATCTTCTCAAATTCCTTTCCTTGGACAATTCCTTTGCTTGTGTCCCTTCTCGCCATGGCTAAATCATATCACTACTCCAGGGGTACTAATTACAATGACTAATCCTCTTGTTCTACACTTAGCAGCTTTATGACCAGGTTGTCCTAATTCTAGTCGCAACTCTGGAAAATTACCTACATGGTATAGAGTATAGCAAACACACTTGAGATTTATCTTGTCACTTCTAGACACATGGCAACACGAATCCCATCATTCCTTCCATGATTTAAATACTGATTTCGGTTCTGTCTTTGGTTATTTTTATTACTGTAATCCTCACAATTCTGTCCTTGATTTTGGTTGAACTTAGCAGATTCCCATTTTCTCTTATTGTTTTCAACAACACTATCTTTCCTATCTTGCACTTTCACATCCATTAAATCATGTGCCATCTGAACAGCTTCATCGAAAGATTTAGGTCTTAAAGAAATAACCTCATCCTTGATATTACTAGACAATCCTCTAATGTACTGCTTCGTTGTTTTACGGTCATTCACAAAAGTATCATGGCATAGCAAATATAGCTCAGAAAATTTCCTAGTAAGCAGTAATATCATCATCCCTTAGCACTAATTATCTCAACTGTCCTAGTTCCTTCTCGGGACAAATCCTAGCAGTCAATAGTCCTTTCATCACGGTCCATGCCTTACTATTAGTCACAACCAATCCTAAAGTAGTCACTTGGTATTCCACCATCTTAGTGTACCATCCTGAAATATAGCATCAGCAAATTTCACCTTATTAGTTTCTGAACACCTAATAATCTCAAAAGTACTCTCTATCTTATCAATCCAACTATGCAATTCTAATGCACCACTAATACCACAAACTGCGTAGAACCCCAATTCTGAAAATCAACATATATATATATTCTTTCGAACTTGCAGAACAGCAGCAACACTATCAACTGGATCAGCAGCATCCTCATCATTGTTAGCAGCATCGCCATTATTTTCAGCAGCATCATCATTATTCTCAGCAACATCATCATTATTCTTAGCAGCATCATCTGCAGCACCATTATCTCCAACACAATTAACCCCAACATCTTTAATTCCTGGCAGCACGATCAGCTCCATGTGCTCTAGCAATAACTTGTTCGATCATAGTGTTCACAGTAGCAGTTGTTAGCTTTGGCAACATATTTCAAGAAACTTAGTCACGTAGCGATCTACTAATGACATAAATATGCTTCCCTTACTCCTTCTTCCATCATCACAGAAGAAAGAAACATGATAAGTATACATATCAAGATAAAAGAAGGAATTCTTTATCAGGACATCTCATGAATACTACATGCACGAACAACACAAACTACAATGGTTCATCAACCAAAACTCAAAAGAGTTAATAAAGGCACATCATAGATCATGAGGGTAATTTAGATTGCGTTAAGGATTCAACATAATAGTGGCACTGTCTGTCACTACAATCATCTACCGAACAAACTTAAAGGATAATAAGTTCCATCAAAATGCTACGACACAAGGTTTAAACAGGTTCGATCACAAAAAGAAAATAAGATACAAAGAAATCCATCACGCGATTAGTTCCTTAGACAGCAGATCCTCATCCTCCTTAACTTTGTTGTCAGCTTCATCACACTCATCTATTTCCCCTTTTCGTACTTCAAAGTCAAATCCATAACATGATGGCAGCTCACTCTCAAAATTTAAATACTCACTCATCCACGGCAAATTAATCACCAGGTAAATCTTAGTACGACTTTCAACACTCCTAAACTTTTGAAACTCTACTCAGAATTGATCTCACATGAGGCTCCCACTCACTCATCCCTTCAAAACTTACCTACTTCTCTTTAAACCTTTCAATTCAAGCACATAAATTTATTACAATCGAACTAAGACTAGTAATCTCATCCATCTTCCAAGTCTTAACAAACTCAAATCTTCACATACCAAATACAAACTTTATAACAGCTTTTCTTTCACATCAACCTTCTAATCACACCAGTTTCAACCACATATCTATCATACATCAACTAATAAAACTTCCTCATACCTGACACAAGTCGCAGGAATTCAGTTGTAAAATCGTTCATCATCTGGTCTACTGTCTTAGACCCTCGGCGGTATATAAGGTCATTATTTAAAATTATATACATATTTATTACATAAAGAAAATTACGATAACAAGTACTCAACGTATTTTCAACAACATCAATACATCATCAATACATCATTATATATCATCATAGTATTTACTTAATAAATACAGTAGAGATCATTTAAATTTTATGGGATACATCAACTATAAAACAATACAAAACAAATAATCTTACCAGAGCCTTGCAGAGAAGTTGCGTGCTTTTGTGAAATAATTTCGACACCAAAGTTATAGTTTAGGACATTTTTCAAAAATCGACCTAATTCGCTATAACTAAAAAGCTCTGATTACCAATCTTTAACACCCCAAATTACATTGCGCAGCGGAAATACACATTTGGGTGCTAAATACAAACATTGTTACACAAGACATTTTGAACAAACTTAAGATGATAAATTTGAAATATAAAAGGATATAATTTAACCATTGTGTAAAACTTTCGATCCCAAGTAAAACAGTTTTTGAAATATCAGAGTTATATTTAGGTCCCCCAAAGATTTTATCCAATCAACAAATAATTACCAAAGTACATGACCATACAATTATTTTTATGACAAAAAGGGAAAGAAATTATGTTTTAGACCAATCACCACAAAAGCAATCCGCAATCCTTCTCCAGCAAGCTCCGCAATTTTTCAACTTCAATCACCTGAAATACATGCTTAAAAACATCAACACAACGATTGAGCGAGTCTATAGGTTTTCCAAATCATCATTTGAACACAAGAGAAAAATCAATCAAGATCATTTAATAGAATTGTTGTACATACAATCTATTATTCAGGCAGTCTGGCATATAGCAATAGCTATTGAATTGTATTAAGCTCATGACACCGACCCCTTAACTTAGTCACCCACGCCTAAAGCCGGCATGACTAGATGAAATTCTAGTGCCCCTACTAGGGTATCCATTGCAAGAATACCAATTCTCATTCTCGTAAAATTATCATTTCCAGCGGGTTACTCAGCGTAAAGCCCTAGTCTCAGATAGGGTCGTCAGCCCAATAGTACTATTATTAGAATAAGCGGCTATTCCCAACTCACAACATCAAGTCAGAAGATAGTTAACGGCTCATGAATATAGGGTCTTTTGCAATGTAGGTACTTATACAATTCAAAACAACAAAGGCAACAAAGGCAACATTCGGGTCCAAAAAATCAATCATGACTTGTGTTTATTTTACTTTCAAATAGCATGTATCCCCCTCGCGAGTTTTAAAATCATTCAAACAATTACAAAAGCGAGGCTATAGACTCACCTGGAGTAATAGCAGTAGTAAGACGATCTTCGACGATAGTTGATGCCCGATAAGCACAAAAACCGCAACCTATCAAATAAGGCGCGTTCATCAATAATACACTCGAATAAAATCCATACTTACTAACATCAACTCAAAATCATAAAATCACACTCAACCCAAAATGAAAACAATACAAGTGACCTTTTACTTCATTCTATATGTTTACTTTATTAGTCAATTCTTTCGATAGAAAAATCTGCCGGTACACACCAAATGTATGGGCTCGTTTACCCCACTTAAACACATCAAATGCTTATGGTACTAATCAGAGACCTCACTTACTATATATAGAAAGACCTGTTAAAAGCCCATCAAAAGATTTTACTTTTAAGGTTCCCTGCCCGACACATCTTTGAACTACAAAAACCGGACAGTTTTACGTCACCGACTCATACAACCATTTTGACCATCCTAAACAATCCCGTTTACAAATCCGACACTTGAGTTTGAAAATAGACTCACAACCCTAAGTTTAGAACCAAACATCAGTCCTTGACCATTTTTACAACTCATTCTATAGTCCCCGAGATTCGATCCAAATATCGACAACAACTTCGGATTGTGTCGATACTCGTCTCCCGGTACACGAATAATCAAACTAACGTAACTTCGCACTCGTTTGGAGCTAGAAGCTCTATCTTATATCAAATCGAAGCTAAAATAATTCTCTACAACCTCATCTCATTATTTTGTTCATTTTCAAACAGTAAGTTAGCCAAAAATAGCCTTAAACCTACTGATCTAAATTGCCTCTTTAAAAACCATACTAAATCAATTTTTCATCCAATTTTAATCAATCCCATGCTACTAATATTACCCTAATATCATTACCAACATATCATCTAACCCATAACACCCTTGAATGATCATACAAAAATTTATTCACTCAAAAATTCAAACATGCAATAATTAAAATATGTATATAATAATACTAACAACAACATACAAGCATAAAAATGGATCAAACACTACTAGTTCATCATGAAAAATAAATTTTTGAAAAAGTGGATGCATGTGGTTAAAGATTATACCAAAATGATCCTCTTTGAATTTGCAAGATGGGATTGTGATTAGTTTTACTTGATTCAAAGTAAAAATTGATGGATCATGTGTTTTTGGTTGAGGTTAGGGACGGCAAAAGCTAAGGAAGAGAGAGAGATATGATTTTTTTTGTTAAAATGATTATAATAATAAAAGTGGTTAGTGGAAAAATAATATATAGTGGGGTGGAGGGGTAGTTTTTGCCAATTTGTGATAGTTTTGGTTCAAAATGCAATTAAATAGTTGTAAGGGTAGAAAATGTAAATTGTAAATGTTGAAAATATTTACGAGGCTCGGGTTTCGTAAAAATACTTTTCAAAAATTAAAACGCACTCAAAATATGATGGTAATATGATCCCGGTTCGACTTAATACGAACTTAAAATAAAAACGTCAAAAATATAAACATCGAGACAACAAATGATAAAACATAAAATTTCTGGCATCCGTCGATATCATGGTCACTAATAATCCTCGCTATTAGTAAAAAGATAAAAATAAGACCTCCAACGTCGGTTTTAAATAAAACCATCAATCGTCATTTCATTCAACTCATCAAAAATTTCAAAATTATTCGTAAAAATAATATTATATAATATTAAATAAATGACCTCGGGTTTGGGTTGTCACATCCTACCCTCCTAAAAGAGAGCGACGTCCCGGCGCTCGGCCCCTCTTATATTCGCATTCCATACCTCCAGAACAAATGAGAACTCTTTTCCTTAAAGAAATCCTCATGCTTCCTTCACAATTCAAATCCATTTCTAGAACTCTTGTATCTGCACAATTTAATATCCTTACTATGTTTCGACCTCATAAGAACTCTTCACAGTTCTTTCTATATAAAACAACTTATCTTCAAGTTGAATTCTTTCCTTGTTGTTCTCAAAACAAATTTCACCCGCCATAACAACACCTTAAGCATAACCACGTTTCACAATTTCACACTCCATTGATTTCTTCGAATACCAACATAAATCTTCTGATGATTCCTTGTAACTAATGGATAATTCTTAATCCATACAATCTTATTAATATTGCCAATATTATTTCTAATTCAATCATTCAATTCCACCTACATGTCTTTAATACACCGAAAACCTAACTTGCGTCCATAACTCACTATCTTTAACCTTCACAAATTCAAGTTCTTTATGTACCATCAATAGTACAGCCTCACTATTAGCATGATAATCATCGTTATATAACAATTCTAACAATTTCTATGTCAATCACACACGCACACGTATACCGTTCAATGTTCGAATCATCCGTTCACTCTGTCCATCATTCTTTGTATAACACACAGTACTCAACTCAACTTTTACTCAAACCAGAACGTATCGATCATTGACTTGTGAGATTCCTTCATCACTAAGTCTCACCCTCTCAACTCATGTATGTTAGGAGTGCTCAATATTCCACGTCTCACTTGACTTTACAACAAAGTCCTTTCCACAAGTTCGGCAAAATGTCGAAACCACATACCTTAACATTTTTCTCAAATCGGACCACTAACTTAAAATTTCAATATCCTTTCTATCAAGTCCACACTTTTTGTCATCACGAAAACTCAAATCTTAAAAGATTTTCCCCTTTTTATCCCTGATAAATGCATTAGCTACCACATTCGCCTATCCCGGATGGTAGCGAATCTCGTAGTCATAATCACTCACAGTCATAATCATCAGTATAATCAGGTACTCAAAATATATAACTGGAAATCCTCTACTCATTTCCTTTATCATCCCAAGAAATTAATTATGGAGCAACTTCTATGATCCTTTATCACTACACACTTGATTCCATACAAGTAATATTTCTACCTTCTCAAAACAAACACCACAACTACATAACCCTTATGAGACGCATCACAACAAACTATAAATCCTTCAGGTCCTTTCAATAATGACAACATCGGTGCAGAACACAACCTACCCTTCAGTGTTCAGAATACAGCTTCCACAGCAGATGGGGATCATATTTCGAAACTTACAATTTAGATGTATAAGTGGGACTCACACATCCAATTCTTCTTAGTCAGCTTAACCAAGGGTTTAACAATCAGTGAAAACCTTTCGATAAACCTCCGATTATTCCCAGCTTAGACCAAGGAATTAACAGATTTCCGTCGGGAAAATTAATCCGGAACCCGTGGTTCACACCTAAATCGCAATGCACACAAAGATATAATTCGGAATCAGTCCTCTACTCATAATCCTGAATCCAAAACTATTCCTAATTTGGAATAGGGATCTTGCACACAATCCGGGATCAGAATTCGAACCTTATCCGGAATATGTAACTACTATGTTAATTTGGAATGAGCATTTGTTATGTAATCCGGAATACTATAATCCGGATATAATCCGAAATGTGTATATCCTATGTAATCCGGAATGCTATAATCCGGAATGATGGAAATTCTCAAGTAACTAGGAATATTTATTATACTACTAATCCGAAATAAGCAAAAACAAAACCTAAGACGAAATGTTTATCATATATGCAATTCGGAATGAATGAAATGAACATAAGTCGGAATATAACAAAGTTTACAAGTCAGAATGCTAGGGTTTACAAAATCCGGATTGAACCAAAAATAATCAAAATCTAAATAAGCACTTAACCAAAACTTTTACCAAATTGATTTTAAGAAAAAGCTAATAAGCCATAAATTAAAAACTATGAAAACACCAAATAAGCTAAATATTAAAAAAAAACTTTTAAAAGATTTAAACTATTAAAAACACTTAATTAAAAATAAGCTAAACACTAATTAATCAAAAAGCACAATAAGCTAAAACATCAAAACACTGAATGAATAAGAACAATCTCATAAGCAAATCAATCAAACAATCAACAAGATTAAGCAAACTACATGATTAACCAAATCAACCACAAGATTAAGATTAAGAAAGGAAGAATGAGAAATACTTAATAATCTTGAATTAATTATGAAGATTAAGATTCAAATACAAGATTTAAAGATGAAAGATTAAGCAAACTTGAAAGAGAAAACTAGAGAGAGAATGTAAACACCTACTCCTAATTACCTATTATGAAAAACTAAAAATGAAATCCCCCCTTAAATGAAAGATTAGGAGACTATATATAGGGGAAGGAAAGTTGGTGTTGATGCTTCCTTCTTTCTCTTGTCTTCTCGTCTTTTTAAATAACTTGACTTTGTCTTGGGATTTGTCGAATGATAAAATGAACTTCGTCTTCTAATTTTCTTCTTTTATTAGACTTGGTTCTTTGACTTCGTTAAACTTCCGTCTTTATACTTTTTCTTCGATAAATCTTCAGAATAGGCCTTTGACTTCCGTTCTTCTTGCACTTTTGACTTCGTCTTTTGTCTTTTTCTTCGATAAAAGCCCGTGTTTTCTTCTTTTTTCATCTTTTTATCCTAAAACACAATAAAAACACAAACCACGCATAATTCCAACTTTTACGACATTAAATACACGTTTTGGTCTCATTTTTACTTGTTTTAAGTTGTGAAAGGATAAGTGTTTTCACACTTATTAAATCCCTTACACTTGACCATTGCAATGCCCTTATGTAATGCATAATTTCAAAGCATAGTTTAACATTTTCCATCATAATTAACCCATCTCGGCCTTTATTATAATATACTACTACTACTATAACAAAAGAAAATTAACAACGATGAAAAGATAAAACTTATAAAAGATATAACAATTTCCTTTAATTTATTAACTTTGAAATTATTTGATGGAAGAAACTTGTAAAGAAATCTAAGACTTAAATTAGGGCTTTGGTGTCATGAATATTAATCACCCTCAAGTTTCACGTTCCCCATACCAAGCTTAAAAACAAGATCATTGTTTACCATAAATTCTCAATTTAAAACCACTTACATAAGATAATTGTGTAATACTCCTTCTCCAATTCCTAAGTTGTATCTCTAGATTTTAAATATTGTCATTCACCTATAGGCTCATGTGACTTATTTAATAATCATTAGTCCAAAATGAAGGCAAAATGGTGCAAACCCGACACTCAGAACCTAACCTCGTCCTCAAAAACGTTGTCACTAAAGTAAGCCCACATCAAGGATAATTTAACACGATTTGGGGAATAAATTCCTGGATCTGAAATTTGGCCAATAGTACTACTTATTATTATTTCCTCCAAAGTCATGTAGACTTTATGTGGAGTTTAGAAAATTCACATCATATACCCTTTAGGCTCTTTAAGATGTAAAAATGCTCCTCATCTATGATCCACACCCTAAGGCTCCTTGACCCATAAACGAGGGAATTGATTATTTATCAGTTTTTATTCAACACTTACCATGCCATACACCCTAAGGCTCTAATGACAAGGTTCGTGCTACATGCCCCACACCCTAAGGCTCCTTGAGGTCATGTTTTAATCTTATTCTTTCTTTATTTATGATATATATATATTAGGCCAAATTCGGCGGTCCCATGGTCTGAATACCTCCTACTAAGTGGTTAAGAGCCACCTTAGTCGGAAGTCCACAACGCTGGCATCCTTAATGTGTTCATGCTTTAATTACAAGGAGATAAAAGATTTGGCTAAGAGCTAAGATATCAAATCTAAACCGCAAAAATCCTCATTTATTAAGCAATTAAATATACAAGCGGGAAGAACGAGCCACAAAACTCATATAAGCAAGAATTAACCCTTAAACTTATTATCAACTCTATCATCTCTCGTTCTCCACAATTTAAAATCTCAAGGAATGAGACTCGTGGATGCTTAGCCTAATAAACCAATTAAGGTCCATATGGTTAAGGATACTAGCTAGAGTAAACTTGGATAAGTAAACTCCGGTTGAGTCAAAATATTCACGACGAGCCAAATATATCAAAGACATCTAAACTTGTTAAAACCATTTTATTTATTTATTTTTTCTCTTTTGACTTTATTCTTGAAATGGAATATATACATAAGATGCGATGACAAAAGGAAAGAAAATAAAAGAAAATGAAAAATACTATTGGGCTAAATTAGATCAAAAATTTTTAAAAATGTTGAAAAATTAAATTTTCCGGTTAAAATGAGGGCATATTCATGGAAAAACCCACTTAACTTCGATAGAAGTCTCCCCTATACTTGATATAAACATTGTCCTCAATGTTTAAGCATGGGGGAGAGAAATCCCCTACACTTAGGACATTGTGCACGTAGTTTAAATCTTGCTAAGGAAGAGACAACTAAAGTGATTCCCATTTCAACATTTATCGATAAAATATTGAATCACAAGAGTATAGGATAGAACCGGGAAGACGGGTACACAGGATCACGGGTCGTCAAATATCATCAAAAGTGAATCTTTGAAAGCTTTAATCCCTGCACATCATAAGAAACAAGACAAGAAACACCTACGTGGCTCCCCTACACTTATTATGAAAACGGGTAAAAATGATAGATCATCGGGTTGCCTCCCGAGAAGCGCTTGTTTTTGTTAACCGAGTCATGAGCTTGACTCGACCCAGAACTAATTCAAGGGCAACGTGGAGAGGGATAGAATCATCTCATGAGAGATTTCCTCTCCAAAGTACAACTTAACACGTTGGGCATTCACCTTAAAATTGGGCCCATTTGGTTGAGATAACTCAATGGTGCCATAAGGGAACATTTTGGCGACGGTGAATGGACCAGACCAACGGCTCTTAAGTTTTCCAGAAAAGATTTTCAACCGAGAGTTAAAAAGTAAAACTTGATCACCTATGTGAAACTCTCGGTTCTTAATCTTGGAATCATGAATGAGCTTAGTCTTTTCCTTGTAGATCAGTGAATTCTCATAAGCCTCATTCCTAAGTTCATTACGTTCATTGAGTTGGATTTTCCTAAGATCACCGGCTTTGTTTATGTCAAAAGTAGCCCATTTCAAGGCCCAATAAGCCTTATGCTCCAACTCAATGGGGAGGTGGCATGCCTTTCCATACATAAGGCGATAAGGGGTACAACCTATAGGTATCTTATAAGTGGTACGGAAAGCCCACAAAGCATCATCTAACTTATCGGCCCATGAGGCACGATGCTCTCCCACGGTATGCTCTAAGATTCGCTTAAGTCCATGGTTGGAAATCTCGGCTTGACCATTAGTTTATCGATGATACGCGGTGGAAAGTCGGTGATTGAAACCATACTTATCCATAACTCGTGCAAATTCATCATTGTAAAAATAAGTACCGTGATCACTAATGATAGCACGAGGAACGCCGAATCTAGCAAACAATTGCTTCAAAAAGTTCACAACTACCCTCGCATCGTTCGTAGGTAAAGCCTTTGCTTCAACCCATTTGGATACGTAGTCAAAGGTTACGAGGATGTACTTGTTACCTTTGGATGATGGAAATGGCCCCATAAAGTCGATACCCCATACGTCAAAGATTTCACATTCTTGGATGAAATTTTGAGGCATCACATCTTTATGTGTGATTGATAGGTGTGAAAACACCCATCCTTTTACCACTTATTTCTTACTAAAACAAGACCAAAAAGCATGTTTAAAATCATTTGTTTGGAATTATGCGTGGTTTTTGTGTTTATTGCGTTTTCAGAGTCAACCGGATGATTATTGAAGAAAACATGGGATTGCACGGGTTTTATCAAGGAAAAAGACTAAAGACGAAGTCTATTGTACAAGAGATGCAAAAGATTTGAAGTCAATGGGCCTATTTGAAGATTTATCGAAGAAAAGGACCAAAGATGGAAGATTTTCATATGTCGAAGAAACTCAAGTCTATTAAACGAAGAAATTAAAAGACGAGTTGAATTTAATCGATGACAAATCCCGAATCAGAATCGAAAACATCAACTTTTCTGAAAAGACAAGAAGACAAGAAGAAAGGGAGAAAGCCCACTAACCAACCAACCACTCAGCCTATATAAAGGGATCACCCTCACAAAATTTGGCATCTAGTTTTTTAGTTTCAGTTTCATTTCTCCTAGTTCGTAGGAAACCATCTCCCTTAAGGAGTGGTTTTCATCTCTTTGATTTCTTCTTTTAATCTTGTAAGTTTGATCCTTTCCTTTTGTTTTACTGAATCTTAATCATCAATATAAGTTTCCTTTAATCTTTTCATTCATCTTGTTCTTCATCTTCTCTTTATTCAAAGTTCTTAAGTTTTTATTTAGTTCAAGTTTGATCTTAAAAAGTTGTTGAATTCGTGTTTTTATGATTGGGATTTGATCCTTATGGTTAGTAGATGATTATTGGTTAATTTGGTAAAACCTTTTTGCTTATTTAGCTTGATTTTGGATTAAATTCGTCTCCCCTGTTTTCTACTGTTTCGGCTACTGTTCTTCATTCCCAGCAACATTCCGAACTGCCATCTCTTTTTTCTCTTATTCGGAATATAATTTATTCCGAGTAGTCTTCCTTGATTTTCCTTTATTCGGAATTTTCCAGTTATTCCGCTTAGTCTCTTTCTTTTTCCCTTACTCGGAATAATATATATTCCGAGTAGCCTTCCTTAATTCATTCCTTATTCGGAATTTTTCAATATTCCGCGTAGCTTCAAATTATTCCGAGTGACTTTTTATTCCGAATTGAACTTATATTCCCCATGGTTAACACATTCCGCATAGAGCAGTTATTCCGAGTAGAAGGCTTTATTCCGAATAGCATTGTTTTTCCGCATAGGCCCCATTTTCCGAATAACAATTATTCCGCATGGTTGATTATTCCGAATAACACTATTTATTCCGGGTAGGACTATTATTCCGAATAGAGTTAGTTTCCCGTAAGTTTATTTTATTGCTTTCTCATTCAATTGTTTAATTTAAATTCAAGTTTTATTTAAGTAATTGTTTTGGTTTAAATCTTTGTTTACTTCATGCATTTATCCTTTTAAGTAGAATATATAAACAACCCCCACTTTTTGTCACCAAGAACAAATCATTCCACTTTAGGCTGTGATCAATTCGAGGAGATACCGAGAGAAATCTTGAACCCCATTACAAAACCTTGTATCAAATGGCGCCGCTGCCGGCTCTTCTCGTTAAGATCAACAGTTTTTGTGAGAACTTGGATTTTGGGATCCGTTCACCGTGAACGTTACTTTTTCATAAAAATTTTCAAAAAATATAAAAAAATATAAAATTTTCAAAAATCCTAAAAATTAAAAAAACATAAAAACCAAAAATATTTTTGCTTTGTTTTTGCCTTGTTAGTTCTTTTGCAGGTGCATGCGTACACGATCATCGTCTTATCAAGAGCCCGAGCCTCTCGAAGACTTAGACATGGCTGGTGTACAAAACAACAACAATAACCCACCTCTCAACAATAATAACAACAACAATAACAATCCACCTCTTAACAATGAGCCTCTACCAGACAATCGCCCGATGATTGAACTTCTGCAAGCCCATGTAGATGGCAACACTGATCCAATTGTTATACCCGCGATTGCAGCCAACAATTTTGAGATCAAATCCGGTTTTATCCAGATGGTCTCTGCTCAACCATTCTTGGGGCGTACCATTGATGATCCACATGACCATATCAAGAGATTCTTGCAACTCACCAATACGGTCAAATTCAATGGTGTTCCACAAGAGGTAATCCGTTTACAACTTTTTCCCTTTTCTTTAGAGGGACAAGCCTGACATTGGCTTGCTAAGGAACCGCCACAGAGTATTCTTTCGTGGACGGATTTGGAGACCAAGTTTATCAACTACTTTTTCCCACCCTCTTGTACTACCGCTTTGCGGAATGAAATTATCAATTTTGAACAAAAGTACGATGAGTCGTTTAGTGAATCTTGGGACCGTTTCAAAGACCTTTTGAGAAAATGCCCACAACATGGTTTTACCAAAGTGCACCAAATTAACACTTTTTATAATGGTTTACACATGAATGACCAAGATTCACTAAACAGTGCTTCGGGGGGTAATCTTTTGGCTAAGACTTCCAACGCTGCTTGGGATATCATTGAGAATAAGTCTCGTGTGCAAACCAAGAGTGTTCGGACCAATGTCGCTAGTGCTAGTACTAGTGACAGCGATAAGCGACTTGACAAAATCACTGCGCTTCTTGAATCGCTTGCTACCCAAACTGCCAGCAACACCAACAGCATCAACGCTAGAAACGCTAAAGACGCTCAAGTCAATGCTGTTAGCCAACCATGTGAGATATGCGGGGGTCCTCACTCTTACACCACTTGTACTGCCACCCAAGACTACCCTTCTGAAAATGTGAATGTAGCATATGGCACCTATCCTCAACCCGTTTATCAAGCCCGTCCTCAAGGTGACCATAACTTGCTTAGCTACCGCTCCAACAACTATCTCTCACCACCCGGTTTTCCTCCAAAAAACCCAAACCAACAACAAACCCTCAATCGCCCTCCTCAACAACAACAACAACCTCGTACACCATACATACCAGCTCACAAACAACCACAACCACCTCAAAGAAACAACCAAGTTTACCAGCAACCTGCTTATCAACCACCCGCATATAATGCTCCTCCCAACCAACCCACCGCTTTACACCAAGAAGTGGAAACATACATGAGGACTAACGATGTGATCGTGGGAAATCTTCAGCGCGAAGTGCTCAACTTGAAAGCAGATCTGGTGAAACAAGGGAACGATTTGAGAGCTGATATGAGAAACACTTTGGATAGTCAAACAAATGACTTAAAGAACATGATGGCTAGTTTCTTCCAAGGTAATCAACCCTCTTCTTCGGGTACTCTTCCGAGTAACACCGTTGCGAATCCAAGAGGGGAGATGAAAGCAATCACCACTCGCAGTGGCAAAGGTACCAAGGAACCCGAGCTTCCTACACCTCCACCGGTGACTATGACTAAGAAAAACGAGTCACCTGCTCCTATTCCTCATCCTTCTCCTTCCCCAAATTCTCCACCTCTTACTTCTACCCCTCCTCCACCCAAGGTTGTGAGTGATCCTATTCTCCCAAAGCCTTCCTCTTCTTCCGATATACCTTATCCCTCAAGGTTGAGGAAAGAGAAGCTCAAAAGCAAGGATGATATTCAGGTTTCGAACTTTCTCAAAATGTTTAAACAATTGAAGTTTAACATCTCCTTCGCTGAGGCTCTCGCTCACATGCCTAAGTACACAAAAATGTTCAACGATCTTCTTAGTGACAAGGATAAGCTTCTTGATATTGCTAACACCCAACTTAATGAGAATTGCTCTGCAGTGCTCTTAAGGAAATTGCCAACCAAGCTTGGTGATCCGGGTCGTTTCTTAATCCCTTATAACTTCCCGGGAGTAGAGAATTGCATGGCCCTAGTCGATCTAGGTGCCAGCATTAATCTAATGCCTCTAAGCGTTTGGAAGCAATTATCTCTCCCTGAGCTAGTCCCCACCAAAATGACTTTGGAATTAGCTAACCGTACGGTTGCTTATCCAGTGGGGATAGCCGAAGACGTCTTTGTAGGAGTCGACAAATTCACTTTTCCTACCAATTTCGTCGTCGTCGACTACGCGGTGGACCCTCGTGTTCCCTTGATCGTGGGTCGTCCATTCTTGAGGACCGGTCGCACTCTCATCGATGTTGAAGCCGGCGAGCTTATCATGAGAGTGGGTGACGATAAAATTGTCTTCAACATGGGAAAGTTATCTAAACAACCTTATTCTAACGAGAGTGTTAATTGTATTGACGTTCTTGATGAGGCTTGTGAAGAGCACTTCCAAAATGCTTGCAAAAGAATTCCTACTTCTCTTCCCAATGTTTAGCCCGTTTCCTCTATTGATTCATCACTGTCTCTATTTGGAGAAAGTGATTTCTTTTGGAAAGATCTTGAAGACACCATGGGAGATGTGAACTTAACTAATGACGATTCTCCCACCGATGGGGATGAAGACATGCATTTTTTTGAAAACCTTCTCAAAGAATACAATCTTTCTTCACCATCTCCCACGGTTATTGTTATCGATGCTCCGACTTTGAAAACGCCTCCCATCGAAAATCCTCCAGATTTAGAACTTAAGGAGTTGCCGCCCCACCTCGAGTACGTGTTCCTTGAAGAAGAGAAGAAGTCACCCGTCATCATTGCGAAGGACTTGAAAGAAGACAAAAAATCTCACCTCATCACCGTGCTTAAAGATCATAAGAAGGCAATTGCTTGGAAAATTTCCGATATCCGCGGAATTGATCCAAACTTTTGTACTCACAAGATTCTCATGGAATATGACTTTAAACCCGCAATCCAGAGCCAAAGAAGGGTTAATCCTAAAATTCATGACGTCATCAAACAAGAGGTTATCAAACTTCTAGATGCCGGCTTGATTTACCCTATTTCGGATTCGCCATGGGTAAGTCCTGTCCATTGTGTGCCCAAGAAGGGCGGAATAACCGTTGTTTCCAATGAACACAACGAGTTGATTCCCACTCGTCTCGTTACTGGGTGGAGAGTTTGTATTGATTATCGCAAGCTCAATGATGCCACGAGAAAAGACCACTTTCCTCTTCCTTTCATGGATCAAATGCTCGAGCTTCTAGCTGGTAATGACTATTACTGCTTCTTAGACGGTTTCTCCGGGTATTTTCAAATTCCCATCGATCCCAAGGACCAAGAAAAGACCACATTCACTTGTCCCTATGGAACATTTGCTTACAAACGCATGCCTTTTGGTTTATGTAATGCTCCTGGGACATTCCAAAGGTGCATGATGGCTATCTTCCATGACATGGTGGAAAACACTATGGAAGTATTCATGGATGATTTCTCGGTCTATGGCGATTCTTTCTCTACTTGCCTTGCCAATTTAGAACGTATGCTGAAACGGTGTGAAGACACTCGCCTTGTTCTTAATTGGGAAAAATGCCATTTCATGGTAAAAGAGGGCATCGTGCTAGGACACAAAATTTCCAAAGCCGGTCTCGAAGTAGACCGTGCTAAAGTCGATGTTATCGCTAAGTTGCCTCCACCTTCAACCGTGAAGGGTGTGAGAAGTTTCCTTGGTCATGCGGGCTTCTACCGTCGATTCATAAAAGATTTTTCTCAAATCGCTCCCCCGATGACCCACCTCTTGGAAAAAGATACTCCTTTTATCTTTTCTAATGAGTGTATCGAAGCTTTCAACTCGCTTAAGGATAAGCTAACTAAGGCACCCGTCTTGGTCACCCCTAACTGGGAGCTGCCTTTCGAATTGATGTGCGATGCTAGTGACTTTGCTATTGGAGCGGTTTTGGGCCAAAGAGTGAATAAACACTTCCAACCAATCCATTACGCTAGCAAGACAATGACTGGAGCCCAATTGCATTATACAACAACTGAAAAAGAGCTTTTAGCTGTTGTCTATGCTTTTGAAAAAATCCACCCCTATCTTGTCCTTTCCACCACAATCGTTTATACCGATCATTCCGCGTTGAAGTACTTGTTGACAAAGCAAGATTCCAAACCAAGACTTCTTCGCTGGGTTTTGCTACTCCAAGAATTTAAAATCGAAATTCGTGATAAAAAAGGAGCTGAAAACCTAGCCGTGGATCATCTCAGTAGACTTGAGGATCCTTACCAGGGGAATCATCCGAACAAAGAAATCAATGATTCTTTTCCCCTGGAGACCTTAATGTCTATCAACTCGACTGCTGATGAAACCCTGTGGTTTGCGGACATTGCAAACTACTTAGCGGGTGGAATTCTCGTTGACGGGTTAACATCCCAGCAAAAGAAGAAGTTTAATAAGTGTGTAAACACTTATCCTTTTGCCACTAAAATCAAGGAAAAACAAGACCTAATCATGTGTTTTATATCATAAAAGTCGGAATTACGCGTGGTTTTGTGTTTTGTGTATTAAATAGGTACAAATGATCAAAATAAGAGAAAACACGGGATTTCACGGTCAAATGTTGAAGAAAAGTCCGAAAAGAGACGAAGACAAAGTCAAAAGACCAAAAGTGTACCCAAGATCGCGAAAACCGGCGAAATCGACACGAGTTTGAAGATAAAAATCAATAAAGCCAAAATCAAGCTCGACTTCAGAGGATTTCATCATTTGTCAAGTTTATGGGCCTGGTGGGACCCACTTAAGCTAAATGGGCTTGGAAGCCCATTAATTTAGTTATTTTGGAAATGACTAATTGGAAGGCCCAACATCAGACGGTGGAGGTGCATTAATTTGCAAAGCCCATTCAAGGCCAATTACACACGGATGGAAGATTATACTTTGAAGGCCCATTAGGATTGAAGAAATCTTTAAACGTTTTAAATACACTTTACATTTGGTCAACCACAAAACTCAATAACCACTCACACACGTTTATTATTTTCGATACTCTCAAAGTTAATTATCACCCCTTTCTCTCTTACAAAACTAAACGCAGACACCATTCTTTTTTTTACCCCAAATCTCAAAACCCTAATAAAAGTAATACACCAAATAAATTGGGGCTTTTGTGAGGCGCGTGTTATTCACTCATGGGAAATTAAATCCCCAAGTTTTTAGGAGGATGATAGTGGTCTCCTCAAATCAAACGTGGCATCCTGCCTTGATCCTAATTGGCTGTGACAACCTATTTCACCAAATCCTCCAATCATGTGCATCCACATCATCCCACAACAAACACAAACCATTACACCCTGGCAATCCATGACACAAGAATCAAGTACTACCGTTGGATCAAAGAAAGAAGGAAAGAGAAGAGGATTGAAGAAATCAACGGTTTAAATCGCAAGCCGTGGGCACCAAGGAGAATCAAAATGGTTTGAGGGTTTGCCTATAAAAACCCCACCCACATCTTGTATCATGGAAGCTTTCTTTATTTTCAGTTTTTTTAATTAAATTAGGAGTAGATTAAATTAGTTTTAATTTCAGAAAATTAGTTTTAGAATTAATCTTGTAATTTTTTTATCTCCAGTATTTGTAATTGATTTTGATCAATGAAAGTTTTATTTTAATTCGTCTATTTTAAATTATAGCAAATTTAATTTCCTGTCATTCTTTAATCTGTTTTTATTTTACTGAATTTGAGTTATTATGATCACTGTTCGAGGTTTCTGTCTCTTCGAGATATAATAAAAAAAAATATATATATATATGAAAAAAAAATAAATACTGTTCGAGGCATGTTAATTTGGTTCGAGAGAATGTCGAGACGAAGGAGGTTTTGATGATAAGTTGATGTTCGAAGGTGGTGTTTGATTTGTTTCGATCTTAAGGGGGTTCAGCGCTTCCCTTCGTCGCAACGGTTATCGACACCAGGTTTGGTCTTCTTTCTCTTTTATTTTTTTGTGTTAGATTTAAATTAGTCTTGTGTGATTTAGTTTCTGATTTATCTGCTTTTGTTTGTTTAAGTTTCTGTTGGTGGGAATAGATTGGTGTTTAGTTTCTGAGGTGATTTGATATAGTTGGATCTGCTAGTTGTATTAGGTCTTGTTTATCTGCTTAGATTAATTCGAATGTTTCTGTTTTATCGAGTTATTTGATTTTAGTTAAATGTTTTAGTATCAGTTTTATTGGCTTATTTTGATTTATCTGCTCTTCGATTTTATTTCAGCTTTTGGATTTAGAATTATTTGCTTAAGTCTTGTGGTTATGATTCATAGATTAGTTGCTTATTTTCAGTTTTAGACTTACTTGCATAACTACTTTTCCGTATTCGTAGCTTATTTAAGTTAGGCGTATTTGATATAGCTTGTTTCCTGTTTTTAGTAGTATAGCTTATTTGGGTAGTTTTTTATCTGCTTAATTGGTTATATTTGTTTGTTGATTTATTTTTATTAGTCTATACTGATTTTGCTGATTTGGATTTTGTTAGTGCTTATCTGGTTGTTGGCTGATATGCTTATTTAATAAGCTGTTACTGCTTATTTGTTATCTTTTTATGGTTTGATCGATTTTATTTGCTTATTTACTCTGCTGATACACTGATCCCATTGATCAGTGTTGATATACTGTCCAAATAAAGCTGTCCAAAAAGTTAAAATAAATAATAGCAAAAACAACGGTCTGCTGGGACTCGAACCCCAGACCTCTAGCTAAACAGTCCAGCGCCCCAACCATCTCATCTAGGTTCTTTCTTGTGTATTGATCTGCGTTATTTATTTAATATAGGCTTTACGTTTTCTGTCAGTTTATTAAATTAGTTAAATTAGTTTAAAGTTTATTTATTTAAAAAGTTTATGTAAATTTTCTTTTAATCTGTTTTTATAAAATATAAAAAGATAAAAAAATTATTTTGAATTTTAATTACTTTCAAATTTAGTTTTATTAGTTTTTAGTTAAAGTTTTTTTTTAAAAAAAGTCATTTAAAAGTTTTTCATTAGTCTTAATTCAAGTTTTATTTTTTTTATAAAATAAGTTTTAATTGCGTTTTAGTTTTTAAATAGTGTTTTGATTAATTCAGTTTTTATAAAAATATAAAAGACAAAAAAATAAAAAAAATAGTTTTCTTTACATTCGTTTAAGTTTTATTTAAAAATATATTTTATTTAAAAGTTTTATATTTTTAATTAGTTTAAATTAGTTTCAAAAAAAAAACTTTTTTATTGTTTAAAATAGCTTTTAATTAAATAGGCTTTTAGTTTAAAAATACCCAAAAATACGTTTCACCAAGAACAAATCGAATTTTACGTTTAAACCGGAAATCAAATTCGAGTGAGTCGAGGAACGATAATTAGAAATAAAAATAGGATTGCAAAACCCTAGTTTCAAATGGCGCCGCTGCCGCTTCGCTCGTACGATTGACGATTTTTCGTGAAGACGTTTGGATTTTGGGACCCGTTCATTTTTGAACGTTCCTTTTTCTTGCAAAAAAAATCAAAAACAACAAAAAAAAATCAAAAAGCTAAAAATACAAAAAAATAAAAAATCATCAAAAGCAATTTCTTTCCTAAGATTTGCAACAAAAAAAAAATTTAAAAATATCAAAAAGTAATACGTTTTCCTAAACGTATTACACCAAAAATAATACGTATTATTGTTATTTTTCTTATTCGATTTTTTTTCGTTTTTCTTGTGAATATATATTTTTCTAAAAAAATACAAAAAGATTTTTCTTTTATTATATTATATTACGTAGCACAATAATTTACCTACTTTTCAAATAAGGCCTTAGTTGGGATTTCATCACCTAACTATTGTATTCGAATCCAAAACGAAATAAAGAGGCAAAATAGATAAATACTAATAAAACGTTTGAACTCGATTTATACAAACTATAAGGTGGGTATAAGGCGACGCGCTATAAAAGGCCGTCTAAGGAAAAAGGTACTTAAGTGCTTCGTGCCACCTCGTTTCCCCGCTTGCTTGTGCGTATATTGAGAGGGACGACCGATTATTGGTTTGCCAACTCAAGTAGTATTACGTATATATTTTTTGTAACTTTTTACTATTGCACCTCGAGAGGAAAAATCCTTTTCCTCTCAAAGTCGACCGAGGTCTCCTACCTCATTCCTTGCTTTGAGTTGTATGCGCACTCGCGCGCGTGCACAAATACCGATTGGTGTATCTCGTCCTTCAAAGAAGGCGAAAAAAACAACGTCTCTCAAGCCGATCACGAGAATCGAGCTTTCGACACTACCATGGATAATCGTCCGATTTGGGAAATATTGCAAGAAGAGCGTTATAAGATTATGTCCGAGGAGTGTATGACTTGTGGTGGGCCTCATGCTTATTTTAATTGTGACAAAACTTATGAGGAGGTTTATACTAATGAGGCAAGTATGTGTTATGATACTAATACTTATTTTGGCTCCCCTAGTTTTCCTACGACTAGTGACCCACCACAATATGATCAAGGGTTTTATGGGGAATTTCAAAATCAAGGGTTTTCAAATAATGAAGGTTTTCCAAATAACGGCAATTTTCAAAATTTTAATCAAATGGACATGTACGACCCTCAAATGGACTTGGTTCTACAAAAATTGACCGAACATGCGAAAATCATGGAAGCAATGCAAGAATCTAGTAGACAAATGCAAGAGTCCACCGATAGGAAATTCATGCTCATTTTAGAAACCTATCGAGATCAATTTGATATTGAGCCGTCTTTGAGAGTTGATATTGAGGCTAACACCACTACTAGTAGTGATGTTCCCACTGTGGATCCTTCCATCTCTCCGCCAATAAAGGAGAGACAAGGCCCGGAGACTATCATGAGTTTTACTCACCCTCCGGTGTTGACACCCACGGATACTATTAGCTCTCCTCTTTCCTCACCTATTGAGGAAATTCCCGAGATTATTCTTGAGCCTTCATTACCCGTTGATGACCCCATTTCTTTTATGCCTCCTTCACCTACCCCTTCAAATGACTTTATGCTTTCTTCAAATCCTCTTTGCGAGACATGTTTTGAGAAACCAATTTTTGAGGAGTGTGAGTGCATAGAAGAAGAACCCATAAGTTGTCCTACACCTAAGGAGTGTGTAGATAGGGATGAGTTATCTTGTGATTCCGACTACATTTTTAATTATTCCTCGAGTTCGGATGAGGATGATTCGCCTATTTTACCAAGACCGACTTTTGAAAACCATGATACTAATGATTTATCGGATTCTTTACTCCTTAGCGATGACTTTTATACCCCGAGCATTGAGAAATTCCATCACGAGGATGCTTTTTATGATCCCGTGTTATTGAATTTCTCGCATGAGCTTAATTGTGATCATTGTATTGATGAAAAGGCAAATGGATTTTTAAAACTTGATATTGATATTGATTTTGAGAACTCGGATTTTGATAAATTCACATTTGCCTCTTCGCCAATTACTTTTTCTACCATCGATTCGCATCCAATTCTCGAGGAGTTACCTAATAAACACTCCTCTAATGAGAATTACGTTTACCACATTCGTGAGGATTTAACTTATCAACAAATCCCACAAATGAATGATGGTTTCGTACTTGATCGTGATCTCTTCGAGAGAATTTCTAAAATCCTAAATGAGGGGAACGACAAACCTTTGTTTGACGAGCCTATCTATGATGAAGAAATCGAAGAGATTCACGTTCACGAGGATGAATGCTTTAACCCGGGAGGTGACATTGACCATTCTTTGATTAATACCTTTACGGCTTTGCCCACCCCACCTCCCGCGGATCATGACCTCACATACTTCTCGTATGTTGAGCGGACCTTTTTACCTTTCATGACTTATCCTCCCGCCTCTCATTTATTATGTTCCTCCGGGACCGAGGACAAGATCTTTGATCCCGGTATCACATTCGAGGCTTCCGCATGGACCATTTAATTCGGGGTCGAGTCAGGCTCGTGACTCGGTTAACAAAAACAAGCGCTTCTCGGGAGGCAACCCGATGATCTATCTATTATCTATCTTTTATCTTTTATCTATTTTCTACAATAAGTGTAGGGGGAGCCGTGTAGGTTGTTTGTTTGTGTGTTGTGTTGTGTAGGTACATGTGCTTTGATGATCCACTTTTGGTACTTTTGACGAGACCCGTGTTCCCGTGTTACCCATGTACCCGTTTCCTTCGATAAGTTTTTGCTATTGTGATTCTATCTTAAAACGAATAAATGTAATCACTTTAGTTGTCCTTTCCTTAGCTCGATTTTAAACAACGTACTCAATGTCCTAAGTGTAGGGGAGTTTATTCTCCCACATGCTTAAACATTGAGGACAATGTTTATATTAAGTGTAGGGGGGATTTCTATCGAAATTTTAGTGGCCTTTTCCATGAATTTGACCCCATTTTACCGGAAAATTAAAAAAAAAATTTCAACGTTTTTCAAATTTTTGATCTATTTTGGCCTAGTAGTATTTTTATTCATTTTCTTTCCTCTTATTATCGCATCATAATAATTTCCATTTCAAGAATAAAATTAAATAAATAGATAAATAAATAAAACGGCTTTAACAAGTTTAGATATCTTTGATATATTAGGCCCGTTGTGAATATTTTGACTCAACCCGAGTTTACTTATCCAAGTTTACTCTAGCTAGTATCCTTAACCATATGGACCTTAATTAGTTTATTAGGCTAAGCATCCACGAGTCTCATTCCTTGAGATTTTAAATTGTGGAGAACGAGAGATGATAGAGTTAATTATAAGTTCGGTATTCTTTCATTAACTTATGTGAGTTAGTTATGAGCTTTTTCTCCCATCACTTGTTAATAAATATATTTGCAATAAATAAGGTTGTACGATTTAAAAGGTTACTTTGCTTCTAGCACAAGATCGTTTAAAAGTTGCTCGGTATTAATTAGAGTTCATAGCCAAGGCATAACTTATTGAAACGGGACGCGAAGATTGGCTTATCCAAAAAGGCCCTAACAAGGCATGAGGATACCCGAGTCCAAAAAGGCCCTCACAAGGCATGAGGATTCACTTTTTGCTAAAGATCCTAAGATGATGTGAAGATCATTAATCCAAATCAATATGAAGGATCAAGACACACGACGAGAAGCAATTACTCCCCTAAAGATCATGGAGAAGTCTATCCAAAAAGACCCTCACAAGGTATGAGGATAAATAGATCCAAGTCCGAAAAGGAGGCGGATCGTTGTATATCAAAATCCTAAATAAAGAAGAGGATAAATGAAGAAGTCATGGTTAACGTTTGAAGCATCTTTCACTCCTTATGAAGATGTATACCAAAATGAAGAGAAGACCATAATTTCAAGATCGTCTCTCAAGATTTGAAGTTTGAAGTACAAGCCAAATATTGGTCCGAGAAAGGTCTCAAATCGTGAAACGAGTTATGCCAAGATATGAACTTTTTGAGGTTTCGAGAAGCAGTTTTAAAAGATTTTGTCCTTTAGCTAACTATTGATTAAATCATCCCACTTTGTTTTCGGCCTTAATAAATTATCGAAATAAGTCAAAAATGCATCCTCGTGATCATTTAAGACAAAAATAAAATACAAGAGATACACCGTAGGAATAAGGGAGTCTAAGTGAATAATTAAACCGCATGAGTAAGTGTTAGTTGTGCTAACTTGTAATAATAATGATCTCGTTTTTGAGCTTGGTATGGGGAACGTGAAACTTGAGGGTGATTTATATTCATGACATCAAAGCCCTAATTCAAGTCCTAGATTTCTTTACAAGTTTCTTCCATCAAATAATTTCAAAATAATAAATCATTTAACTTTTGTCTCCTTTTAAGTTTTTATCTTTTTATCGTAGTAGTAATAGTATATCTTAATAAAGGCCAAGATGGATTAATTATGAGGAAAATGTAATTTTATGCTTTAAAATAATGCATTGCATGGGGTCATTGTAATGGTCAAGTGTAGGGGATTTAATAAGTGTGTAAACACTTATCCTTTTGCCACTAAAATCAAGGAAAAACAAGACCTAATCATGTGTTTTATATCATAAAAGTCGGAATTACGCGTGGTTTTGTGTTTTGTGTATTAAATAGGTACAAATGATCAAAAGAAGAGAAAACACGGGATTTCACGGTCAAATGTTGAAGATAAGTCCGAAAAGAGACGAAGACAAAGTCAAAAGACCAAAAGTGTACCCAAGATCACGAAAACCGGCGAAATCGACACGAGTTTGAAGATAAAGATCAATAAAGCCAAAATCAAGCTCGACTTTAGAGGATTTCATCATTTGTCAAGTTTATGGGCCTGGTGGGACCCACTTAAGCTAAATGGGCTTGGAAGCCCATTAATTTAGTTATTTTGGAAATGACTAATTGGAAGGCCCAACATCAGACGGTGGAGGTGCATTAATTTGCAAAGCCCATTCAAGGCCAATTACACACGGATGGAAGATTATACTTTGAAGGCCCATTAGGATTGAAGAAATATTTAAACGTTTTAAATACACTTTACATTTGGTCAACCACAAAACTCAATAACCACTCACACACGTTTATTATTTTCGATACTCTCAAAGTTAATTATCACCCCTTTCTCTCTTACAAAACTAAACGCAGACACCATTCTTTTTTTTACCCCAAATCTCAAAACCCTAATAAAAGTAATACACCAAATAAATTGGGGCTTTTGTGAGGCGCGTGTTATTCACTCATGGGAAATTAAATCCCCAAGTTTTTAGGAGGATGATAGTGGTCTCCTCAAATCAAACGTGGCATCCTGCCTTGATCCTAATTGGTTGTGACAACCTATTTCACCAAATCCTCCAATCATGTGCATCCACATCATCCCACAACAAACACAAACCATTACACCCTGGCAATCCATGACACAAGAATCAAGTACTACCGTTGGATCAAAGAAAGAAGGAAAGAGAAGAGGATTGAAGAAATCAACGGTTTAAATCGCAAGCCGTGGGCACCAAGGAGAATCAAAATGGTTTGAGGGTTTGCCTATAAAAACCCTACCCACATCTTGTATCATGGAAGCTTTCTTTATTTTCAGTTTTTTTTAATTAAATTAGGAGTAGATTAAATTAGTTTTAATTTCAGAAAATTAGTTTTAGAATTAATCTTGTAATTTTTCTATCTCCAGTATTTGTAATTGATTTTGATCAATGAATGTTTTATTTTAATTCGTCTATTTTAAATTATAGCAAATTTAATTTCCTGTCATTCTTTAATCTGTTTTTATTTTACTGAATTTGAGTTATTATGATCACTGTTCGCGGTTTCTGTCTCTTCGAGATATAATAAAAAAAAAATATATATATATATGAAAAAAAAAATACTGTTCGAGGCATGTTAATTTGGTTCGAGAGAATGTCGAGACGAAGGAGGTGTTGATGATAAGTTGATGTTCGAAGGTGGTGTTTGATTTGTTTCGATCTTAAGGGGGTTCAGCGCTTCCCTTCGTCGCAACGATTATCGACACCAGGTTTGGTCTTCTTTCTCTTTTATTTTTTTGTGTTAGATTTAAATTAGTCTTGTGTGATTTAGTTTCTGATTTATCTGCTTTTGTTTGTTTAAGTTTCTGTTGGTGGGAATAGATTGGTGTTTAGTTTCTGAGGTGATTTGATATAGTTGGATCTGCTAGTTGTATTAGGTCTTGTTTATCTGCTTAGATTAATTCGAATGTTTCTGTTTTATCGAGTTATTTGATTTTAGTTGAATGTTTTAGTATCAGTTTTATTGGCTTATTTTGATTTATCTGCTCTTCGATTTTATTTCAGCTTTTGGATTTAGAATTATTTGCTTAAGTCTTGTGGTTATGATTCATAGATTAGTTGCTTATTTTCAGTTTTAGACTTACTTGCATAACTACTTTTCCGTATTCGTAGCTTATTTAAGTTAGGCGTATTTGATATAGCTTGTTTCCTGTTTTTAGTAGTATAGCTTATTTGGGTAGTTTTTTATCTGCTTAATTGGTTATATTTGTTTGTTGATTTATTTTTATTAGTCTATACTGATTTTGCTGATTTGGATTTTGTTAGTGCTTATCTGGTTGTTGGCTGATATGCTTATTTAATAAGCTGTTACTGCTTATTTGTTATCAGTTTATGGTTTGATCGATTTTATTTGCTTATTTACTCTGCTGATACACTGATCCCATTGATCAGTGTTGATATACTGTCCAAATAAAGCTGTCCAAAAAGTTAAAATAAATAATAGCAAAAACAACGGTCTGCTGGGACTCGAACCCCAGACCTCTAGCTAAACAGTCCAGCGCCCCAACCATCTCATCTAGGTTCTTTCTTGTGTATTTATCTGCGTTATTTATTTAATATAGGCTTTACGTTTTCTGTCAGTTTATTAAATTAGTTAAATTAGTTTAAAGTTTATTTATTTAAAAAGTTTATGTAAATTTTCTTTTAATCTGTTTTTATAAAATATAAAAAGATAAAAAAAATATTTTGAATTTTAATTACTTTCAAATTTAGTTTTATTAGTTTTTAGTTAAAGTTTTTTTTTTTAAAAAGTCATTTAAAAGTTTTTCATTAGTTTTAATTCAAGTTTTATTTTTTTTATAAAATAAGTTTTAATTGCGTTTTAGTTTTTAAATAGTGTTTTGATTAATTCAGTTTTTATAAAAATATAAAAGACAAAAAAATAAAAAAAATAGTTTTCTTTACATTCGTTTAAGTTTTATTTAAAAATATATTTTATTTAAAAGTTTTATATTTTTAATTAGTTTAAATTAGTTTCAAAAAAAACTTTTTTATTGTTTAAAATAGCTTTTAATTAAATAGGCTTTTAGTTTAAAAATACCTAAAAATACGTTTCACCAAGAACAAATCGAATTTTACGTTTAAACCGGAAATCAAATTCGAGTGAGTCGAGGAACGATAATTAGAAATAAAAATAGGATTGCAAAACCCTAGTTTCAAAGTTCTTCAAAGACATTAAGACTTACTTTTGGGATGACCCGTATCTATTCAAACAATGTGCCGACTTGATTATTCGCCGATGTGTTGATGGACCGGCAGCTTTAGAAATCCTTGACGCTTGCCACAAAGGACCCACCGGTGGTCACTTTGGTCCCAACTACACCGCCAAAAAAGTGTTTGACTCGGGATTTTATTGGCCCACCATCTATCGTGATGCTCACGAGATGGTTAAACGATGTGATGCTTGCCAAAAACAAGGCAAGATCACACATAAAGATGAGATGCCTCAAAATTTCATACAAGAATCTGAAATCTTTGATGTTTGGGGTATCGACTTTATGGGGCCATTCCCTTCCTCTAAAGGAAACAAATACATCCTTGTAGCCGTTGACTACGTTTCAAAGTGGGTTTAAGTAAAAGCTTTACCCACTAATGACGCAAGGGTGGTTTGTAACTTTTTGAAATCGCTATTCGCTAGATTCGGTGTGCCTCGTGCCATTATTAGTGATCGCGGGACTCATTTTTGCATGGATCAATTTGCTAGAGTCATGGCAAAGTATGGTGTAAATCATCGTCTTTCCACCGCCTACCACCCACAAACTATTGGCCAGGTTGAAATATCAAACCGAGGCTTAAAGCGAATTCTTGAAAGAACTGTGGGAGAGCATCGTGCCTCATGTGCTGATAAACTTGAAGATGCTTTGTGGGCCTTCCGTACCGCATACAAGACTCCGATTGGTTGTACACCATATCGTCTCGTGTACGGGAAAGCGTGCCACCTCCCCATTGAGTTGGAGCACAAGGCTTACTGGGCCTTGAAGTGGGCTAATTTTGATATCAACAAAGCCGGTGACCTACGCAAGATCCAACTCAATGAGCTGAATGAACTTCGGAATGAGGCTTATGAAAATTCTTTGATCTATAAGGAGAAGACTAAGCTCATTCACGACTCCAAGATTAAGAACCGAGAGTTCCAAGTTGGAGACAAAGTTTTACTCTTTAACTCTCGGTTGAAAATATTTTCGGGCAAGCTGAAATCTCGTTGGTCCGGCCCATTCACCGTTGCCCAAATTTTTCCATATGGTACTCTCGAGCTCGCTCAACCTAATGGACCTAATTTTAAGGTGAATGGCCAACGAGTGAAGTTGTACTTTGGTGAGGACATATCTCATGAGATGATTCCATCCCTCACCACGTTCCTCATGAACTAATTTTGGGTCGAGTCAGGCTCGTGACTCGGTTATAAAAAACAAGCGCTCCTCGGGAGGCAGCCCGAGTATCTATCCTTCTCTGTTTTAACCTCCTAAGTGTAGGGGGACCTCTATAGATTCTTTGTGTTTGTATGGTGATGTGATTACAGGGATAAGTGCACTCTTGGAATCTCTGAAGAACCGTGCTCCCGTGTTATCCGAAATCCGGTTCTATCTCTCAACTATCGTGATTTAATTTTCTTCATACTCAAATTTGAAATTGATCACGTTAGTCGTCTCTTCCTTAACTTGAGTTAACCAACGTGCACAATGTCATAAGTGTAGGGGAGACTTTTCCCACATGCTTAAACATTGAGGACAATGTTTATCTTAAGTGTAGGGGGGACTTCTATCGAAGTTTTAAGTGGGCTTTTCCATGAAAATGCCTTCATTTAACCGGAAAATCATCTTTTTCAACAATTTTCAAATTTTTTATTAACTTTGGCCATTTAGTCGTCATTTTTAAATTTTTATCATTGCTTTCGTATGTATATATCCCGCAATAAAATCAAAAATATTAATAAAGTGGTGTAGCTAGTTTTGAAGTATTTGACATATTAGGCCCATTGCGATTATTTTGACTCAACCCGAATAGACTTATCCAAGTTTATTCTAGCTAGTATCCTTAACCATGTAGACCTTAATTGGTTTATTAGGCTAAGCATCCACGAGTCTCATTACTTGAGATTTTAAATTGTGGAGAACGAGAGATGATAGAGCCAATTATAAGTCGGTATTCTTGCGCAAGCTCACTTGGTGTAATTATCTGCCTATTCTCCCATCACTTGCTAATAACTTATCTGCAATAAGTAAGGTCGTACGATTTGAAAGGTTCCTTAGCTTCTAGCCCAAGATCATTTAAAAGTTGCTCGGTAATGATAAGAGTTCATAGCCAAGGCATAACTTATGAAGCGGGGCGCGAAGATTGGCGAGTCCGAAAAGGCCCTAACAAGGCATGAGGATTCCATTTTATTGCTGAAGAACCAAAGTGATGTGAAAAGCATTATTCCCAAAATCAATATGAAGGATCAAGACTTACGACGAAAAGCAGTCAACTCCCATAAAGATCATGGAGAAGTCTATCCGAAAAGACCCTAACAAGGTATGAGGATAAATAGATCCAAGTCTAAAAAGGAGGCGGATCGTTGTATCTCAAAATCCCAATTAGAGATTGAAGAAATAATCATGAAGTCGTGGTCAACAAAGTTGGAGTACCCCTCAAAAGTCTCCAAGAGAAGAAACTCTATGAACGATGAGAAGACCATTATCTCAAGCACGTCTCTCAAGATATGAAGTATGAAGTACATGCCAAATATCGGCCCGAGAAAGGTCTCAAATTGTGAACCGAGTTATGCCAAGATATGAACTTTTTGATATCCCGAGAAGCAGTTTTAAGAGATTTTGTCCTTTAGCTAACTATTGATCAAATCGTCCTACTTTGCTTTCAGCTTAAATAAACTATCGAAATAAGTCGAAAAATGCATCTTCATGATCATTCTAAGACAAAAATAAAATATAAGAGATACACCTAGGAATAAGGGAGTTTAAGCATATAATTAAGCCATGTGTGTAAGTGTTTGATTTGCTAACTTATAATTACAATGATCTCGTTTTTAAGCTTAGTTTGGGGAACGTGAAACTTGAGGGTGATAAATCTTCGCAGCACCAAAGCCCTAATGTAAGTCCTTGATCTCTTTGCAAGTTATTTCCATGTAGCTATTTTCAAGTGAAAATGGTTTTCTATCCTTTTGTTTACTTTAAAGTTTTAATTTTTCTTAGTACTTTAATTTTTGTTTAGTAGTATTTTAATAAAGCCAAGGTAGATTGATTACGAGAAAAGTGTAAATTTGCTTTATTACTAAGCATTGCATGAGGGCATGGCAATGGTTAAGTGTAGGGGATTTGATAGGTGTGAAAACACCCATCCTTTTACCACTTATTTCTTACTAAAACAAGACCAAAAAGCATGTTTAAAATCATTTGTTTGGAATTATGCGTGGTTTTTGTGTTTATTGTGTTTTCAGAGTCAACCGGATGATTATTGAAGAAAACATGGGATTGCACGGGATTTATCAAGGAAAAAGACTAAAGACGAAGTCTATTGTCCAAGAGATGCAAAAGATTTGAAGTCAATGGGCCTATTTGAAGATTTATCGAAGAAAAGGACCAAAGATGGAAGATTTTCATATGTCGAAGAAACTCAAGTCTATTAAACGAAGAAATTAAAAGACGAGTTGAATTTAATCGACGACAAATCCCGAATCAGAATCGAAAACGTTAACTTTTTTGAAAAGACGAGAAGACAAGAAGAAAGGGAGAAAGCCCACTCACCAACCAACCACTCAGCCTATATAAAGGGATCACCCTCACAAAGTTTGGCATCTAGTTTTTTAGTTTCAGTTTCATTTCTCCTAGTTCGTAGGAAACCATCTCCCTTAAGGAGTGGTTTTCATCTCTTTGATTTCTTCTTTTAATCTTGTAAGTTTGATCCTTTCCTTTTGTTTTACTGAATCTTAATCATCAATATAAGTTTCCTTTAATCTTTTCATTCATCTTGTTCTTCATCTTCTCTTTATTCAAAGTTCTTAAGTTTTTATTTAGTTCAAGTTTGATCTTAAAAAGTTGTTGAATTCGTGTTTTTATGATTGGGATTTGATCCTTATGGTTAGTAGATGATTATTGGTTAATTTGGTAAAACCTTTTTGCTTATTTAGCTTGATTTTAGAGTAAATTCGTTTCCCATGTTTTCTACTGTTTCGGCTACTGTTCTTCATTCCCAACAACATTCCGAACTGCCATCTCTTTTTTCTCTTATTCGGAATATAATTTATTCCGAGTAGTCTTCCTTGATTTTCCTTTATTTAGAATTTTCCAGTTATTCCGCTTAGTCTCTTTCTTTTTCCCTTATTCGGAATAATATATATTCCGAGTAGCCTTCCTTAATTCATTCCTTATTCGGAATTTTTCAATATTCCGCGTAGCTTCAAATTATTCCGAGTGACTTTTTATTCCGAATTGAACTTATATTCCGCATGGTTAACACATTCCGCATAGAGCAGTTATTCCGAGTAGAAGGCTTTATTCCGAATAGCATTGTTTTTTCGCATAGACCCCATTTTCCGAATAACCATTATTCCGCATGGTTGATTATTCCGAATAGCACTATTTATTCCGGGTAGGACTATTATTCCGAATAGAGTTAGTTTCCCGTAAGTTTATTTTATTGCTTTCTCATTTAATTGTTTAATTTAAATTCAAGTTTTATTTAAGTAATTGTTTTGGTTTAAATCTTTGTTTACTTCATGCATTTATCCTTTTAAGTAGAATATATAAACAACCCCTACTTTTTGTCACCAAGAACAAATCATTCCACTTTAGGCTGTGATCAATTCGAGGAGATTCCGAGAACAAACTTTCAACACATAAAATTTATAGAATCAGTGATCTTGCCTTGTTTTTGGCAAGCATCACAATGCTTAACCATCTCATGAGCGTCATGATAAATGGTAGGCCAATAGAATCCAAAGTCAAAAACTTTCTTCGCGGTATAATTAGGACCAAAGTGACAACCAGTGGGTCCTTTGTGGCAAGCTTGAAGGATTAGTAAAGCTGCTGGCCCATCAACACACCTATGAATGACAAGATCCGCGCATTGCTTAAAAAGATAAGGGTCGTCCCAATAATAGTGTTTATTATCCTTAAAGAATTTTTTCTTTTGTTGGGACGTTAACCCTTCCATAAGAACACCACCCGCTAAATAGTTTGCAATGTCCGCAAACCTTGGGGTATCGTCAAGATTGGAGTTAATAGACATTAAGGCCTCATGGGGAAAGTATTCATTAATCTCTTGATTAGGAAGTTCCCCTTGATAAGGATCCTCGAGTCTACTAAGATGATCCGCGGCTATGTTTTTCGCTCCCTTTTTATCACGAATTTTGATTTTAAATTCTTGGAGGAGTAAAACCCAACGAAGGAGTCTTGGTTTAGCATCTTGCTTGGTCAACAAGTATTTCAAGGCAGAATGGTGGTGTAAACGATGGTGGTGGAAAGCACAAGATAGGGGCGGAATTTCTCAGAAGCATACACTACGGCTAAAAGCTCTTTTTCGGTAGTGGTATAATGCAATTGAGCCCCCGTCATTGTTTTGCTAGCATAATGGATTGGTTGGAAGTGTTTGTTACGTTGACCTAAAACCGCTCCTATCGCAAAATCACTAGCATCGCACATGAGCTCGGAAGGTAACTCCCAATTTGGAGAGACTAAGACCGGTGCCTTAGTTAATTTAACTTTAAGAAGTTCGAAAGAGTCAAGACAATCTTGAGAAAAGATGAAAGGAGCATCATTTTCTAAGAGATGAGTCATTGGACGAGCTATCTTTGAGAAATCTTGGATGAAACGACGATAAAATCCCGCATGACCTAAAAAACTCCTAACTCCTTTGACGGTGGTAGGTGGAGGCAACTTAGCAATGACGTCAACTTTAGCACGGTCGACTTCGATACCGGCTTTTGAATATTTATGACCGAGGACAATGCCTTCTTTTACCATGAAATGGCATTTTTCCCAATTAAGAACGAGACGAGTATCTTTACACCGTTTAAGCATACGTTCTAAATTAGCAAGGCAAGAAGAGAAAGAATCACCATAGACCGAGAAATCGTCCATAAATACTTCCATAGTTTCTTCAACCATGGCATGGAATATAGCCATCATACATCATTGGAAAGTCCAGGGAGCATTGCATAAGCCGAAAGGCATTCTTTTGTAAGCAAATGTTCCATAAGGACAAGTGAATGTGGTTTTCTCTTGGTCTTTTGGATCGACAGGAATTTGAAAATACCCGGAGAAACCATCTAAGAAGCAATAGTAGTCATTACCCGCTAAACGCTCGAGCATTTGATCCATGAAAGGAAGAGGAAAATGATCCTTACGAGTGGCATCATTGAGCTTACGATAGTCTATGAAAACTCGCCAACCCGTGACAAGTCGAGTAGGAATCAACTCATTTTTTTCATTGGGAACAACGGTTATTCCGCCTTTCTTAGGCACACAATGGGCGGGACTAACCTATGGCGAATCCGGAATAGGGTAAATCATTCCGACATCTAGAAGTTTGATAACTTCTTTCTTGATGACGTCATGAATTTTTGGATTAACCCTTCTTTGGCTTTGGATTGCGGGTTTAAATTCATCTTCCATGAGAGTTTTATGAGTGCAAAAGTTAGGATCAATTCCGCGGATGTCAGAAATTTTTCCAAGCAATTGCTTGCTTATGATTTTTGAGCACTTCGATAAGTTGAGATTTTTCATCCTCTTTTAAGTCCTTTGCAATGATGACGGGTAACTTCTTATTGTCTTCTAGGAAAATGTATTCTAAATGAGACGGTAAATCCTTAAGCTCTAAATCCGGAGGATTGTCGGTGGAAGGCTTAGTCAAATTTGGATCATCGTTTGTAACTTCCTTAGGAGTAGGTGGAGAAATATGGTCCTCATTGAGAAGTTTCTCAATGGTACGAATGTCTTCTTCCCAATCGGAGGGAGAGTCGTCATGTTTTAAGTCCACATCCCCTAAACTTGCTTCAAATTCTTTTAAAAGAAAATCACTTTCTCCAAATGGAGTCAATGATGGAGCAATAGAAGCTACGTTCTCAACATGAGGTAAAGGAGAAGTCTCGCGCTTACAAGCCTCGTGAAAATGTTCTTCGCATGCTTCATCGAGCACATCGATGAAATTCACAAATTCAGGCTCATCGGGACGTTTGGAAAGTTTACCCATGTTAAAGACGATTTTATCATCCCCGACCCTCATGATAAGTTCACCCGCGGCTACATCAATCAATGTACACCTGGTTCTCAAGAAGGGTCGTCCCACAATTAAGAGAACATGGGGATCCATTTCATAGTCTACAACGACGAAATCGACGGGGAAAGTAAATTTGTCGACTCCAACGAACACATCCTCGGCTATCCCCACCGGATAAGCAACCGAACGGTTAGCTAATTCCAATATCATACGAGTGGGGACTAGCTCGGGTAAAGATAATTGCTTCCACACGGATAATGGCATAAGATTGATACTCGCACCTAGATCCACCAAAGCCATACAATTCTCTACACCCGGAAAATTTCAAGGAATAAGGAATCGACCAGGATCTCCTAACTTAACCAGAAGTTTTCTCAAAAGAACGGCGGAACAATTCTCATTCAATTGGGTATTGGCGATATTGAGCAATTTTTCCTTATCACTTAAAAGATCCTTAAACATCTTATCATATTTAGGCATGTGAGCGAGAGCCTCAGTAAAGGTGATATTAAAATTCAATTGTTTGAACACTTTTAGGAAGTTCAAAACTTGAATATCATCTTTATTCTTCAATTTTTCTTTCCTCAACCTTGAGGGATAAGGTATATTGGGTTGAGATGAAGGCTTTGGAGTGGATTGCTCACTCTTATCCTTGGGTGGAGGAGGGGTAGAAGTGGAAGGTGAAGGAACCGGTTTGGGAACCGAAGGTGTGGTATAAGATTGAGGTAAAGGTAGAACATAAGGTGTAGATGAAGGCATAATGTGAGACCCCTAAAATCAGACAAGGAAACATGTAGGCGGCAAGGGGGTTCCACGTCATGGTACAAGAAACAATGAAAAACAATGAAATACTGTTGACACAAAGTTGACGTAATAAAAACATGCACATTACATCATAAAAGATCAGTGTTTTAAACAAAGGGTCCCAGAGTTTTATAAGCGGAATAATCTATTATTTAAACATGGTTTCGTAACATATAGTTACCAAAAATACAGAATAAACTTCCGTACAGTTTTTACCAAAACCAACTTTAAAAAGTAACACAGAAATCTCCAAGCTGCGATAATATCTTGCGGGCTCCCATCCAAGCAAAGCTAAGTATTAATACCTGAGATTAAACATGTAAAGTCATCAACACAAAGTTGAGTGATATTCATAGGTTTAGAAGTAAAGGTGTGGAACACAAGCATTCATTTGTAAAACAAGTAATGGGGGGGGGGGGGGGGGGATGACTATGTACATTATCCATAGTCATGATGTATATTATTGCTCTTTAGCTCATGACACCGAAGCTTAACAAAAGGTAAGTTCCCCTAGTGAGTATTCAGCCTAAATACTCAAGTATAAACGAATGTAATGCGTCAAAGTAATACGAGACGGGGATTGTCAATCCCGATGGATCCATCCACAACATTCGCGCTTGTAAACTGTGAATTATTAACGGTTCATGATATTGTGAGGAAACTTAGTGGCTATGGAAACTAAAAGCAATAATATATTGTATTCATCTGGCAGCATACAATTCAGGATAGCATACAGTTTAAAAGATTGTGTTCCAACATGAAAATCTCACCCCGCGTTTCAGAAACATTTTATAAATAGTAAAAGGGGCTATGAACTCACCTTAGCGAAAGCGATACCGAACGATGATGATAATCGACAAAGTAGCCACGAAAGCATAACAAATAAATTAGATAAGACAGGAAGCTACGAGCTTTTAACGGTGACCTAAAATAAAATGGTGTGTCTTAGAAATATACACGACAACGTACAAAATTAAAATAAGTTTAATAATGTTTTCATCGATAATGAACAGTAACTGGGTCGGGTTTAAATATGAACAAAAATAGTTCTTACAATTTAAAATATATTATTACAATTTATATTTTTATATTTAAGGATATTTACACTTTAGTCCTTTTAGTTTTTAAAAATGTCAAAATTAGTCCCTATAGTTTCAAAAATGGTAAGTTTAGTCCCTCGTCATATTTCTAAGTATTTTACAATTCTAACATCAGTTTTAAAAAGTTTGAGAATTGGCAAAACATCCCCTATAGATTTATAACTAAAAGACTTTGAAATATTTTTCAAGATTTCATGTGATTTGTGTTTTGAGGACAAGATTTTACATGACTATATCCAGATCTAGCAATCGAGTTAGGACCTGAAATTTGGGGTGTTTGTATCCTCCTATATGATGATATAGTAGATCTAAAGAAATGTGGTGGTCGCATTTAAGAATTTCGAGTTGTGATGGTGAGAAAGGGTGTCCCTATTCACGATCATAATTTTATGTGCAAATCCCATTTGGGGACAGAATTTGCATTAGCAATAACTCAACCTATATTTCGATTCAAGGGCTGATATTCATGGATCTTAGAGACCCATGGAAGGTCTAAAACATATATAAAAATCAACATAGGTTGTTAAGAGAAATCACAAGATATAAAGGGCGCAACAGTGACCCGAGATACTCGATATATGATTTTATTTTAAAGTTAAAAATGACTTTTAGCTTGGTTTGTGTTGACAGTCCTTAGGGACCAGCTATTTAGGTGTTATAAGAGATATAATGAGAGTGTATAAATGAAATGGAAGCTTACATAAGCTCGAGAAGATACGAAAATTGTCGAAATAGATCGAGACGATGAAACAGACTCGATGGTTAAAAGACTTGATCAATACCTCGTCTTTGTTCCTCCTCGGCTTCTAAACGGTTTATACTAAGATTTTTGACCTCCATCACGTCTGCTACTGAATTATTTCGAGAGGGTACTATCTTGGGGTGTCGTGAGTTAAGTTTTGACAATGGAGTTTTAGGAGTGTTGAGCTCGGCTCATATAAGGCAGAAGTAAAACTTAAGGAATAAGTTTTGCTAGAGATGGGGTTGTTGGAGTAGCCTCGACATGTACTCCCGAAAGATTGATAATATAAACAAATTAGAATGGATAAAGATGTCACGAAATTCATGGTTTGTAGCATGCGAATGACGTTGACACAAATGATAAATCTATGACGGAGATAAGGAGGAACTATATCTTTTGTTTTATACTCAAAGTTGTTAATACATATGGTATGGTCGGTTAGACAAAAGAAGGTTGCTAATAGTTTTATTTTCTGAATTTTTGGATATAAGCGGGTATTAGCGAAGCCTGATATTTTAAAAGTTACGCGATTTAAAAGATACGGGTAAAGTACGAAAAATAAACGCTTAATATAAAACAAAAACGTCGACGTTCGGAGAACATCGATACTTATATAAATAAATGAGGGCTTATGACTCAAAATATTTTAATGTGTTGTATAAATGAACGACCGCTAAAGGTTTAACGTAAATTTATGAAGAATGCCGGTAAAATGAAAAATTAAAACGACGACAATAGAAAAATATTTCTATATCATAACAAGAATGTTTATGGTCAAAGTCGGACATATATTTTGCCGATAAATAATAATTGACACGTATTCGATACGTTAAGGCCCTAACCTTGTCGATTAGTCAAGAATTCAATATTAATCGTAGAACGAACATGACAGATAAAAGTTGGGTAATAAATATTGGCCCGAATATTAGGAATAGAATTAGAGCTCAGTCTAAATGTTGATTTTAAACTTTGGGTTAATACAGTAAATAAATATGGAAAAATAAAAATATTTTTTTGTTTTTTTAATTCCGAATAAAATATTATCATTGATCAGAAAAACAATTAAAATATTATTTAATTTAAAATTCTAGAGATCTCAGGATTTACGTATGAAAAAGTAAAAAGGAACAAGTAAGACATTATAAAATAGAGAAGTACTAATAAAAGAATAATTTAATTACTGAGAAAAATACGAGTTCTCATAGTCAACCCTCCTAAAGGAACTCTGGTCCCCCAGAGTTCAACTGGAGTCAGAAGAAGGTGCAAACAAAAGGAGATACATAGTTTAGAACTGATTCATTGCTTCTTAGGTAATCTCTGCACCACGACGTACCTTAATAATTAGAATTCACTACACTTCAGTTTCTTACTCCTTTTCGAATAAATTTTCAAACTTGGATGAAAATAAATGACCTCTAAGTACGGAGAAATATCAAGAGATAGAATGAACACAGGAATTGCTTAAACGGACAAGGTGCGCTAAAATGAATCAAGATTGTTAATCAACAAGGAATCGCAAATCACGCAACTGTAAAACATGACAATTTACTTATTTAGAAAAATAGAGGGGAAATATGAATTACATATAGACATTTAAAATAAGATTTGCCACAATAATCCATCTCGGATTTGATATTATTGTTAAAAACTCAGGTTTATCATTACCATTAGAGAAAATCTATTTACAAGTTATTTAAAATCTTTAATAGGAATCGAAGTTTAAGACGGTAATTTCATTAAACTGGAATTAAAATAGGATGATAAACTAAAATTATTCAAAAGGTAATGCATGATGTCATTTTAAAATAAGTTAAATTTTTACAAAGAAAATTTATAGATCTGACATTTTAGCTTGAGACAGTTATTTTGGTAACTTAAATGTTTGGTAAATGTGTAAATATTTCTTAAAAATTTAGAATAATGTATAGAAATTCATAAAGGTGTTTAATGTATCAAATGATAAACACGAGACATATTCGGTTTTCAAAAGGTGACAAGATAGCAATTTATTAATTCTTTGAGAATGGTTAGTGTCGCAAACAATGGCTCTTTAAGTTCTTCGTGGTCGATATATGATCGAAAAAGAAAAGCCAAAGTAACAAATTTTAAATTCGAAGAAAATTCTTAAATCACTTGCAAATAAAATCAATAAAATGAACAACGTTAGCGATCAAAGAGCGAAATCAACTCATGGGTCCCAAGAGCGAATTTCAAGACAATAAAGTTTGACACACATCATGACGAATATACGATATCACTATTCATGTACAATCATAAATCGTTATTCTCGTCCGGATACATGCTGAAGGTATACCAAAATTTACTCAAACAAAGTTGGTCGAGGAGAAAGTATAAAAACATTAGAACTTCCAAGTACGATATCAATAGTCAGTAACTTGACGAGCGGTAAATAGAATTGTATCATGAAAGAAAATGAGGTAACAAGTAGAGCAAAGCTCATTGAGTAAAGAAAAATAGATTGTACTCTCAAACACGCAATTCGTTCAAGAAAAAAAATAAAGAAACATATGCATTTGTCATGAACTTGTACTACTTACATAACGCATAAATGTTTTCATAATTTTATTTTAACAAGATTTTAAAGTGACTACTATTCAGCCTCACATGGCTTCTTCTAAATTACGCATAGGTGATCAGGCCATGCATAATTTAGGACATGCGATGCTCAGCTTCGTCAAACCAGTATTACATGTCATATGATTTAAAATATGTATATAATGCCATTTGCAAAACATGATTTAAAATGATTCATGAAAACTCTTCACAAGTAAGTAATTGGCTAAATATTTATATCAACAATTTTTAATGTTACATGAGTTTTTTATAAGACCAACGTTGAACAATTTGTAAAAATACATTGTAAAGTTAATCTCAATTAATTTTATAAGGTAACATTCTAGTATTTAATAAGGCTCAAGTGGAACATATTGTAAAATGATTTGCAAGCACTACCAGTTTGAGTTTGTATGATACTTATAAAATAGCGAGTGGTTAACACGAGAGTAATAAAGTGTAATTAATAAGAAAATCTGCAAAATGGTTACAAGGTGATAAGGTTTCAAAAGATTTATCCGGAATCGCCATGAGACACGTGTCAATATGATAACAAAAGATATGAAAACAAGAATTTCAAACCTCGGCCCAAATCGGTGTTATGTTAGAAGTAGAAGAAATATAAGACAAAATGACAAATAAGTCGTGTATAAAAGAAAGGATAAAGGAATCCATATTTGTGTACATCGTAATTTATTTGACATAAGTATGCCTTGAAGAAAGTAGAACATTAGTTCCCAAATAGTACAACTACTCCGAAAAGTTTAGAAATTTAACACGTAAATAGTGACGCATAAAAATGTACACAGTTTTCGAAACATGTAGTTCATCATCATTTGTCAAATCATTTGGTTCCAAAAGTTCAATATATATGTATGTATGGCCGAATTCAAAGTTACTATTTTAATGTTTTCAAACGTAATCAATGTTTGGTAGTTGTAAAATCTCATTCGTTAAAGTTTTACGAGTTCAAACGAACTCAAAAACGCTTCAAACCATATTTTTAAATTCTATCAGCTTTAACATTTGAGTTTGACTTTTGGGGCCTGACCAGACCGATTGACTCGTTAAATGGCAATTTTAAGACTCAAAGTCTAAAGCAATTTGGTGTAAAACGATGTTTTGGACAACTTTTTAGTTTTACTCGAGACTTGAAACAGATCAGAAATGGACGAAAATGCCCTCGTATCAAATCTGTCTAAAATATGATATTTTAGAAATACACAGAATTAAGTTCTTAAGTTTTACAATTTAAAATGAGCGTAACTTGCTTGTTTTTGAGATTTACGGGTCGAATTTTATGTCCTAAATGAACGTCTCAACAAGTAGAAATATATTTTTATGTCTAAAGTTTATAAAAATATTTTCTCGACACCGTTAAATTACCTGTAAAGTTTCTGCGCAAAGTATATTTTTTGACACACCTTGAAATCTAATCAAACTTCACAACGACCCGGAATTTATGTACACACATGACTTGTGGATTCCATAAAGACAAAAGAGAATAGATTGTAAACTTAAGAATATAAAGAAAAACATGGTATAAGATTGATTTATGAATACCAACAATAATCTAAGAAATCAAAAACGACGCATGACATCCGTGTCTTAGATTTCAAGATGCAAAGTAGGAAGATCTCTTGGCTGTGTGATTTTTCCAAAAACACAAAACATATCGAGAAAGAAATGAAACATTATCAAGTCGCACTCATGGAGCGAGGAGGTAATGAAAAAGGCGGGTACAAGTTTATAGAAGTAGAATCGTATTCCAAACAAGCACCACATATTAGAGGATTTGAATTACAAGACGACGATGGTGTTTCCAAGGTACAATGAACGTTGAAATTCAAAGTTGAAACGTAAAATGGTCAATGAAATAAAATTTAATCGATATACGAGTGTCGTGTAAAACGGTGACGTAAAAGGTCAATCAAGGTCATGAAAACTCACAATTTTATTCAACGCGTATTCAAGGAATACTTCAAGATGTGTTACTCACACGGCGTCCTTTAATCTTTTCGAAGACACATTGAGCTACACAATGGTCGATAGACTATTTTTCAAGACATCCAATCACAAATGATCATAAAGTAATCTGTATATCTAAATAGATATTTTAAAGAGGTTTAACAATGAAAGTAACACGCACGGTAGTAAAATGAAAATAAGAAGTTTCATTGAAAGCAACACTTATTTAATCTCGAACAATGGTATCACGAGAATACGGCAACATGTAACAGAATGAGTCGAGAAAAACAGGCGGTTCAAACGAACGAGTATATGAGGTCAGTCGTACCACGCATAAATGAAATAACAATAGTACTCAGAAAAGTGAGTATGAAAAGTCGGTAGCTTACGCGATCCGAATACAAGTATGTAACGCCATAACAGTTTAAAATTATTGTAACAAGATCAATTCACAAGAACAAGAATTCAAGGAATGCAGTAAGAGCATATGTAATCAAGTAATATCCAGTGATAATTCAAGAAGCACAAAGGCTTTGAAAAGACATAGTAATTATCGTCATTAGGGTAATGTAATATTTCAACATGTAATCATGAGATGAAATACTACAACGATAATTAAAAGTAAATAATAAGGATTAGAGAGTTACCCACGCAGATATCGAACACCAATGGCAGATTCTGTGTTTGACACTTAGAAACATGAAATATTTGAACTTTCGGTTATAGAATGAGTTTTGAAAAATTACTCAGTTCCCTATAACCATCGCTCTGATACCAATCTGTGAGACCCCCAAAATCAGACAAGGAAATACGTAGGCGGCAAGGGGGTTCCACGTCATGGTACAAGAAACAATGAAAAACAATGAAATATTGTTGACACAAAGTTGACGTAATAAAAACATGCACATTACATCATAAAAGATCAGAGTTTTAAACAAAGGGTCCCAGAGTTTTATAAGCGGAATAATCTATTATTTAAACATGGTTTTGTAACATATAGTTACCAAAAATACAGAATAAACTTCCGTATAGTTTTTACCAAAACCAACTTTAAAAAGTAACACAGAAATCTCCAAGCTGCGATAATATCTTGTGGGCTCCCATCCAAGCAAAGCTAAGTATTAATACCTGAGATTAAACATGTAAAATCATCAACACAAAGTTGAGTGATATTCATAGGTTTAGAAGTAAAGGTGTGGAACACAAGCATTCATTTGTAAAACAAGTAATGGGGGGGGGGGGGGATGACTATGTACATTATCCATAGTCATGATCTATATTATTGCTATTTAGCTCATGACACCGAAGCTTAACAAAAGGTAAGTTCCCCTAGTGAGTATTCAACCTAAATACTCAAGTATAAACAAATGTAATGTGTCAAAGTAATACTAGACGGGGATTGTCAATCCCGATGGATCCATCCACAACATTCGCGCTTGCAAACTGTGAATTATTAACGGTTCATGATATTGAGGGGAAACTTAGTGGCTATGGAAACTAAAAGCAATAATATATTGTATTCATCTGGCATGATACAGTCCAGGATAGCATACAGTTTAAAAGATTGTGTTCCAACATGAAAATCTCACCCCGCGTTTCAGAAACATTTTATAGATAGTAAAAGGGGCTATGAACTCGCCTTAGCGAAAGCGATACCGAACGATGATGATAATCGACAAAGTAGCCACGAAAGCATAACAAATAAATAAGATAAGACAGGAAGCTGCGAGCTTCTAACGACGACCTAAAATAAAATGGTGTGTCTTAGAAATATACACGACAACGTACAAAATTGAAATAAGTTTAATAATGTTTTCATCGATAATGAACAGTAACTGGGTCGGGTTTAAATATGAACACAAATAGTTCTTACAATTTAAAATATATTATTACAAGTTATATTTTTTATATTTAAGGATATTTACACTTTAGTCCTTTTAGTTTTTAAAAATGGCAAAATTAGTCCCTATAGTTTCAAAAATGGTAAGTTTAGTCCCTCGTCATATTTCTAAGTATTTTACAATTTTAACAACAGTTCTAAAAAGTTTGAGAATTGGCAAAACATCCCCTATAGATTTATAACTAAAAGACTTTGAAATATTTTTCAAGATTTCATGTGATTTGTGTTTTGAGGACAAGATTTTACATGACTATATCTAGATCTAGCAATCGAGTTAGGACCTGAAATTTGGGGTGTTTGTAGCCTCCTATATGATGATATACTAGATCTAAAGAAATATGGTGGTCACATTTGAGAATTTCGAGTTGTGATGGTGAGAAAGGGTGTCCCCATTCACGATCATAATTTTATGTGCAAATCCCATTTGGGGACAGAATTTGCATTAGCAATAACTCAACCTATATTTCGATTCAAGGGCTGATATTCATGGAGCTCAGACACCTATGGAAGGTCTAAAACATATATAAAAATCAACATAGGTTGTTAAGAGAAATCGCAAGATATAAAGGGCGCAAAAGTGACCCGAGATACTCGATATATGATTCTATTTGAAAGTTAAAAATGACTTTTAGCTTGGTTTGTGTTGAGAGTCCTTAGGGACCAGCTATTTAGGTGTTATAAGAGATATACTGAGAGTGTATAAAATGAAATGGAAGCTTACATAAGCTTGAGAAGATACGGAAATTGTCGAAACAGATCGAGACGATGAAACAGACTCGATGGTTAAAAGACTTGATCAAGACCTTGTCTTTGTTCCTCCTCGGCTTCTGAACGGTTTATACTAAGATTTTTGACCTCCATCACGTCTGCTACTGAATTATTTCGAGAGGGTACTATCTTTGGGTGTCGTAAGTTAAGTTTTGACAATGGAGTTTTAGGAGTGTTGAGCTCGGCTCATATAAAGCAGAAGTAAAACTTAAGGAATACGTTTGGCTAGAGATGGGGCTGTTGGAGTAGCCTCGACATGTACTCCCAAAAGATTGATAATATAAACAAATTAGAAAGGATAAAGATGTTACGAAATTCATGGTTTGTAACATGCGAATGACGTTGACACAAATGATAAATCTATGATGGAGATAAGGAGGAACTATATCTTTTGTTTTATACTCAAAGTTGTTAATACATATGGTATGGTCGGTTAGACAAAAGAAGGTTGCTAATAGTTTTATTTTCTAAATTTTTGGATATAAGCGGATATTAGCGAAGCCTGATATTTTAAAAGTTACGCGATTTAAAAGATACGCGTAAAGCACGAAAAATAAATGCTTAATATAAAACAAAAACGTCGACGTTCAGAGAACATCGATACTTATATAAATAAATGACGAATTATGACTCAAAATATTTTAACGTGTTGTATAAATGAACGACCGCAAAATATTTAATGTAAATTTACGAAGAATGCCGGTAAAATGAAAAATTAAAACGACGACAATAGAAAAATATTTTTGTATCATAACAAGAATGTTTATCGTCAAAGTCGGACATATATTTTGCCGATATATAATCATTGACACGTATTCGATACGTTAAGGCCCTAACCTTGTCGATTAGTCAAGAATGCAATATTAATCGTAGAACGAACATGACAGATAAAAGTTGGGTAATAAATATTGGCCCGAATATTAGGAATAGAATTAGAGGTCAGTCTAAATGTTGATTTTAAATTTTGGGTTAATATAGTAAATAAATATGGAAAAATAGAAATAGTTTTTTGTTTTTTGTTTTTTAATTCCGAATAAAATATTATGATTGATCAGAAAAACAATTAAAATATTATTTAATTAATATTCTAGAGATCTCAGGATTTACGTATGAAAAAGTAAAAAGGAACAAGTAAGACATTATAAAATAGAGAAGTACTAATAAAAGAATAATTTAATTACTGAGAAAAATACGAGTTCTCATACATAACGGTTGGTATTTCATAAGTAGAAGATGAAGGACGGTGGGTAGAAGTAGAAGGAATCTCGGGTCCTTGGTTAGGTGGGGAATAACAAGGTTCTTCGGTGGTCTTACCGCTCCTAGTAGTGATGGCATTAACGTTGGCCCTAGGATTGGTCACGGTGTTAGAAGGGAGGGCACCTGGGGACGAAGGGTTTGAAGCATTTGCATTAATTTCCTATCGGTCGATTCTTGCATCTCTTTCATGGTTCGCTCATGATCGGTCAATTTTCGTAGAACCAAGTCCATTTGAGGATTATGCATGTTCATTGGATTATACCCTTGATTATTATACCCTTGATTAGGAAAATCTTGGTTTTGAAATTGTAGTTGAAAACCATTGTTGTTATGAAAACCTTGGTTAAAGTTGTTATTTTGAAACCTTGGTTTGGCCCATCAAAATTCCCTTGATTTTGACCATTGAAATTCCCTCGATTTGAATTAAAATTTCTTTGATTATTAGAAGAACTCCCTTGATAATTATTCCTTTGTTGGCCTTGGTTCCTTGGTGGGTATTGGGCATTAGTCAATTGATGAGGGGGTCTAGCATGAGGTTGAAAACCGGGAGGAGCCAAATAATTAGTAGACCTATAAGAAAGATTATTAGCATCCACATTTTATTTAAAATGCACCCTCTCATTAGTGTTATAAGAATACACTTCTTGTTGAGAGGGGTCATGAACCTTATCATAATTTAGGTATGAATGTGGTCCACCACAAGTCTCACATGACTCACTTAGGGCATTAACTTACACATTGTTCTTAACATGTAAAGCAAGGTCTGTCATGATTGAAGTAAGCGCGTCAAGTTTCTTGTCGGTTTCACTAGTACTAGCACTAGCCATAGTAGCCCTAACACTCTTGGTTTGGACTTTGGCTTTGTTCTCAATGATTGCCCAAGCCTCATTCATAGTTTTCACAAGAATATTACCCCCGAGGTACTATTTAGTGAATCTTGGTCATTCAAACTTAATCCATTATAAAAAGTATTAATTTGATGCACCTTTGTAAAACCATGTTGTGGACACTTTCTTAAAAGTTCCTTAAAACGATCCCAAGATTCACTAAATGTCTCACCGTACTTTTGTTCAAAATTAATGATGTCATTTCGCAAAGCGGTAGTACGTAAGGGTAGAAAGAAATAATTTATGAACTTTGTCTCTAGGTCCGTCCATGTTGCAATACTTTGGGGTGGTTCCTTATCAAGCCAAGTCCGGGCTTGTCCCTCGAGAGAAAAAAGAAAGAGGAGCAAACGAATTGCCTCTTGTGAAACCCCATTGTATTTTACAGTATTAGATAAGTGTACGAACCTCTTTATGTGATCGTGAGGATCATCATGAGTGCGCCCAAGAAAGGTGTTGTGAAAACCATTTGAATAAACCCGGTGTGAGCTCGAAGTTGTTGGCGTCAATAGCCGGCACCACAATCGCATCATCGTTACCTTCGACGTGTGATTGCAAGAGCTCGATCATTGGAAGGTTCTCCATTGTATTGAAAACAGGAGGCTCTACAACAGGAGGCTCAATTGTAACGGATTGAATGGACTTCCTTTTGCGGAGCGGGTACACATACACCTACAAAAGAAAAATATAACAAAGAAATAGAAGAAGAAAAGTTAACATGAAAAGAAAATATTTTTGGCGCAAAATCTTTGGAAAAGAAATGCTTTTTATGATTTTTAAATGTTTTTGGATTTTTGAAATTTTTGAAAATTTTTCGAAATTTTATATTTTTATGGATTTTTGAAAAATTTAAACACGAAAAATAACGTTCAAAAGTGAACTGATCCCAAAATCCAACGCGTCTCTCACAAAAAACTGTTAATCTTTACGAAAAGAGCCGGCAGCGGCGCCATTTTAATATAAAGATTTTAGTTCTTTGAATTGGTCTAATCGAATTGACCACGGTTAAAAGTGCGACTCAGTTGTTCTTGGTGTAAAAAGCAAATGTCGTTGATTAACTATTTAAAATAAAAATGAAAACTTTAAGAATGAAGAAATTAAGCAATTTTAAAAACTTGATGAAGAGTAAATTTAAAATAAAATAAGATAAAACACTATAAAATAAACTTTACAAAATTGGTGGGAAAAATTAAAAGTTTAAAAATAAAACAATTTGGGAAAATTAATCTTGACTTAAGTCGGAATACACCAAAACAAGACCTAATCCGGAATCTGTGGTTCACACCTAAATCGGAATGCAAACAAAGATATAATTTGGAATCAGTCCTCTACTCATAATCCGGAATCCAAAATTATTCCTAATTCGGAATAGGGATCTTGCACACAATCCGGAATCAGAATTCGAACCTTATCCGGAATATGTAACTACTATGTTAATTTAGAATGAGCATTTGTTATGTAATCCGGAATACTATAATCCGGAATGTGTATATGTTAGAATCAAAATACTGAGTCAAACACGAATGTTCGATCATAGGTTTATATTGTAACATTTAGTAGAACATTGTAATAGCTAGTTAAAATAGTCGTGACATTACGGGCTTGATGGCTAGCTTAAAAGGCCTCTTTCAAGGTATTAAGCATTTATTCAAGCCCGACCCAATCAAACTATAGCCCATTAAGCCACATGTAGGCAAAGGCTATAAATACCCTTCCTAGCATGTTAGGAAGGGTGCTGGTTGTCTAATTTTTCTAATCTAACCTTCCCACTATTTCACACACTTCTTTCTTCTTTCTCTTACTACTTTCTCTCTCTAGAAACCTTCCATCTTTTGTCTACCTTTCTTTCCACTTTATTCTTGTAGAATCATCATAAATTAGGGACAACAATTGGTATCAGAGCACTCATGGTTATGATCAAATACCCACAACATCTTTAATTCACGACGTTATTGGTGTCAAAAGGGTGGTTAGGCTTAAGTCCTATGATCCAACCAGAACCAGAGGGATCTTCACAGGGACAATCCAATAGGTTATTAGAAGTCCTTAGGAAAGATAGAGTAGAATGTGAACGAAGTTGAATGCCTACTAAGTACTAACGCTAGCACTGGAACAATCACAACAAGGTGTTAGTAATGATGTCTTGGTAAGCATTGAAGGGGTTGAAGAATGAAAAAGAAATGTAAGGATAAAGGGTGTAAACAAAGAAGCCCTCCATACAACTTAGGCAGAAACCGGGTCAACACATCATGGACCCAGTGATGTAATGCACAACCCCTCCCCAGCTGACTCAGGCTTCTCTCAAAAGAAGTTTGTTTTATTGTCACAGAGATCAACATGACTTCTATTGAACTTCTCACTCCGAGATAGTTGATATTGAATAGGTGGCATCTGCTCCAGCCTCCGACTACTAAAAGTGCACAAATCGAGTCTAGAGCCAAGAGATCAATCAAATCTCGTTAGGACACACGGATGACAATCAAGAGAGTCCTATGCTATATCCTTGCGATATTGCTAGAACACTCAGAGTGATACTTCATAGTGTTCACAATGATGAGTGGAAATCCTTCCCGTGTTAACATCAAACAACACTGCGATAGGTCACGTGTAAGATTCTTTATGAAGTAAACATATGTAAAACTGAAAAGCAACAGTGGTTTGTTTTTTTATCGATTCAAACTCGTTTCAGGTTTCTACGCAATATCTTTATGGTCTTGCCAGAACATTCAGAGTGATATTTATTAATATTCATAGTGATCAATGGAAATCCTTCTAGCGTCAACATCAGACAGTGCTACGGTAGGTAACTTGAGAGATTCTTATGAATCAAGCTTGTGTCAACTGGAAAGCAATAATGGTAAGATTCTTAATGAATCAAACTTGTTCCAGGAATTTGAATTGACGACTTTAATCAAGCGGATATTTATCCAATTGATTCACTCTTTATGTTCGCAGTCTTGCTTTGAGACGTTCGAGTAAAGAGAACGGCTAGTACAGCCGCGAAACCCTATCAAGGAGGTTCTTAATTGAATCTACCTAATCATAGGTGCGATATTTAATATCGTGTAACGGTCTTCATGTTGATCCCAAACTTAGATCGATTAGCTTTGTGTATACGAGATTAGATCAAGTAATACACGTAGAGAAACCTTTGTATATGCTTTATGAATCTAAGTGTTATGCGGAATTTAACACTTAAACAAGAACACACAAGATGTAAACAAACTTTCACTTTGATTATGAATGTCGAACTTGCTTACAATGAAAGATGTTTACAAATGAAAACTTATATGAAAACTTGATATCGAACATTAAGCTAAAGGCCTTCTTTTATAGACATAAGAAGCCTTGTACAATAAGCTACGTATCAGCTATTCTAGGTAAAGATAAATATAGAAAATACATTGTCGTTTCTATCCTCACTAGAAGTATTCTAGAATATAATAAACATATAGATTATATCTTCTATCAGTGCTTGTCTTCAATGTTGTCAACGCTTGACTTTAACTTGTCAACGCTTGAGCTATCAGCGCTTGCTTTGTTCTTGTCAACGCTTGAATTGTTCTTGTCAGCGCTCAAGTGATCTGGCCTTAGTTTATTCCCAACAATCCTCCCCTAAACTTGATATCCACTCTTATGATCAAGTTTCTGAATAAGCATTAAGGACTAGGAGGAGTCTTGAAAACCTTCTCATATTGGTAATGAATAAATCTGATCAAATCTTTTGCCACGTCACTTGAATAATCTATCTCCAGCTGAGTGTTCTTCATCTCTTCCAAAATAGCTTTGGATATGAAATATTGAGCATCCACAAGCAGATACTCAGCAAACTTTGTAGAACTCAAATGGTATACACCAGCAGCTGAATATAACCTCCATTGAAGACCACTGAGGTCATCTTCAAGATCCTTCCATATTACAGGATCTTCATCTTTTGACCCACACATTCTTTTGAATGTGGTCTAAAGTTTTATTCCATTAGCTGAAGTTGGTGCTTCAGCCTCATACTTGGTCTCCAGCAACCTCCAAAGGTCCACCAAGTCTTCTCTATCACAACTTGCAAATAAAGATATGAGAGTGGTAAAAGTGTGTACCTCCTTGCCAAATCTGCCAATCTTCCAGAATCCACATTCATCTTCTTCATAGCTCACAATTGGATTCCTGGAATCTAATGGTAACACTTGCACCATATCTGAAGCTTCTAATGGGGAGAGCTTGAGGCTCTTTCTTATAACTGCTTCACTTGGATATAGTGGATCCATATCTTTTGGAAACTCAAATTTAAATCCCTTCTTCACTGGCCTGGGAACTATCATAGCTTTCTTGATTTCCATTTCTTCTGCAAGTTGCTCCTTTCTTTCATCTGAAAGAAGTCTAAGAGTGTTTGCTTCCTGCACTCTCACCCAAATGGGATAAGCCTTATGTTCCAACTCATCAAATGTCAAAGCCTTCAACTTCTGATGTGTCCATCCAACTCCATGACATCTGAGCAACATAAAGTAGAGCTCCCTTCTATCCCTTTTCAACTCTGAGAGAATATTGCTTGCCTTGTGTTTCAATATTACCTTACAATCCTTCTGAACTCAAAGAAGAAGCTCCAAACCCCATATCTGATCTGAAATGGTCAAGTCTGGATTATCCATGCAGTTTTCTTCCCAAGAATCGTACATCTGAACCACCTCTGGCATGTCAAAGTCAACCTGCAACTTCAACTCTCTCAGCTTCTCTTTGGCCAACTCATCTCCATACTCAAGCCTTTCAGGTTCTATAATCATTACACTTGAGTCTGAGCCAGCTCCATCACTTTCTTCTTCTGAAGACACAACAAATGGTGACTCCTTTTTATCCTGTTCCATGATTTCTGCAGCCAATCTTCTATCAAATTCAACTTGAGCTGCATCCTTTGGAACACTCTCTTCTACCATTATACCCTTACCCTTATCTGATGATTCAATGGTTGGTAAGGTAGATGGTAATACCTGAGTAGAAACCTCCTTGATGATAGATGATGACTGGGATACATCACCTTCATGTTCAGGTCTGTCAACGCCCAAATTTATCCTATCAGCGCCCAAAATACTTCTATCAGCGTCCAAATTTGTCTTGTCAACGCTCAAATATTTTCCCTCAGCGCCTTGTGTAACCTCTCTTAACATAGCTGTAAATGATAAATTTAAATTGGTTGGAGAGACTAAGGACGTATCAAAACCTGTTTGTTTCTTCAAAGATGTAAGGGCTTCAGCAACATCCATTGATTGACCATCTTGGCTGCCCTTATCACTCAGATTTATTTGATCTTCCTCCCCTTTGGAAGACTTCTCCATACCCCTCCTAGCATGATCACTTTCCAAAACAACAATCCTCTCCCTCAATTGCTTGAGTTCAAGGCCTTGTGAGCTGACAATTTGTACTAAGTCTGCATTTTGCTTTTTCAAGCTAATGCAGACTGCCGTCAATTCCAAAAGAGTCATTGGTTCCAGTCTGCCCTCTTCTAAAATGGGAATTTGACCTCCCAAGTCAGATTCATTGGGCAAGGATGAGGACTTAATGATGGTGGGACTGCCTTGGCCAACTTCTAAGCCAGAACCAATAGTCCCAGCCTCATCCAGGTCACCAGCCACACTTGTGGTGGTGGTTCTCTCTGCTACATGGCTAGGACTACCAAAGGAGAACACTCCAGCAGTCCTTTGGCGTTTATCAACCTATATTCAGGTGGTGTGGAAGATGGTGTGGAAGAATGGGTAGATGTGGGTTGGTTAAGGGGTGTTTGGGATTTTGAAGGTTGTGTGTCAGCGTTGGAAATAGGCACATCAACGCCAACATTTGATGTGTCAGCGTCAAAGGGTTCTTGGTCAATTTGCATTTGTTCAGGTGAGGGTAAAGGTTCAGGAACGGGTTCAAGTTGAGGTTGGGGGTCTGGTTGGGGTTGTGCTGCTGCAATAACAGCAAGCATGGCTGGGGTTAAAGGTAAGTCTCTATGGGGTGGTGAATCCATCTTCATAAAAATAGCTTTCTTTTGCTCAGGGATCTTATAAAAATCATTGTGATCCCTTGAGCAGTAACCTTGATCATCAAAAATCATTTGTAGAAAACGGGGATAAGCTAAAGTCATTTTTGTCCCCTTGTTTTTACACATCCCCTCAAAAATCATTTTAGAATTGTTATATTTTTGCCCTGTTGCAATGCACACAATAGCACTGGAAATGGATCTATTGATCTCATTGTGTGCAGTACATTTGGGACTCAAACATTGAAGGAGGACATGTATGAGGTACATCCAGGCTGGGGGAAATTCCTGCTTATGATACTTATTAAGAGTACCTTCATCAGGAAAAGGATATCCCAAAGCCCTAAGCCCTTGTTCTATTTCATTTATGGGAAGGCTGACTATACCATCAGCATCATCAAGATGCAAGGCTTGGCGTACCAAGGCCTCAGTAACCACCCAAGACCTCCCATGAACAATAGAAGTTAATGTGGTCACTCCATTAACTGTTGAGGAACTAACAGTGTTCCAAAATTCCTTAATGTGTGTGACTGGAATGAGTGGTGCATGAGAAAGAGCATACCTTAATGGGGATGCGTTCAAATACGCCACCATTTGTGTGTACTGAGGAAACAGATCATCATCAGCGTCAAGATAAGCAATCATGTTGTGTTGTGATCTGAACCCCAATGCTAATTCTGCTGAGTTAAACTTTGGTGCCATTGATGAAAGCTGTTAATTTGAAGTGTAGAAGATGAAGTTGATAAGAGAAAAGTGTTAGACAAGAATTATAGATACCCTGTTTAAAATAGGAGCCAAATTTATAGGAGAGACAGAATGCATGTGATTGGCCCAAAAATAGGCAAAGATTTTCAAAAATCAATCATGAAAATATTGAAAAAGTTATAAGTTATCTCATGCATTAAATAAAAGTAACAACTCCTAAAATTACGGCTTGAAAATATGTCAAAAAGTAACAACTGGGTAGGTCCCATTGAGTGTCAACGGTAAAAAATAACCCATCAACGCCCAACGGCTATAATCTTGTCAACGTTTGCCTAAAGCCATGTCAGCGTTCAATTTGGTCACAACAACGCTTGGAAAAATCTTGTCAGCGTCAAAAAAATAAAAATATTTTAAAAAGTGAAAAATGACCTTAACAAGTAATTTATCCTAGAGAAGATAACCAAAAGCTGATAATTATCATAGGGAGGCAAGCACTGTCCAGTTATGCACACTTGCATAAGCAAGATAGACATAACAGTCCTCTAGTGTCCCTTGCTAACCAAAATTCTTAACAACAAAGTTACCTTATAAAATCCTTGTTACTCCCAGGTAAATCCCATATAAAAATTATTCCCAAGTCTCCCAACAGACCACAACCAATTCTAGGCCAAAAATGTCTTGGCAGCATGCAAAGTTGATATACTATGCATGCTACAGTGCCTCATGATTTAGTAAAACTAACTCATACTCACCTGTGGACACAATCTAGATTTGTGATAAGAGTATCATATGGATACCCAAAAATCCTAAAGGTTCCTAAAACCTCCCCTTAAACTATGATACAAAAAGTTTGCTAAAATCATGCATGAACATAAAAATTTATGTCAAGATAGGAATGAAACATTCCAACCATCATCCATAAATAAAAACTTGTCCAAATGCTTCTCCATTGATCCATAAGCAACTCTGTATCCAATGGTATACTGCTAACACCATCTGCACATTTAGATTGAAAACCACAAAACTAAGATTGTTGCTGACAACGCCCCGATAACACATGACAGCATTGAGAGAAGCTTTGTCAGCGTTAGACAATTATATTGCTGACAACGTTGCAAAAACACTTATCAGCGTTCAAGCAACCTTTGTCAGTGTTAGAAAAAGATAGTGGAAAATCTAAATCATCAATAAGACCAATAATAACAATGCATCATCCTGTACATACTTTTACAAAAAGAATCCAAAACACATATTATGTGAGATTAACCATTCCAATACTTGTTACCAAGTATTGAAATCTCCCAGCATCAAAAGGTTTAGTTAATAAATCTGACACATTATCCTCAGTGTCAACCCTATCTGGTTTTATTAAACCTTTTTCAAAGCAATCTCTTATAAAATGGCGTCTAATTTCTATGTGTTTAGTTTTAGAATGTTGTACAGGATTCTTAATGATGCATAAAGTACTATTATTGTCAAAAAAATATCTTAGTATGCATGAAATTATACCCATAGTCCAATAGCTGGTTCTGAATCCACAAAACTTGACCACAACATGCTGCTGCAGCCACATACTCTGCTTCAGTTGTAGAATTAGCCACCACTGTTTGTTTCTTGCATTGCCAAGATATTAACCTACTCCCAAGAAACTGACATCCACCAGTTGTGGATTTCCTATCAAACTTATCACCTCCATAATCACTATCTGAATATGCAATCAGCTCTAATGGTGAATCCTTTGGGTACCACAAACCAAGACTGGGGTAGCATCTTAGGTACCTAAAGATCCTCTTCACAGCATAAAGGTGACATTCTTTGGGAGTCACTTGATGGCGTGCACAAGCACACACAACAAACATGATATCAGGTCTGGAAGCAGTAAGATACATCAAGGATCCAATCATGGATCTATAATGCCTGACATCAACATCTTTCCCATCTCCAATCTTTCCCCAAGGATGTTCTCTATCCATAGGAGTAGTAGCCCTCTTTTCATGTGGAGAAAAGCCAAACTTCTTCAAGATCTCAGCAACATATTTGTCCTGGGAGATGAAGATACCATCCTCTTTCTGTTGAACTTGTAAACCAAGAAAGAAGTTCATCTCCCCCATAGCACTCATCTTGAATTTGTCTGTCATAAGCTTGGAGAAATCCTCACTCATCTTTGGATCAGTAGACCCAAAAATGATATCATCAACATAGACCTGCACAAGCAACACATGCTTGCCTTTCTTCTTTGTAAATAATGTCTGATCTATGGTGCCCCTCTTGAATCCATTGTCCACCAAATAGGTAGACAAAGTACCATACCATGCTCTAGGGGCTTGATGAAGGCCATACATAGCCTTTTTGACTCTATACACTTTATCTGGATGCTCTGGATCCTCAAAACCAAGAGGTTGCATTACATAAACTTCCTCAACAATAGTGCCATACAGAAAAGCACTCTTGACATCCATTTGATAGACTGTGAAGCCCATGCAAGAGGCATAGGCTAGAAAAATCCTAATAGCTTCAATCCTTGCAACTGGTGCAAAGACCTCCTCATAGTCTATCCCCTCCTCTTGTGTATAACCTTGAGCCACTAACCTTGCCTTGTTTCTGACCACAATGCCTCTTTCATCTCTTTTATTCCTGAGAACCCATCTTGTCCCTATAGGTCTGACATATCTAGGACAATCAACCAGCTCCCAAACATCCTGAATTGCAAATTGGTGAAGCTCATCCTGCATTACTTCCACCCAACTTGGTTCTTTGAGAGCATCAAATATTTTCTTGGGTTCTTCCTGTGACAGAAAACAGGCAAACAAACATGCTTGCACAAGAGGGGTATCAACCTTCTTGTGTATATTGGCAATAAACCCACCAAGACCTTGATGAAATCTTCTAGTCTGAACTAGAGTCATAATATCACCAATGATCTGGGATGGGGGTGATTCTTCATTGTGGAAGTGAGAATTCCTCCTTCAAAAAGTCTGGTATCCTTAACCTCACGCTCCATGTTGCCAATGTCTTCCTCATCAGACTCTCTTATATCAACATAAGCTTGACCTTCTTCATAAGAATTGGAAGGTTCACCTTGTTCAAAAGTGGAAGAGAAAAGATGTGCAAAGGTGTTTTCAACGTCTGAACCTTGTTTGTCAGCGCTTGGGCTACCAACGCTTGAACTGTTGTTGTCAACGTCTGAGCCATCAACGTCTGAATTGGTCTTGTCAGCGCTAGATTTGTCTTTGTCAGCGCCTGAAGGACCATGCATGTTTGTATCTGGTGGTATTTGGAAACCACCATTACCTTGTCCAGCAGCAGCAGCAGCAGCAGCAAAAGCATCTGTCCAAATGGGAATTGTGACATATTCTAATGTAGGAGATGCCTTTTCTGCTTGTGATCCAACCTTCTCATGAACCTGTGTACCTGAAATATTAACAACTTGTTCCTCCACAACATTTGAAGTTACCTTCACAATGTCTGGATTAGTGACAGGCATATAATTTAAAGTTCTAGATAAGGGTTCCAAATCAAACAACCAATTAGGACCACTTTCAGGATCACTAGGTTTATTCTCTAAGAACCTAACATGTACTCTCTCAACAATACGTTTGTCCTCTTTAAGATAAACCCTATAACCCTTGCTCTGGACTGAATACCCCATGAAATAGCCCTCATCACCTTTTGCACTAAATTTCCCTAAGGCATCACTAGTATCCAATCCTACTACATGACAACCAAAAGGTCTGAGAAAACTAATATTAGGTTTTCTACCCCAAAGTAACTCATAAGGTGTTTTGTTCTGAATTTTGTTAACCAATGCTCTATTTTGCACATAGCATGCTGTATTAACAGCCTCAGCCCAAAAGGCTATTGGAAAGTGAGCAACAGCCAACATTGTTCTGGCTGCTTCAATTAGGGTTCTATTTTTCCTCTCAGCAACCCCATTTTGTTGTGGGGTTCTAGCAATACTAAATTGCCTAGTAATTCCTTTCCTGGCACAAAAATCATCTAGCTTCTTGTTCCTAAATTCTCCACCATTATCACTCCTAAGCATTTTAACCTCATTGCCAGACCTTTTCTCAATCTGAGTGATAAAATCAATAAGAACATCAGCTGTGTCACTCTTCATAGCTAGAAAGAATGTCCAAGTAAACCTAGAAAAGTCATCTGTGACAACAAAGCAATATGACTTACCATTCAAACTTTCTATATTTGTTGGACCAAAGAGGTCCATGTGAAGCATATGAAGAGGTCTGGAACTAGTATGCACCTGTTTGGACTTGAATGAGACCTTGTGCTGCTTGCCTTTAAGACATGCAACACAAGAGTGGTCATTGTGGAAGGCTTTCTCAGGAAAACCATCAACTAGACCAAGTCTCACAAGTCTATTTATATTTTTAAAATTTATGTGCCCTAGTCTCCTATGCCACAAATTACTCTCATCTACTGAGGCCTTAGCATAAAAACAAGACATATTTGTATTCATTTTAATCCCATTTAAGTTCACATTATATATGTCCTTATGCCTAGGTGTTCTATACTCAATATATTTCTCATCAGGGATCTTAAAATCCTTGCTTAACACCAAGCACTCAGTATCAGTAAAAAGAACCTTATTTTTGTTATCACAAACTTGTGATACACTAAACAGATTATAATCAAGTTCTTTTACCAGGAAGATGTTTTCAAAACGCAGATTATTGGTGAGAAGGGTTCCTTTGCCTGTAATGGTGCCATAGCCACCTCCAAAGTATACATTATCACCATCTTTAATAGGGGTGAAATTCGTCAGATAGTCTTCCTTCCCTGTCATGTGCCTTGAGCATCCACTATCCCAATATCCATAATCATTGATCTGTCTTTGAATGCCCTGCACATAAAGAAAACAAATTAGTTTTATTTGGGAACCCAAGTCTTAAAAGACTTGGATTCATCTGGTTGTTCAATAAGAAGAGACTTAGTTCTCACAACAACCCCATTCTCATCCTTTTTAGGATGAAATACCCAGTTAACCCCAATAGGTTTTGTAATGACCTTTGAAATGTAATTAAATCTATTGCAAGTCATTGAAATCCCATTATCATTAGGGTTTTGATCTTTCTTGGGTCTCCATGTTAAGCTTGAAGAAGCTTTAGACCCCTTACCTTGTGGCTGCAAATATTTAGGTCTGGTCACGTTTCTGTCAGCGTTAGATTTTGTCCTGTCAACGCTGAAATTACCCTTGTCAGCGTTGAACCTAGGGTTTGCTACAGAAACCCATTGCCTATTTGCCCAGGTGTTTGTCTTTTGAAATGGTCTTTGTCCATGAGTGTTAGACCTTCTAGTAAAGAATGGGGCAGGTCTAATCACTTGTGGACTTTGCTGCACACAAGGTTTGGGTCTGACAACGTTTGACTTTCTAACAACGTTGAATTTCTTCCTGTCAGCGCTGAAATTGTTCCTGTCAGCGCTGGCTTTGGGAGCGTTGACACACTTGTATGCCAAATGTGAAAAGCTACCACAAGTGTAACAGTCTTTCGTAGACACAACCTTAGGTCTAGTAGAGAAGAAACCTGTTCCATGATTGCTAACTTGGCTCTTGGGTGACCTATTATTCCTATACATCTCTGCATATTTAATGGTAGGTCTTCTAACAGTGTTTGAGCCTAGGTCAACAGGTTTACCAGTGATTGGGTTAGTGACCTTAATGGGTGGTGATTCATTGGGACTTTCACATAGCAAACCTCCCTTAACAAATAAAGTAGGGTTAGCTTTCTTCCACTCATTTAGGTCAGTCAGTTTTTGTTGATACTCTTCCACTGGAGTGACAACTCTTGGTGGAGGAATGAATTCCTCTTCTTGGCATTCTGGTATACCAGTCCAAGACAAGTCCTTTCTAAGGACACCATAGAAGTCACCAGCTGGTGGTGGAACCAGAGAGTAATCATTCATCCCAATCCCAGTCATGTCCTTAGAATCCCTTTGTTTAGCCACACAGTCTCCTAGGGATTGGGTGGCTCTATCAAATCTTTGAATTTTGAGGTCAACATTATCTTTATTCTTAATGGCCTCATCTAACTTAGCCTGTAATTCACTATTAACCTTTTTCATGATGTTTCTAACATCCATACTACCCTCTAACTCATGTTTTAAGATATTGATCTTATCTTTTAAGTCAAATTCCATTTTCTTATATTCAGAAACGGTTTTCTCAGTTTCAGTAAGAGCTAGTTGGTAATTAGACAATTTACATCTTTCAGTACTCATGTCATCTTTTAGTTTTAGCACCTCTTTGTTAGGTCTTTCAGTATTTAACCTACAACCTTTGCTACAAAAAGCATCATCATATACCTCATTATCAGATGAAGAGGAGGAGTGTGCCATGAGAGCATATTCAACATGCTCTTCTTCTTCTTCGATATCAGCAACCAAAGCTTTATCCTCTTCAGCATTCTTAGCCAGATAGCTCCAATCCCATCCTGTACCATCAATTCCTTGAACTGCAACCATAGCTTTGGAATCTTGAGCTTTAATAACCTGACTTGAGGGTTTACCAGCATCAGATCTTCTAGGAGATCTGCATTCCCTCATGAAGTACCCCATACGATGACAGTTGTAGCATTCAACTTTGGATTTATCAAATCCAGCTGTGTCTTTAGCATTGAAGGTCATCTTCTTTTTAAACCTTCTATTCCACCTATTTGCTCTTATACTAGCAAGAGCCATGTTCCACTTGATGTCCATCTCTTCCAAGTACTCATCACTTATCTGCTCAAGGTCCTCATATGTAATCACTGAACCATTGGGCAAAGAAGCAATGCAAGCACAAACAGTATCCAAATCCAAACCAGCAGGTTTAACTCTTGGAGAGTCATTCTTGAATGTGTTAGCGTCTGAAAAGGAGACGTTGACAGGACTTGTTTCAGCGCTGACATATGATGATCCAGTAACTGGATGCATGTAAGAGTCCTTCTGATTGAATTGACCTTCACTATGAGAGAAGAAGGCCATGTTGCTGGTGGTAGATTTGCTTCCATGCTCTGAAAGAGTTTCATCTTCCAACAGTCTTAGTTTGTTGTAGATGTCATCAAACGAGGAACTCTTGTAAGTATTGTTGGCAAGAATAGATCTTGCCTCAATCTTCCATGCCTCACCAAGACTTTTAAGAAAGGTAGCATTGGTGTCAACATCACCAACTTGTGTCCCCATGAAGGACAACTTGCTTGTGATGTCAAGCAATCTGCTTCTCACACTACTCAGTTTCTCATTGGGTTGAGCTTTGAAGACAGCATATTCATGCATGAGTTGCTTTTTCTTTTCTTCCTTAGTGTCTGCATTGCCACCATGTGCAACTTCAAGAGCTTCCCAAAGTTCCTTAGCAGATTCATAGCCTCTATATTTATGCTGGTTTTCTTGTCCCAAAGAGACTTTCAGAATGTTTAGGGCTTTCATGTTAACCCTTTTCTTTGCTATGTCATCAGCAGACACAGCTCTACCATCTCTAGGTTTTTCTTTCTTATCCTCTTCAGGGCATCCTTCAACAGCTGATCTTTGACTAATGGCATCAAGAATCTTTTGAGCTTTATTGAAAGTGTTTCCATATTCAATAATCTCCGAGAGTGTGTAGTCATAGATCCCTAGATATTGTTCGAAGTTGAACTTCCATAGGTCAAAGTTGGTTGCATCAAGCATGGGAATCTTGATGTTTGGTAAGGCTGAGGAGGAGGAGGTTATTGCTTCAGACATGATGTTGTTAGGGTTTTGGTGTTTTTAGGGTTTCTGAGAAAATTAGGGTTTTGGTGTTCGTGTATGGTGTATGGTGTTCTTTAAAGATCAAAAGTTCCTCAACAAGCTCTGATACCACTTGTTGATCCCAAACTTAGATCGATTAGCTTTGTGTATACGAGATTAGATCAAGTAATACACGTAGAGAAACCTTTATATATGCTTTATGAATCTAAGTGTTATGCGGAATTTAACACTTAAACAAGAACACACAAGATGTAAACAAACTTTCACTTTGATTATGAATGTCGAACTTGGTTACAATGAAAGATGTTTACAAACGAAAACTTATATGAAAACTTGATATCGAACATTAAGCTAAAGGCCTTCTTTTATAGACATAAGAAGCCTTGTACAATAAGCTACGTATCAGCTATTCTAGGTAAAGATAAATATAGAAAATACATTGTCGTTTCTATCCTTACTAGAATTATTCTAGAATATAATAAACATATAGATTATATCTTTTATCAGTGCTTGTCTTCAATGTTGTCAACGCTTGAGCTATCAGCGCTTGCTTTGTTCTTGTCAACGCTTGAATTGTTCTTGTCAGCGCTCTGGCCTTAATTTATTCCCAACACTTCACCGATCGGAGGTAAAACGCTACCGATTTAGGACGAATGTCAAATCCATTCAGTCCGTGTCTAGTTTGTCTCGAGAAGGTGGTGTTACGGTGTACCCAGCAAAGTCAAAGATTCAAAACCACATTCTCATGCCCAAAGACATTCTACAATCAAGAAAGCTAAAGACTTCTGCAACTCTGATGATCAAAATCTTCCTTAACAATTTATGTAGAGGAATGACCTCTATTCAAAGGAGATTGTTAGCAAGCTTTAAAGATAGAGCAAAGTATGAGCATGTGGATGAAGACACAAGATCTCAAGATGGCAAAGACAAGTCAAGAATGATTTGAAGATCTCAAGTTTAAAGACAAAGTCAAATGACAACAACAAAGGCTCAAAGATCACAGCATGAAGAAAAAGACGGTTATTACACGTTTAAGACTCATTTATGACGAAATTCGTAATCTCCATTGATCTCCAAATATCGAAGAGGAATGACCTCACATTGGGGGAGATTGTTAGCCTCAAAATATTGAGTCAAACAAGAATGTTCGATCATAGGTTTATATTGTAACATTTAGTAGAACGTTGTAATAGCTAGTTAAAATAGTCGTGACATTACGGGCTTGATGGCTAGCTTAAAAGGTCTCTTTCAAGATACTAAGCATTTATTCAATTCCGGCCCAATCAAACTATAGCCCATTAAGCCACATGTAGGCAAAGACTATAAATACCCCTCCTAGCATGTTAGGAAGGGTGTTGGTTGTCTAATTTTTCTAATCTAACCTTCCCATTGTTTCGCACACTTCTCTCTACTTTCTCTCACTAATTTCTCTCTCTAGAAACCTTCCATCTTTTATCTACCTTTCTTTATTCTTTATTCTTGTAGAATCATCATAAATTAGGGACAACAATTGGTATCAATCGCCATGGGGTAGTTTTTGTGATTCGTTGTTGCTATAATATTTGGTTCGTGTGATTTACTCTTAACATCATCTCAAATTCAAGTATTTTCTTGTTTTTTGTTGAGTTTTGTGTTCTAAATCATACTATAGATTATCTACATACTTGTGGTAAGATTTTGTTTACTTTGGTTTGGAATGAAACACGAATTCCCAGGTAAATATCTCATCTTTCTTGTTGCCTAAAAGTCTCGAATTTTTGTTCGTTACGATCCGAATATTACGATCACATAAACCTGGGGTTTCTACTTGCGATCGAATATAACGATCACCTATTACGATCTGTGTTGCGATCTAACACTACGATCTGGGTTACGATCTAACACTGCGATCGGTGTTACGATCACGACTTGCGATCACGTGTTGCGATCGAGAGTTGCGATCAGGGTTGCGATCAAGAGTTACGATCGAGAGTTGTGATCAGGGTTGCGATCACGTTTTACGATCAAGAGTTACGATCAGGGTTATGATCAGAGGTTATGATCTAGACTTGCGATGGGTATTCTGATGGATGTTGCGATGGACATCTAAATTTTGTTCGAGTATTTTTTAGACTTAGCCACTATCTAGACTTGTCCCGGAACATAGTTTACACGAAAATTCAAATTTTTTCCATACTAGTCTTAGGACATTTCTAGCTCGATTTCAAAATTTGGTGATTACAAAATGTTTTGGTCTACCGTTTTATCGGACTGGGGAATTTATTGTCGGACTGAAGAAAAATTGCAATTTTCAGAATTTAAACCACAACAACAATCACAACACATCTACTTAAGATCCTTTTTCACTTCAACATTTAAAGCTTATCAAGATGGATTCTACTCAAGAATATCGTGTGACAAACAATAATATCATGGTGGCGGGTAATAAAGAGAGACCACCAATGCTTGTGACTGGTCGATATGCACAATGGCAATCACGATTTCTTAGATATCTTGATACTAAACCCAATGGTGATGTTCTTCCACGTTGCATAAAATAAGGACCCTATAACCTCACTACAATAACCATTCCTGCAGTTCCAGCAACCGACTCGACGTCCGGTTCCGATGAGCAAACAATTACGGAAACATATGAGAACACTTCGAAAGAGAACCGTGCTTGGATTGATGTAGAGAAAGAAGCAATCTATTTGATTCTAAGTGGGATTGGAGATGATATTTACTCAACGGTTGATGAATGTTCTACTGCAAAAGAAATGTGGTTTGCCATTGAACGCTTGCAACAAGGAGAATCACTTAACAAGCAAGATGTCAAAACTAACTTGTTCTGGAACATTGGTAAGTTTACTTCATTGGATGGGGAATCAATTGATTCATATTACTCAAGGTGCTACAAGATGATGAATGGCATGACAAGAAACAATCTGCAAGTCTCCACCATGCAAGTCAATGTGTAGTTTCTACAACAACTTCAACCCGAGTGGACACGATTTGTAACATTGGTGAAACAACAAAATAAGTTGGACGAGGTCATCTATCATACACTCTTTGACATTTTGAAACAATTTCAGAATGAGGCAAATGAAATTCGAGCTGAACGGGTAGCAAAGACTGCTAATCCAATTGATTTGGTGTCTACCACTCACCATGTCCAAGATCATCGCTCTCGTGTTCCAAAATCATACTCTACTACATCCTCATCACCAAGATACTCCACCACATCCTCTTCACCAAGATACTCCACTTCATCTAAGTACTCAGCTCCCATAAGATCACAAGACAAAGAACCAAGAGCACCATCACCATCACCTAAGCCATCATCTGAAGAGCACAGTGATGAAGAACTAGCTCAGAAGGATAGGGAGATGAAGCAACAAATTGCTTTCATTATGAAGACCTACAAGAAAATCTTCAAACCCACCAACAACAATCTTCGAACATCATCAAATACAAGGAATCAATATGTTGAGACTCCTCGAAGGTATGAAACACGTAAACGTGATGAAAGTCCTCCAAGGTATGATCAACGTAATCCAACACATGTTGAGGGTTCTGCACGGTATGATCGACAAACTGCTAAGTATGATGCTCAGAGGATTGCTACTGCTGTTCGGAATAGGGACACTGTTGGTACTCAAGTGGTTCAGCAAAGTGGGATTCAATGCTTTAATTGTTAAGGTTATGGGCATATGGCAAAGGAATGCAGAAAGCCGAAACGAGTTAGGGACTCTGGTTATCATAAGGAAAAGATGCTGCTTTGCAAGAAGATGGAAGCTGGGGTTAAATTGTCGGCTGAAGGAGGATCCATGCTTGATGACACTGATGTTGAAGCTTTCAATCAAGAACTTGAACCACATTACTCATACATGGCAAAGTTTGAAGAAATTCTTAACGTCACTGAAGATGACAATGGTCCTATCTTTGATACTGAGCCAATCGATAAGGTACACACTAAAGAGGAATATAATGTGTTTGGTAATACTCATGAGCATTGTGAGCTACCCAAAGCCATTAATTACACATGTATGATGGAAACGGTTGATAGCAATACCACACCCGATTCATCAGACATGTGCAATAATGAGTCTGAGGATGATCAACATGCAAACGAGTATGATGATGATGAGGAGCGTATTGCGCTTGCTAACTTGATTGCTTCTTTACAAAAAGATGTCAAAGAAACTAGAAAGAGTCAAAAGCAATTAAAGAAGGCAAACGCTACGCTCACTCAAAATTTTGAAGAATGCAAAGCTGCGCTAATCAAATCTAGTGAGACCATTGATAGCTATAGAGCTCAGCTTCTTCAAAAGACTAATGAGACTGAGGGGTACAAAGGGTGTTTAATTAACGTCAAAAAGGACGATTATCAACAGAAATATAACGAAACTCTTAAGCTTCTAGAACAAGAGAAACGTAATTATAACACCTCTTTGAGTACCGAACGTCACAAAACATATCTTGCTACCACGAAAGTCAATGAGCTAACTCAAGTAAATGGTTTTCTTCAAGAGGATAAAACTAAATTTGTTAATGAAAAGAAATCTGTGGTTGAAAAGTTGTAAAAGGATTTCAAAACTAAACAAGTGAAAGATATCGACAAAATGGTGGAACTTGAAACTCAAATTGATTTTTACAAGAAAATTGTTTACAAAACTAATCAATCAGTTCAAACCATGAGAATGTTGGCACCTCGTTCGTTTTTTAAGGATCGACCTAGTTTTGCTAATCCTAAGTACCTTGAGCAAGCTCAATCTGAGAATCAGCACTTATATCTTGATGAGTCCCAATGGACCGATCTTGATTGCCTTGTTGTTAGGCCCGATAGTGAAGAGACAAACGATTTGGAAGAAGAGAGTAGACCAAAAGTTAATAAAGAATTTGTTAAACCATATAAGTATGCTTATGAATACAGTCTTTATGGTCTTTTCAAACCGCAAACACAGAAAACTCGTGAGCAAATATTTTTAGAATGTGAACAAATAAGAATTAAATGGAGACAATCTTTTGCCACTAAGAAAACTAATGTTTCAAAATTTATTGAGTACTTGCCATTTAAAGCTTCTGTAAGCAAGAGTAAGCAAGCACTTAGTATTCTCAAGAGTAACATTGAAAATTTCAAAAAGGTTGTTGATAATGACTGGAAAAAACGTGAACTTTCGAAAGGAGACAAAGAAATTCCTCACGATATAACTGTGCTTATGAAAAGTATTTTGATTCCGCTTGTGGAAAAAACGCAAAAACATATTTTGGAATTTGAAACATTAATTAAGCAAGAAATGTTTGATGATTTGAAATATGTGGAATCTCTTGAACAAGAAGTGAACGACCATCAACCTGAAATAGACGAGTTTTCTACAGCATATGATCTACTCTTACATGAATGTCTCTCAAAAGATATTATGTGTGTTTATGTTACATCTTGTGCTGATATTGATGAATATTCTGATGTTGCATGCTAATATCTTGATCAATTAAAAGAGTGTGAACGTCTTGAAACTGAGCTTTCGAATAAAGTTAACCAAATAGAGTTTTGGTTACTTCAACATAGATATGATTATCTTCAAAAACATTGTCACTCACTTGAACTTGCTTTGTAATAGAAAGTTGGCAGCTTTTCAAATGATACAACTTTGGAAGTAAAATTATCTGAATCATGTCGATTACTAAACGAAAAAAGTCTTGTTATTACGGATTTGAAAGCTCAGTTACAAGAAAAAGACATCGCTATAGCAGAGTTGAAGAAACTCCTTGCTAAGATGGGTGGGAAAGTTATGGAACCTAGCGTTAAGAAACATGTTCTTAGATAACCCAATGCCTATAAAGTAAATAGATCCTCCATCTTGGGAAAACCATCTGCTTTCTCAAATTATTCGTTTTTAAAACCTGTGTTTGCCCCCAAGATGGATGGAAAGGAAAGGTTACCACACACACAACCCATAAGGAATATTGTAGCACCAAGTGTTAAGCACAATAATGTGATTAAACCAGGAATGTATAGAATGACCACTAAACCCACAAAAAAAGTTAGTCACTCGCCTCAGACTTTTAGAAACACTAATATTCGTGTGTCTTCTACTATAGGAGTAGTCTCTACTGCTAGTGTTAGCCGGCCTCATCTTAAGAGCATTCAAGTGAATGATAAGGTTTGGAAACACAAGAGTAAAGGGAAGATGAAGGAAGTAGAAGAACACCCTAGGAATTTGAATGTTTTTAAGAATAAAAAGTCTCTAATCGCGTGTAATGACGATTTGAATGCCTTGAATGACTTGAATGCTTTGAATGTCAAATTTGTTTGTGTCAAATGTGGAAAATGTGCTAACGCTAATCATTCTATGTGTGCTATGAATAATGTCAAAGGCTTAGATACTAGAACTAAGAAGCAAGTTGTGATGCCCATTAGTGCTAGTAAACCCAAACGCAAAGTGAACCATTCTGATGCAACCCCCACTAAGAAAAGTAATGCATCAGACTCCACCACTAAGAACCCTAGAAGCAGAATTAGGGAATTATATGAGTCTGCTAGCAAGTCTTAGAAATGGTGGTTTTCTAATCAATGTCCTCCGGGATATAAATGGATGCCTAAAGTTAGGACATAAAATGTGACAACAAGTGTTAGTATGCCTTTAAATGTTGCTAAGGAAACTAATGATTCTACAATCACAAATACTATGGTATCCAATTTAGCAAATGTTCCATCGTGTTCTAACTCTTCTGCAGGTAATACAAATAATTCTCTTCATACTGGACTCCGAATGCACGAAGCACATGACGAGGAATATGAAGCTTCTAATTAACTTCGTGGAGAAGTTCCTGGGTACGGTCCAATTTGGAAATGATCAATTTGCACCAATCCTAGGATATGGAGATTTGGTTCAGGGGAATATCACGATAAAAAGGGTATACTACGTCGAAGGGCGCAATCACAATCTTTTCTCGGTTGGTTTTCTGTGATGCAAATTTGGAAGTTGCTTTCAGAAAGAAGACATGTTTTGTTCGTGATTATGATGGGAATGACTTACTTACCGGTACACTGGGTATTGATCTTTACACAATTTCACTACAAGACACAACTTCATCAACTCCAATTTGCTTCATGGCTAAAGCTTCAACGACTCAGGCATGGTTATGGCATCAACGTCTATCTCATATCAACTTTGATACCATCAACTTGCTTTCCAAGAAAGATATTGTGAGAGGCCTTCCAAGCTTGAAATTCATCAAAGATCATCTTTGTTCTTCTTGTGAGCTTTGTAAAGCTACACGATGTAGCTTTAAGACAAAGACTACACCAAGCTCTAAAGGACGGTTAGATCTTCTTCATATAGATTTGTCTGGTCCCATGCGTGTTCATAGTATCAATAGGAAGAAATATGTTATGGTAATTGTCGATGATTACTCAAGGTACACATGAACTCACTTCTTGAGGTCCAAGGATGAAACACCCGAAGTTCTCATCAGCTTCCTTAAATTGATACAACGTGGTCTTCAAGCTCAAGTAAAAGTGGTTCGTACTAATAGAGGCACGTAATTTTTGAATTCAACTATGAGAAACTATTTTGAAGCTGAAGGAATTGAACATGAAACATCTATTGCCCGAACACCCGAACAAAACGGCGTTGTTAAAAGACGAAATCGTACTTTAGTTGAGGCTGCTCGAACATTATTATCTGCTTTAAAACTTCCACTATACTTTTGGGCCAAAGCCGTACCAACCGCATGCTACACACAAAACCGATCCTTAATTATCCCAAGACACGAAAAGACATCATATCACATAATCCATGATCGAAAACCTTCACTCAAACACCTTCATGTTTTTGGATGTACTTGTTACATAATTCGAGATGGTGAAAATTTGGATAAGATGAAAGAAAAAGGTGATGCATGTATTCTAGTGGGATATGCAACTCAGTTGTTGGAGCATATTTTGGTGGGGCCGGTCTGACGACTCTCCTGGGCCGTTCGTCATCTTCCTAGGTCCTGAGTAATGCTGCAAACAAAGGTAAACCGGTTAGACGTGGACCCGAGGCCGGAGCCCCGGGGTCCACCTCCGACGGTCAAGTTAGTATTGATCGATATATTGTATAAGAGGTGTGGTTAAGAGAGAGAACCTGATGTAGAATGAGGCCCCCTACCCCTGTTTATATAAGCTTAGGGTTTCTTAAAGGATAAGTTAAGGTGTGTGTGGGCCGCGGGCCTGTCGGGCTGGGCCCTTAACCGACTGTACGTCGACATGTCCCCCAGTCTAGTATTATATGGTTCATGATCATGTTATGCTAGACTCATTCGTGTATCATGCTCACTAACAACCGCGTGCGGCTTGCTGCTAGGACATCCTCATGGGTCGTCCGTAACATATGGCTCCACTCGTAAATGGGCTACCTTTCAGCAAAAAGATGATGGGTTGGGATTGCGAATAGTGAGCATAGCCACTATACGTCATCATGTCCCCCAGTCTAGTATGCGAGGTTGTCACCGAGGTTACTAGACTTTATACCATATCCGTTACTTGTAAGCATATCCACGCCGAAAGAACTGGGAAAACATGTATACGTAAGACGGGTGGTTATGCTCGAATGCTTGGTTTCCCGTGATTAGACGGTAAGGACCCCGTAAGAAGAAAGCGTGTTCTATAGCCAGGGTAACACTGGCATTGGCAAGGTATCGTTCTTATTCATCTCTAATGTGAGGATGATAAGAAGGTTTTATGAAGGTGAAGGTGGAACCCGTATGCTGCATCGTGATTTGAAGACGTACTTATTACACCCACTAATGATGCAACATAATGTGAATGTGTCATTCGTCTTAAAGCCAACAGAAGACGTACCTCTGTGGAAAAGTGATGCGGATATTACATCCGTCTTACGGCCCTGACATCCGAGAATGACTTCCAAAATTTGTCACAGTTTTTCCCTAGATTAAACATAGTTGATCAGGCTCCATCTAATTAAGTATAAACAATGTAAATTTTGTAAATTCACTCTTAGCCGGGCCAAGTAATTCATCATGGAAGACGTACTTCCGTAACAAAGATATGTACCAACAGAAGACGTACTTCCGTAACAAAGATATGTACCAACAGAAGACGTACTTCTGTGGCAGAATGAGCCAGTGGAAGGCGTACTTCCACGACAAAAGATAACGATGCACCGTGGAAGAGATACTTCCACGGCTAAAACAACGATGCGCCGTGGAAGAATACTTCCACGGCGAAAATAATGAGCACGTGGAAGAGATACTTCCACAGCGAAGATAACAAGCACGTGGAAGAGATACTTCCACGGTGAAGATAAGAAGCACGTGGAAGAATACTTACACGGCGAAGACAATAAGCCAGTGGAAGGAGTACTTCCACGGCGAAGACAATACGCCAGTGGAAGGAGTACTTCCACGGCGAAGGTAAGAGCACGTGGAAGAATACTTCCACGGCGAAGGTAATAAGCACGTGGAAGAGATACTTCCACGGCGAAGACAATAAGCCAGTGGAAGGAGTACTTCCACGGCGAAGACAATAAGCCAGTGGAAGGAGTACTTCCACGGCGAAGACAATAAGCCAGTGGAAGGAGTACTTCCACGGCGAAGATAATAAGCCAGTGGAAGGAGTACTTCCACGGCGAAAATAAGAGCACGTGGAAGAATACTTCCACGGCGAAGATAATAAGCACGTGGAAGAGATACTTCCACGGCAAAGACAATAAGCCAGTGGAAGGAGTACTTCCACGGCGAAGACAATAAGCCAGTGGAAGGAGTACTTCCACGGCGAAGATAATAAGCCAGTGGAAGGAGTACTTCCACGGCGAAAATAAGAGCACGTGGAAGAATACTTCCACGGCGAAGATAATAAGCACGTGGAAGAGATACTTCCACGGCGAAGACAATAAGCCAGTGGAAGGAGTACTTCCACGGTGAAGACAATAAGCCAGTGGAAGGAGTACTTCCACGGCGAAGACAATAAGCCAGTGGAAGGAGTACTTCCACGGCGAAGATAAGAAGCACGTGGAAGAATACTTCCACGGCGAAGATAATAAGCCAGTGGAAGGAGTACTTCCACGGCGAAGACAATAAGCCAGTGGAAGGAGTACTTCCACGGCGAAGACAATAAGCCAGTGGAAGGAGTACTTCCACGGCGAAGATAAGAGCACGTGGAAGAATACTTCCACGGCGAAGATAATAAGCACGTGGAAGAGATACTTCCACGGCAAAGACAATAAGCCAGTGGAAGGAGTACTTCCACGGCGAAGACAATAAGCCAGTGGAAGGAGTACTTCCACGGCGAAGATAATAAGCCAGTGGAAGGAGTACTTCCACGGCGAAAATAAGAGCACGTGGAAGAATACTTCCACGGCGAAGATAATAAGCACGTGGAAGAGATACTTCCACGGCGAAGACAATAAGCCAGTGGAAGGAGTACTTCCACGGCGAAGACAATAAGCCAGTGGAAGGAGTACTTCCACGGCGAAGACAATAAGCCAGTGGAAGGAGTACTTCCACGACGAAGACAATAAGCACGTGGAAGAGATACTTCCACGGCGCATAAATAAGCCAGCGAAAGAGGTACTTTCGTGGCAAAGGAATAAGCGCGCGGAAGGAGGACTTCCGCGGCGAAGGAATAAGCCAATGGAAGAGATACTTCCATGGCAAAGGAATAACCCGACAGAAGGCGGACTTCTGCGGCAAAGAAATATATCCAAAGATATTTGCGTGTCATGCACGAAAATAGTGGTATTATTATACCCTGGTAGCCCCCCAAGTTTAATGGTGCTAAACTCGATTAGTAATATTAAACTTAATCAAGTATTCAAAAAATTACGGTCGCGTAGACCAACGCGAATGGACGTACCATAGCCGCGTACAAAAGATAGAGATTAGGTTTGAACATGCAAACCAACGCGGATGGATCTTGCCATAACCGCGAATTGTCACATAGTATAAGACGTATCTTTACTAACTTATGGGACGTGTTATGCTATTACGTGCGGCGTACCGTATTTACCATAAGGACGGTCAAATTTTTGACAAAATTTTGTTAGACGTGCACAGTGTGTCTTTTAACAAGTCCGGCTCGGGAGGCACGATATGTTTTTGAAACTTACTACAACGTCTTGTAAGCAAGGTGTCTAACAAGGATACATGATCCGTGGTCGTTGGGGTTGCATCCCTCTTACACGACAAGTTGAATTATTAGGTTCACTCAATCCTCTTATTCCACCTGGGAACGATGTGTACATGTACGCCGGTAGGCTAAAAGATGTCCGAATGTATGGAATAGCACGGATGGACGTACCATGACCGCGAATGACAAATAAAAAATAATAATAATTTCATACCAGCGGAGATGGGCGTACCATAACCGCGGGAAAAGAGGTCGGGTCGAGACATAATATAAGTAGGCGTGTCGCGACTGATACTGAAAACATAATCAAGTTTAAAGATATATGAAATATCTCTTTTTTGATTTAAAAGATACACGTAATATCTTTAACATAAAAGATATCAATAATATTTTTAGAAGATATTGGTAATATCTTTTGTCAATTTAAAAAATATACATAATATTTTTTATAAATTTAAAACATGTTGATAAAATATTGTCAAAAATTTTAAAAAGATATCAGTAATATCTTTTATTGAAATATAAAAAATATGTCTAGTTACGGGATATTGCGGAGAGACGACCCGTAATCGCGACATCAAAAAAAAACAAAATATTATCCAAGCGTACAAATACTGTCGAAGCGCGGTCGGAATGTGCAAATATATTATTTATATGCAATGTTATTCCCGTGAAGGCATACTTGTATCGCATATTATCCGCGCGATACTCGGGAATAGTTAAATATCCAAAAGATACGAATATGTTTTGCATGAAAAATAATCGGAGCTAATATACAATTATATCTTTAGCTAAAAGAAAAAATAATTTTCCGACGTGACATATTCAAAAGATGCGACTATATTAAGGCTAATGAGGATGATTGATATTCAAATGACATCGAAAATAATGATTTTTAAGCCACGGCCATATTTAACATGATGTGAAAAATGGATAATAAGAGTTTTTAAAAGTTACCAATATTCGTGACTGGTTTTGGCTCGTAGCGAGAGAACACGGGACTGTATTTGTGTTGGGTCCCACGGATGGCGCCAACTTGTTGGAGCATATTTTGGTGGGTCCGGTCTGACGACTCTCCTGGGCCGTTCGTCGTCTTCCCGGGTCCTGAGTAATGCTGCAAACAAAGGTAAACCGGTTAGACGTGGACCCGAGGCCGGAGCCCCGGGGTCCACCTCCGACGCTCAAGTTAGTATTGATCGATATATTGTATAAGAGGTGTGGTTAAGAGAGAGAACCTGATGTAGAATGAGGCCCCCTACCCCTGTTTATATAAGCTTAGGGTTTCTTAAAGGATAAGTTAAGGTGTGTGTGGGCCGCGGGCCTGTCGGGCTGGGCCCTTAACCGACTGTACGTCGACATCAGTCTAAGGGATATAGAGTTTACAACAAGAGAACAAAACTGATAGTCGAGACTATTCATATCAGATTTGATGAATTACAAGAAATGGCACTTGAACAAAACAGTTTAAGTCCCGATCAACAACGACATACGACTTCCGTTCACAACCGCACGGAACTCGGAACTCAAGACCACAACAATGAACCGTCAAGTTCAACGCTGGTTCAAGGAAATGTTCCAAGAGCAGATATGATAATCAACACGACACTTGAAGAGTTGGAAATGTTATATGGACCAATGTATGATGAATATTTCACGGGGGAGAAACAAGTTGTATCGAAGTCTTCCGCTGTCACTCATGATAAGAATGATGATACCGATCATCGTCAACAAAAGGATACAACTTCATCTACTTCAACACGGGTTGCTGCAGATTTACCTCCTCAGAATATCACATCAACAACCGCTCCTACAACATCCACAACTACTGTCATTGCTCCAGAGAACACAAATCAAGCAGACAATGCATTAAATGACGAAGAAGATATTATCAACCCATTTGGTACACCGGTACACGAAACTGGAGAGTCTTCTACTCGCCATGTTGATCCGTCAAATATGCATAAATTTTATCAACGACATCCTTCAACACATCACTGGACCCGAGATCATCCTTTGGTTCAAGTAATTAGGAACCCTTCACAGCCTGTTCGTACAAGACGACAGCTTGAAACCGATGGTGATGTTTGTATGTTCGCCCTCGCCGTGAGTACAGCTGAACCAACAAATATCAAAGAAGCCTTGGTAAATCACGCTTGGATTGAATCGATGACGGATGAACTTTAACAATTTGAAAGACTTAAAGTCTGGGAACTTATTGACAGACCATACGATGTAACACCATTAAATCTTCGATGGATCTGGAAAAAAAAGATGGGTGAAGAAAACACGATCATCAAGAATAAATCTAGGCTAGTGGCTAAAGGATATGGCCAGAAAGAGGGTATTGATTTTGATGTATCATTTGCACCAGTAGCTCGTTTGGAAGCGGTCAGGATTTTCCTTGCTTATGCTGCACATATGGGATTCATTGTTTATCAAATGGACGTAAAGATGGCGTTCCTTAACGGTCCTTTGAAGGAAGAAGTCTATGTCACACAGCCGAAAGGATTCGTCAATCCTCATTATCCTGACAAGGTGTATCGTCTCCACAAAGCACTTTATGGACTCAATCAAGATCCAAGGGCGTGGTACGACGAGCTCTCGAAATTTCTGGTCTCCAAAGGTTTCTCAAAAGGTTCCATTGATCTAACTTTGTTCACTTATAAATATGGGGATGACATTTTGCTTGTTCAGATTTATGTTGATGACATTATTTTCGGGTCTACAAACCCAAAACTTTCAAAATGGTTTGAAAAAGTAATGCACAACAAATTTGAAATGTGTATGATGGGCGAACTAAAATTCTTTCTAGGAATTCAAGTTCACCAATCCCCAAGTGGTATCTTTATCAACCAAGCTAAGTATTGACAAAAGATAATCAAAAAACATGGTATGACCTCATGTGACCCTGTTGGGACACCATTATCAACCACATCCCTAGATGCTGATTTAGAGGGAGATGTCATAGATCAAACGAGATATCGTTCAATGATCGGCTCCCTCATGTACTTAACAGCCAGCCGACCAGATATATCACATGCTACGAGTTATTGTGCACGATATCAAGCACGACCCACTGAAAAGCACCTCAAGGAGGTTAAGCGGATCTTTTGGTACCTTAAGAATACCATTCACATGGGACTCTGGTATCCGAGGGAAACCGATTTCTTTCTAACGGCCTATTCAGATTCTGATCATGCAGGGTGCCTTGATACACGAAAAAGTACTTTTGGTGGTGCACAATTTCTATGCCAAGATAAGCTTATGGGATGGTCTTCCAAGAAGCAGGATTGCACGTCACTGTCATCAGCCGAAGCGGAGTATGTGTCTCTATCTGCGTGTTGTGCTCAAGTTCTTTGGATGAGAACACAACTCACGGATTATGGCTTCCACTTTAATAAAGTACCTATGTACTGTGACTCAAAGTCCGCCATAGCCCTCTCCTGCAATCCGGTACAGCATTCCCGCACAAAGCACATTGATGTCAGATATCACTTCATTAAGGAACAAATTGAAAGGGGTATCGTTGAACTATACTTTGTTAGAACAGATTACCAATTAGCTGACTTGTTTACAAAATCTCTTTCGAAAGAGAGGTTTGCATATCTAGTTAGGCAAATTGGTATGAGATGTTTGACTCCAGCAGAACTGGAGACTCTGGCAAAGAAGCCTGCTTGATTCATCAATCAAACATCTACATGTAAATATTAATGAAAAAAGCAAAATACAAAATTAAAAAAATCTTTGAAAATCCAAAAAGATTCCTCTCGACATGTCTTTCAGTATCGATAATATAGACGTGCCTAGAAATGTCGCTCAATAACGGCACTGTGTGTACATAAAGCTCGAATGAAAGTTGTAAATATTTTTCAAAACATGTCATTTCTATTTTTAAAGGAAAATGTCTATTTTGGACAATTTTTTCCAACAACGGGTAGAGCAATCTATCTTGGGTTGAGCTTGTCACAAAACATTCAACGTTTTGAGCTCAACACAATGGCTTGTAATCACTTTCAGATTGCAACCCAAATTTATATTCACGAGGGAGTGTACGATTTAGTGCCCTTACCCTCAGCAAAAGAAGTTAAATCTTCTTACACTTGAGTGGATTTGTCAAGACATTCAAAGTCTATGAACTCAAGTTTATGCTTTAGAAAAACTTTTTCGCCAAAAAGAAAGAGTTTTTCAAAAGCGTGGAACACAATTTTTTCAAAAAATTTCAATGATATTCAAATCTTTCAAAAATTATGTGTTCAACAACTCCTATGCTCAAAAGTTTAATGTGGATCACATCCTCACAATGACAATTCAACTGGATCAATTTTGGAGGGGGAGCGTTCCAAACAATTTCATGCAAGTTTGACACATTCTTCTCCCGAAGATTTTCAAGACTATTTTTCAAAATATATTTTAATCAAATTTGGTATCTCTAATATCAAAAGATTTTATATATTAGAGATAGGGGAGAAAATGTGATTAAAATGTGATCTAAAGACTCAAGCATCATGGTTACGATCAAATACCCACAACATCTTTAATTCACGACGTTATTGGTGTCAAAAAGGTGGTTAGGCTTAAGTCCTATGATCCAACCAGAACCGAAGGGATCTTCCCAGGGACAATCCAATAGTTTATTAGAAGTCCTTAGGAAAGATGGAGTAGAACGTAAACGAAGCTAAATGCCTACTAAGTACTGACGCTATCACTGGAACAATCACAACAAGGTGTTAGTAATGATGTCTTGGTAAGCATTGAAGGGGTTGAAGAATAAAAAAGAAATGTAAGGATAAAGGGTGTAAACAAAGAAGCCCTCCATACAACTTAGGCAGAAACCGGGTCAACACATCATGAAGACAACACATCATGGACCCAGTGATGTAATGCGCAACCCCTCCCTAGCTGACTCAGGCTTCTTAATACATGGTTTTATCCGAGTATAAAATAATTTCGTTCCAAGTCTTTTCGAATTGATTACCATTAATTAGTGCGACTCAGTCGTTCTTGGTGGAAAATAATTTGGGTTGGTAGATTATCTATTTTAAACTAAAAGAAAATAAATGTCGTTGAGTAAAATTAAAGCTTTTAAAAATTAAACTAAAAATTACTAGAAAAACACTTGGTAAAAATGGAGATTTCGGGAAGCGTGAAATTTTTGGAAATTAAAACGTAAAAGATTAAAAACTTGAAAAATTAGTAAAAATAAACTAAGACAAAAGGCGGGAAATATTAAATTTGAAATCTAAGGAAATTAAAACAAAAGCTACAGTAGATCGCAATGCGATCGTACTTTGATCGTAGTGATGGATCGTGACCACCGATCGTACTCATGATCATAGTCTGGGTCAGATCGCACTCAATGCGATGGAAAGCGTGATCGCACTCACAGATCGCAACCACAATCGCAACAAGTGGATCGTGGTCTTTGATCGTGGTCTCTGATCGTAACACAATGATCGCAATCAATGCGATCGTAACAAGGAACGTGCCACGATCGCACCCACAGATCACAATGAGTGATCGTGGTGTGGATCGTACCAGGGAAAAACAAATGGGATCACAATCAATGCGATCGAAGCCAAGGATCGTAACAAGGTAAACCCTCCTAAGATTGTAATGGAAGAACAAGGAGTAACTTAAGCTGAAATGAATAAGCAGTTAAACCAATAAGCACTACCAACTTTTACACACGGATAAATAAGCACAAATTCGAAACCTTTTGGAATACTAAGCATATGAACATAATAATCCGAACTTTAAAACATTAAAACTTTTAGGAAAGCTTTAAAATTTAACAAGCTAAATATACAAATAAGCCAATAAGCATAAAGAGCTTATAGCTTAGACGTATAAGAGCTTAAGAAGGAATAAAAAGGTGAGCTTTTTAATCACTTAAACATGAAGATCAATCACGGATCATGAATGATTCGGATCAAAAGTAAAGTAAAACCAAGAAATGTAGAAAGAGATTAAAAAACAAAAAGCTTAAACTTGAACTTGATTAATGAAATCCAAATACAAGAATGATCAAACGCTTAAACTTGAAAGATGAAATAAAGAAAAGAAGAAAGTTAGTGAGAGAAAGTTTGAAACTTTGTCTCTCTAAAAAACTAGAAAGGAAAATGAAAAAAATGAAACTAGCTAACCCCCCTCCTAATGTGTTTAGGAGTGTATTTATAGGAGATGGGAAGGTGCATGTGTTGCCTTCTCTTTCTTTCTTCTCAACTCGATTTAAATGCTTTGTCTTTCTCGACGTCGTCTCGGGATTTGGCGATATAAGTTGAACTTGTCTTATAATTTTCTTCTATAATTAGACTTGAGTTCTTCGACTTCATTAAACTTCCGTCTTTAGACTTTTTCTTTGATAAATCTTCATAATAGGCCTTGGACTTCCGTTCTTTTTGCATTCTCGATCTTTCGACTTCGTCTTTAGTCTTTTACTTCGATAAAAGCCCGTGATAGCCCATGATTTCTTCCTTTTGCATCTTTTGGTCCTAAAACACAATAAAAACACAAACCACGCATAATTTCGACTTTTACGACATAAAATACACGTTTTGGTCTTGTTATTATTGGAAATAAGTGGTAAAACGATAAGTGTTTTCACACTTATTAAATCCTCTACACTTGACCATTGCAATGTCCTCATGCAATGCACTAATTTCAAAGCACGGTTTACATTTTTCATCATAGATAATCCACCTTGGCCTATATTAAATACTAAACACTAAGAAAACTTAAAAGAACAAAACAAGTAAAGAAATCAAAGACTTACATTGGGTTTTTGGTCGTCATGAATGTTCATCATTCTCAAGTTTCACGTTCCCCAAACCAAGCTTAAAAACGAAATCATTGTTATTATAAGTTAGCAAACTAACGCGAACTCATGTGGCCCAATTATTCACTTACACTACCTTATTCCTAAGTGTATCTCTTATTTTTTATGATTGTCTTGAATGATCACGAGGATGCATTGTTTGACTTATTTTGATTGTTATTTAGGCTGAAAATAAAGTGGGACGACTTAATCAATAGTTAGCTAAAGGACAAAATCTTTTAAAACTGCTTCTTGGGACCTCTTAAAGTTCATATCTTGGCATAACTCGCTTCACAATTTGAGACGTTTCTCGGACCGATATTTGGCAGCGACTTCATACTTCAAATCTTTGAGAGACGTTCTTGAAATTATGGTCTTCTCTTCATAATAGAAATTTCTTCACTTGAAGTTTTGAGAGATTCTTCATCTTTAGACCACGACTTCTTCATTTTTCTCCAATCTTTATTTTAGACTTTGATATACAACGATCCGCCTCCTTTTAGGACTTGGATCTATTTATCCTCATACCTTGTTAGGGTCTTTTCGGATAGACTTCTCCATGATCTTTAGGGGAGTATTTGCTTTTCGTCGTGCCTCTCGATCCTTCATATTGATTTTCGATAAATGATTCTTCACATCACTTTTGGATCTTTAGCAACAAAATGTAGCCCTCATGCCTTGTTAGGGCCTTTTTGGACTCGCCAATCTTCGCATCCCGCTTCAATAAGTTATGCCTTGGCTATGAACTCTAATTAATACCGAGTAATTTTTTAACGATCTTGTGCTAGAAGCTAAGTAACTTTTCAAATCGTACAATCTTATTTATTGCAGATAAATTTATTAGCAAGCGATGGGAGAATAGGCTTATAATCAACTCACATAAGTTCACGAAAGAATACCAAACTTATAATTGACTCTATCATCTTTCGTTCTCCACAATTTAAAATCTCAAGGAATGAGACTCGTGGATGCTTAGCCAATTAAATCAAAGTTTTAGGTTTTTGAGTCATCTATAGGATCTTGCAAACTCTTAGACTCTTTCAAGTTTAGAATTCGCATTTTAAAGTTCCCTTGATAAACGACTCTCTAGGATCAATTATAGGAACTTGCGAAAAGTTCTTGTTCTTAACCCGTGAGAGTTACGACTTTCACGTTTTAAAGTTCCCTACATAAAAGCCTAGCAAAACTTGACTTAAACACGTTAAGGATACTAGCTAGAGTAAACTTAGATAAGTAAACTCGGGTTGAGTCAAAATATTCACGACTTTGAAAAATTTAAAACCACTTTATTCAAAATTTATTTTAGAAAGGAAAGTAAATAACGATAGCAAAGGAAAACTACAAGGCCAAAATAGATTAGAAATTTTGAAAAATGTCGAAAAATTAGATTTTCTGGTTAAAATGAGGACAAATTCATAGAAAAGACCACTTACTTCGATAGAAGTCCCCCCTACACTTGAGATAAACATTGTCTTTAATGTTTAAGCATGTGGGAGTAGACTCCTCTACACTTAGGACATTGTGTATGTTGGTTAAATCTTGCTAAGAGAAGGACAACTAAAGTGATTTCAATGTGAACATAGGAGATATGAAATATTGAATCACGACTGTTTAGGATAGAACCGGGAAGACGGGAACACGGGATCACGGTTCGTCAAAAGTCATAGAGAATGGATCTTTGAAGCTTTAATCCATGCACAGAAGAAGAAACAAGACAACAAACACATACGGGGCTCCCCCTACACTTATTATAAAAATGGTAAAGGATAGATCACGGGTTGCCTCCCGAGAAGCGCTTGTTTTTGTTCACCGAGTCACGAGCCTGACTCGACCCAGAACTTAATTTAAGGGAAACATGGTAAGAGAAGGAATCATCTCATGAGAGATGTCCTCACCAAAGTACAACTTCACGCGCTGGCATTCACCTTACAATTGGGCCCATTTGGCTGAGAAAGCTCAATGGTGCCATATGGGAAGACTTTAGCGACGGTGAATGGACCAGACCAGCGGCTCTTCAGCTTTCCCGAGAAGATCTTCAACCGAGAGTTAAAGAGTAAAACTTGATCACCAACGTGGAACTCTCGGTTCTTAATTCTTGCATCATGGATGATCTTTGTCTTCTCCTTGTAGATCAATGAGTTCTCATATGCTTCATTCCTCAGTTCATTGAGCTCATTGAGTTGAATCTTGCGAAGATCGCCGGCTTTGTTGATGTCGAAATTGGCCCACTTCAAGGCCCAATATGCCTTATGTTCCAGCTCGATAGGGAGGTGGCATGCTTTTCCGTACACAATACGATAAGGTGTACAACCAATCGAGGTCTTATAAGCGGTACGGAAAGCCCACAAAGCATCGTCTAACTTATTGGCCCACGAGGCACGATGCTCTCCCACAGTACGCTTAAGAATTCGCTTTAATCCACGGTTAGATATCTTGGCTTGACCATTGGTTTGAGGATGATAAGCGGTGGAAAGACGTTGATTGACACCATACTTAGCCATGACTCTTGCAAATTGATCGTTGCAAAAATGAGTCCCGCGGTCACTGATTATAGCACGAGGAACACCAAATCGAGCAAAAAACTGCTTCAAAAAGTTCACAACCACCCTCGCATCGTTCGTAGGGAGAGCCTTAGCTTCAACCCATTTAGAAACATAGTCAACGGCTACGAGGATGTACTTATTCCCTTTAGATGTTGGAAATGGCCCCATAAAGTCGATGCCCCATACATCAAAGATTTCACATTCTTGTATGAAATTTTGAGGCATCTCATCTTTATGTGTGATCTTGCCTTGTCTTTGGCAAGCATCACAATGCTTAACCATTTCATGAGCGTCATGATAAATGGTGGGCCAATAGAATCCAGAGTCAAAAACTTTCTTCGCGGTGTAATTTGGACCAAAATGACCACCGGTGGGTCCTTTATGGAAAGCGTCAAGGATTTGTACCGCTGTCGGCCCATCAACACATCGACGAATTACAAGATCCGCACATTGTTTGAAGAGGTAAGGGTCGTCCCAGAAATAATGTTCTATATCTTTAAAGAACTATTTCTTTTGTTGGGATGTTAACCCTTCCTTGAGAATTCCACCCGCTAAGTAGTTTGTAATGTCCGCAAACCACGGGGTGTCATCAAGATTTGGATTGATAGACATTAAGGCTTCAAGGGGAAAAGAGTCATTGATCTCTTGATAAGGATCCTCAAGTCTACTTAGATGATCCGCGGCTAGGTTTTCCGCTCCCTTTTTGTCACGAATTTCAATGTTGAATTCTTTAAGGAGCAAAACCCAACGAAGAAGTCTTGGCTTAGAATCTTGCTTAGTCAACAAGTACTTCAACGCGGAATGGTCAGTATAGACAATTATGGTGGAAAGGACAAGATAGGGGTGGAACTTCTCAAAGGCATACACTATAGCTAAAAGCTCTTTTTCGGTAGTGGTATAATGCAGTTGAGCCCCCGTCATTGTCTTGCTAGCATAGTGGATTGGTTGGAAGTGTTTGTTCACTCTTTGGCCCAAAACCGCTCCAATAGCAAAGTCGCTAGCATCACACATCAATTCAAAAGGTAGCTCCCAATTAGGGGTAACCAAGACCGGTGCCTTAGTTAGCTTATCCTTAAGAAGATTGAAGGATTCAAGACACTCCTTGGAAAAGATGAAAGGAGTATCTTTTTCCAAGAGGTGGATCATCGGGCGAGCGATTTTAGAAAAATCCTGATTGAATCGACGATAGAAGCCCGCATGACCAAGGAAACTTCTCACACCCTTCACGGTTGACGGTAGAGGTAATTTGGCTATGACATCCACTTTAGCACGGTCCACTTCAAGACCGGCTTTTGAGATTTTATGTCCAAGCACAATGCCTTCTTTTACCATGAAATGGCATTTTTCCCAATTTAAAACAAGGCGAGTGTCTTCACACCACTTAAGCATGCGTTCCAAATTGGCAAGGCAATGAGAGAAAGAATCACCATAGACTGAGAAATCATCCATGAAGACTTCCATAGTTTCTTCAACCATGTCATGGAAGATAGCCATCATACACCTTTAGAAAGTCCCAAGAGCATTGCATAAGCCGAAAGTCATTCTTTTATAAGCAAATGTTCCGTAAGGACAAGTGAATGTGGTTTTCCCTTGGTCTTTGGGATCGATGGGAATTTGAAAATACCCAGAGAAACCGTCTAAAAAGCAGTAATAGTCATTACCCGCTAGACGTTCAAGCATTTGGTCCATGAAAGGAAGGGGAAAATGATCCTTTCTCGTAGCATCATTGAGTTTGCGATAGTCTATACAAATTCTCCACCCTGTAACGAGACGAGTAGGAATCAACTCGTTGTTTTCATTAGGCACAACGGCGATTCCGCCTTTCTTAGGCACACAATGGACCGGACTAACCCTTGGTGAATCCGAGATAGGGTAGATCATTCCCGCATCACGAAGTTTGATAACCTCTTTTTTGATAACGTCATGGATCTTAGGATTCACCCTTCTTTGGCTTTGAGTAGTGGGTTTAAAGTCGTCCTCCATGAGAATTTTATGTGTGCAAAAGTGAGGATCAATTCCACGAATATCGGAGATTTTCCACGCGATCGCTTTCTTATGATTCTTCAGCACGGAGATAAGTCGGGATTTTTCTTCTTCTTTCAAGTCCTTTGGTATGATAACGGGTGACTTCTTGTTGTCTTCAAGGAAAACGTACTCGAGATGAGACGGTAGGTCCTTAAGCTCTAAATCCGGAGGATTTTCGATGGAAGGCGTAGTCAAATTCGATTCATCGATAGAAATATCCTTAGGAGATGGTGGAGAAATATGGTCCTCATTGAGAAGTTTCTCAATTGTACGAATGTCTTCATCCCAATTGGAGGGAGAATCGTCATATTGCAAGTCCACATCTCCCAAAGTTGCTTCAAATTCTTTCAAAAGGAAATCACTTTCTCTAAATGGGGTAAGTGAGGGAGCAATAGAGGCAACGGTCTCAACAATGGGAAGAGAAGAAGAACCACTTTTACAAGCGTCTTTGAAATGTTCTTCACAAGCCTCATCAAGAACGTCAATGAAATTAGCACTCTCGTTTTCAGAAGGTTGCTTAGAAAGCTTACCCATGTTGAAGACGATTTTCTCATCACCAACTCTCATGATTAATTCGCCCGCGGCTACATCAATGAGAGTGCGACCGGTCCTCAAGAATGGACGTCCTACGATTAATGGAACACGTGGGTCCATCTCGTAGTCAACGACAACAAAATCTGCCGGAAAGGTGAATTTGTCGACACCGACGAAGACGTCTTCGGCTATCCCCACCGGATAAGCAACCGTACGGTTAGCTAATTCCAAAGTCATTCGTGTGGGGACTAGCTCGGGGAGAGACAATTGTTTCCAGACGCTTAAAGGCATTAAGTTTATACTAGCACCTAGATCGGCTAGGGCCATACAATTCTCTACCCTAGGGAAGTTGCAAGGAATCAAGAAACGACCCGGATCACCAAGTTTGGTTGGTAATTTCCTTAAGAGCACTGCGGAACAATTCTCATTAAGTTGGTTCTGAGCGATATCAAGGAGTTTCTCTTTATCACTGAAAAGATCTTTAAACTTTTTGGCATACTTCGGCATGTGAGCGAGAGCCTCAGCAAAGGAGATATTGAAATTCAGTTTTTTAAACATTTTAAGAAAGTTAGAAACCTGAATATCATCCTTGTTGTTCAATTTCTCTTTCCTCAACCTCGAAGGATAAGGTATATTGGGTTGAGATGAAGGCTTTGGAATGGAATTCTCACTCACATCCTTGGGTGGTGGAGGGGTAGAAATAGAATTTGGAGGTGTTGGAGAAGTAGAAGGTGGAGGAATTGGAGAAGTAGAAGGTGGAGGAATTGGAGAAAGAGACTCGTTTTCCTTTGTCACAATCACCGGTGTAGGTGTAGGAAGCTCGGGTTCCTTTAAACCTTTTCCACTTCGAGTGGTGATTGCTTTCATCTCCCCTCTTGGAATAGCAACGGTGTTACTCGAAAGAGAACCCGAACCAGAGGCTTGATTACTTGGGAAGAAACTAGCCATCATGTTCCTTAAGTCATTGGTTTGACTTGCCAAAGTGTTGCGCATATTGGCTCAAAGATCATTTCTTTGTTTCACCATATCTGCTTTCATGTTGGCCATTTCCCGCTGAAGATTTTGCACTATCACATCATTAGTCCTCATGTATGTTTCAACGTCTTGATGTAATGTGGTGGGTTGGTGGGGAGGAGGAGCATGGTAGGTAGGTGGTTGATAAGCGGGTTGTTGGTAAACTTGGTTGTTTCTTTGAGGTGGATATTGGTTTCTTTGGTTTTGATATTGATTTGGAGCTCGAGGTTGATTTTGATTGTTGTGATTGAGGTTGTTTGGGTTTTGTGGTGGGAAACCGGGTGGTGAAAGAAAGTTTTTTGAGCGATAGCTGAGCAAATTGCGGTCACCTTGAGGACGTGCTTGATAGCCTCCCGTGGAATAGTTACCGTTGGCGGCATACACATTTTCCGGATTGTCATGAGTCGAAGGACAATCGGTGTTGAGTGAGATCCCCCCGCATATTTCACATGATTGACTCATAGCATTAACTTGGGCATTGATAGCTTTGGTGTTGTTAGAGGCTTGGAGAGCAAGTGATTCAACAAGCGAAGTAAGCTTATCAATTCTCTTATCGCTCTTATTAGTGCTAGCACTAGCCACATTAGTCCGAACACTCTTGGTTTGCACTCTAGACTTATTCTCAATATTTTCCCAAGCGGCATTAGAAGACATAACCAAAATATTACCCCCCCCCCCCCCCCCCCCCCCGAGGCACTATTTAGTGAATCTTGGTCATTCATGCTTAACCCATTGTAAAAAGTATTAATTTGATGTACTTTTGTGAAACCATGTTGTGGACACTTTCTTAAAAGTTCCTTAAAACGGTCCCAAGATTCACTAAATGTCTCACCGTACTTTTGTTCAAAGGTAATGATTTCATTCTGCAAAGCGATAGTACGTGAGGGTGGGAAAAAGTAGTTGATGAATTTAGTCTCTAAATCCGTCCACGTAAGAATACTTTGTGGCGGTTCCTTATCAAGCCAATGTCGGGCTTGTCCCTTTAAGGAGAAAGGAAAAAGTTGCAAGCGAATTACCTCTTGTGAAACCCTATTATACTTAACCGTATTGGTGAGTTGGAGAAACCTTTTTATATGGTCATGAGAATCATCAATTGAACGCCCCAAGAAAGGTTGAGCAGAGACCATTTGAATAAAGCCGAATTTGAGCTCAAAATTGTTGGCTCCAATCTCAGGTATGACAATAGCCTCGGTGTTGCCCTCTACATGCGATTGCAAAAGCTCAATCATTGGTCGATTGTCCGGTTGGGGGTCACGGTTGTTATTATTCATGTTGGGTTGAGGTGGATTATTATTGTTGTGCACACCAGCCATATCTAAGTCTTCAAGAGTCTCGGGCTCAGAATAAGACGAAGATCTAGTACGCATACACCTGCAAAAGGAAAAGAAAAATATACAAGAATATTTTTGGTTTTTTATGTTTTTCTATTTTTTTGTATTTTTGAAAATTTTATATTTTTTTAGGATTTTTTTGAAAATTTAAGCAAGAAAATAACGTTAAAAAATGAACGGATCCCAAAATCCAACGCGTCTCTCACTTAAAACCGTTAATCTTAACGAAAAGAGCCGGCAGCGGCGCCATTTAATACATGGTTTTATCCAAGTATAAAATAATTTCGTTCCAAGTATTTTCGAATTGATTACCGTTAATTAGTGCGACTCAGTCGTTCTTGGTGGAAAATATTTTGGGTTGGTAGATTATCTATTTTAATCTAAAAGAAAATAAATGTCGTTGAGTAAAATTAAAGCTTTTAAAAATTAAACTAAAAATTACTAGAAAAACACTTGGTAAAAATGGAGATTTCAGGAAGCGTGAAATTTTTGGAAATTAAAACGTATAAGATTAAAAACTTGAAAAGTTAGTAAAAATAAACTAAGACAAAAGGCGGGAAAGATTAAATTTGAAATCTAAGGAAATTAAAACAAAAGCTACAGTAGATCGCAATGCGATCGTACTCTGATCGTAGTGATGGATCGTGACCACCGATCGTACTCACGATCGTAGTCTGGGTCAGATCGCACTCAATGCGATAGAAAGCGTGATCGCACTCACAGATCGCAACCACAATCGCAACAAGTGGATCGTGGTCTTTGATCGTGGTCTCTGATCGTAACACAATGATCGCAATCAATGCGATCGTAACAAGGAACGTGCCACGATCGCACCCACAGATCGCAATGAGTTATCGTGGTGTGGATCGTACCAGGGAAAAACAAATGGGATCGCAAATAATGCGATCGAAGCCAAGGATCATAACAAGGTAAACCCTCCTAAGATCGTAATGGAAGAACAAGGAGTAACTTACGCTGAAATGAATAAGCAGTTAAACCAATAAGCACTACCAACTTTTACACACGAATAAATAAGCACAAATTCAAAACCTTTTGGAATACTAAGCATATGAACTTAAAAATCCGAACTTTAAAACATTAAAACTTTTAGGAAAGCTTTAAAATTTAACAAGCTAAATATACAAATAAGCCAATAAGCATAAAGAGCTTATAGCTTAGACGTATAAGAGCTTAAGAAGGAATAAAAAGGTGATCTTTTTAATCACTTAAACATGAAGATCAATCACGGATCATGAATGATTCGGATCAAAAGTAAAGTAAAACCAAGAAATGTAGAAAGAGATTAAAGAACAAAAAGCTTAAACTTGAAATTGATTAATGAAATCCAAATACAAGAATGATCAAACGCTTAAACTTGAAAGATGAAATGAAGAAAAGAAGAAACTTAGTGAGAGAAAGTTTGAAACTTTCTCTCTCTAAAAAAACTAGAAAGGAAAATGAAAAAAATGAAACTAGCTAACCCCCCTCCTAATGTGTTTAGGAGGGTATTTATAGGAGATGGGAAGGTGCATGTGTTGCCTTCTCTTTCTTTCTTCTCGACTCGATTTAAATGCTTTGTCTTTCTCGACGTCGTCTCGGGATTTGTCGATATAAGTTAAACTTCTCTTATAATTTTCATCTATAATTAGACTTGAGTTCTTCGACTTCATTAAAATTCCGTCTTTAGACTTTTTCTTCGATAAATCTTCAGAATAGGCCTTGGACTTCCGTTCTTTTTTCATTCTCGATCTTTCGACTTCGTCTTTAGTCTTTTACTTCGATAAAAGCCCGTGATAGCCCATGATTTCTTCCTTTTGCATCTTTTGGTCCTAAAACCCAATAAAAACACAAACCACGCATAATTCCGACTTTTACGACATAAAATACACGTTTTGGTCTTGTTATTATTGGAAATAAGTGGTAAAAGGATAAGTGTTTTCACACTTATTACTTCTCTCAAAAGAAGTTTGTTTTATTGTCACGGAGATCAACATGACTTCTATTGACCTTCTCACTCCGAGATAGTTGATATTGAATAGGTGGCATCTGCTCCAGCCTCCGACTACTAATAGTGCACAAATCGAGTCTAGAGCCAAGAGATCAATCAAATCTCGTTAGGACACACGGATGACGATCAAGAGAGTCCTACGCTATATCCTTGCGATATTGCTAGAACACTTAGAGTGATACTTCATAGTATTTATAATGATGAGTGGAAATCCTTCTAGTGTTAACATCAAACAGCACTGCGGTTGGTCATGTGTAAGATTCTTTATGAATTAAACATATGTAAAATTGAAAAGCAACAGTGGTTTGTTTTTTATCGATTCAAACTCGTTTCAGGTTTCTACGCAATATCTTTATGGTCTTGCCAGAACATTCAGAGTGATATTTATTAATATTCATAGTGATGAATGGAAATCCTTCTAGTGTCAACATCAAACAGCGCTACGGTAGGTAACTTGCGAGATTCTTATAAATCAAGCTTGTGTCAACTGGAAAGCAACAATGGTAAGATTCTTAATGAATCAAACTTGTTCCAGGAATTTGAATTGATGACTTTAATCAAGCGGATATTTATCCAATTGATTCACTCTTTATGTTCACAGTCTTGCTTTGAGACGGTCGAGTAAAGAGAACGGCTAGTACAGCCGTGAAACCCTGTCAAGGAGGTTCTTAATTGAATCTACCTAATCACAGGTACGATATTTAATACCGTGTAACGGTCTTCACTGACCGGAGGTAAACCGCTACCGATTTAGGACAAATTTCAAAGCCATTCAGTCCGTCTCCAAGTTTTGTCTCGAGAAGGTGGCGTTACGGTGTACTCAGCAAAGTCGAAGATTCAAAACCAAATTCTCATGCCCAAAGACATTCTACAATCAAGAAAGCTAAAGACTTCTGCAACTTTGATGATCAAAATCTTCCTTAACAATTTATGTAGAGGAATGACCTCTATTCAAAGGAGATTGTTAGCAAGCTTTAAATATAGTGCAAAGTATGAGCATGTGGATGAAGACACAAGATCGCAAGATGGAAAAGACAAGTCATGAATAATTTGAAGATCTCAAGTTTAAAGACAAAGCCGAAAGACAACAACAAAGGCTCAAAGATCACAGCATGAAGAAAAAGACGGCTATTACACGTTCAAGACTCATTTATGACGAAATTCATAATTGGTCTCCAAATATCGGAGAGGAATGACCTCACATTGGGGGGGATTGTTAGCCTCAAAATATTGAGTCAAACAAGAATGTTCGGTCATAGATTTGTATTGTAACATTTAGTAGAACGTTGTAATAGCTAGTTAAAATAGTCGTGACATTACAGGCTTGATGGCTAGCTTAAAAGGCCTCTTTCAAGGTACTAAGCATTTATTCAAGCCCGACCCAATCAAACTATATCCCATTAAGCCACATGTAGGCAAAGGCTATAAATACCATTCCTAGCATGTTAGGAAGGGTGTTGGTTGTCTAATTTTTCTAATCTAACCTTCCTATTGTTTCACACACTTCTCTCTACTTTCTCTTACTACTTTCTCTCTCTAGAAACCTTCCATCTTTTATCTACCTTTCTTTCTTCTTTATTCTTGTAGAATCATCATAAATTAGGGGCAACAGTATATCCTATGTAATCCGAAATGCTATAATCCGGAATGATGGAAATTCTCAAGTAATTCGGAATATTTATTATACTACTAATTCGGAATAAGCAAAAAAAAACCTAAGTCGGAATGTTTAAGCTAAACACTAATTAATCAAAAAGCACAATAAGCTAAAACATCAAAAACACTAAATCAATAAGAACAATCTCATAAGCAAATCAATCAAACAATCAACAAGCTTAAGCAAACTACATGATTAACCAAATCAACCACAAGATTAAGATTAAGAAAGGAAGAATGAGAAATACTTAATATGTAACACCCCAATTAATAGGATAGGATGGTACAGTAAATTATGGCGTATCATCAAAACATGGAAGGTAAATGTCTAAACATTCATGACCATAAATAGAAATACCATAATCAAACATCAGTAGTCTAGTAACTCACACACAAGCAATATAAGTACTGTAAATGGGAAGGACTAAAAAATGTCCAAAAGAAGTAAAATATGATAAAGTAGCAATAAATTCATAAGGTAAAAGTGGTCGGATAGCTTCTAATCCGAATGCACATACTCTAGAGTTCATACTTACGTCCTTGGGTACCTACCGTTTGGGAACATGGAAAAGTAGACAGTGAGCATAACGCTCAGTGCACAGATATACAGTAAAGCATGCAAAAACATAGAATATGGAAGCATATAAGAATACAAGGCATGAATGGCAACGAAAATGAATAAGTCCTGGAAAACCTAGTTGTCTGTCATGTTAACTGGTTTTAGTTCTGAAAACATAGATTATGTTACTTATGAAAATCTGTATTAGTTAATGTACCATAATAGCCAATATAGGTCATGTGGTCAACAACGTGCATGAATACTTGGAGGGGAGACCTCATCACACAATTAGAGGGGTTGCCTCTAATTAACTGGTAAGTGGGTAGGAGGGATCAGCTCCTTGTGAAGGATGAAAGGCACACACCACATTTACCATGAAATCCTGACTGAAACATGTAACTAGGATGCACCCATACGCCCCACATGATAATATAATAATATAATGGCCAAATAATTGAAAAGGGACGCCACGAGCTATCACTCCGCCGTGGTGAAGTCATAACACTAGTGCCTCTAGTGTTATGGTTATGGTACCTCCATAACTAGGTGAAACTGGTCATGCATGTATATGGCTAAGGTAACTAATAAACATAAGCATTTATCTATAACTACTGGGGAAAACAGTTGGCTGCATACGGGAAATCCTAATGAAGGAAGAGATTGTCCTTACTGAAGGACGGGAAATCCGTACCTTATGTCCAGTAGAAGCTAACGGAAACGATGAAGACTAATCTGCTTTGATGGATAACACTACATAAGAAATATGGACGTATATGAGTTGTCTTAATTTCATGTATTTTACTGGTTCCGTGTGTTATTAGCTTGTTATACGTATTCTGTCATGTTTTACTGTTTACTGTGTTTAACTGTAGTTATTATGATGTTCTGTTGAGTATTATTCATGTATTAGTGTATTATATAACTTATATTGTAATACTAAGTAACTTTCTAAAAATAGCAGGTTTCCATAAATAGTAAGTTTCCAAAAATAGAAAGTTTCCGAAAATAGAAAGTTCCTAAAAGTAATAAGTTTCCATAATTAGAACTAAGCTGAATTATAACTAACAAATGAAGTTAAACTAGTACAATACAAGTCATGGTAATAGCTTAATAATTAAATAACTGGTTAATTTAATTAAACTATACGTTTTATGATTTTAATTAAAATACATGTTTAATTAAAATGACCAAGTATAAATACCTTAGGTTATACATGAATTAATTTAATAAATTAATTAACCTAAAGTTTAATATAACATGACTTATAAAAATAGGTTTTTTATAAAAACCCGAATCCCGAGCCCGTGTTTTAATTAAGCCGAACCAAATAAGCTATACAAAGTCCCACCGAGACCTTGGAGGAGTCTCGGTTGACACTACTTTATTCTAACAAACATGTAAACATACCCCGACTTGAAGTCGGGGTCCCTTTGGTCTCGAGTCTGAACAACAAAAACCAAGCGAGCCCCTAGTGGGTCTCGGAAGTGCCTCGGCTTCTTCCAAAAGCCACAACAAACACACCCCGACCTTCGGTCAGGGGTTTCTTGCCTGCCCCGAGCCGAAAACCAACCAAGCCGAGACCTTTATGGTCTCGGTGGTGGTGTTTAAACACAAGCCGAGCACCCCCTTGGGGTCTCGGTGTCTCGGCCGAACCAACCACAAACAAACCAAACCCCGTGACAATTAATTAATTATTCCTACATGGTCTTATTATAGTTCTTGAATAATTAATTAAAACATGAAAATCATAAGAAATTAAATATGATTAAAAGGGTTTTGATTATACCAACATGTGTAGAACGAATAGATGATCACGAACCAATAACAAGTAGCAAAATCGTCCGGTTCTTCCCTTTTCTTTGATGTGGCTGGCGGCTATGGTGAGACAAGGAGGAAGAGGACAAAATTTTATAAACCCAAAAATAATGAAGTTATTTTCCTCCTGATGTTTTTATTAAAATTGGTTTTGGGCCAAAAGGCCCACTTGGCCTCCTTTCTCTTGCTCTAGCCGCGGCATAGGGGCCCGCCAAGGGTAAACCCGTAGCTTTCCGTGTGTTAAATAATTAACGTGTGTGTTCGTGATTTATTATTCGTGATTTTGGTATTCGTGATCGTGTCACATTTATAATATTCATGATTGTTCGTTATTTATTGTCGTAACACGTGTATTAATATTATAAATGGAAAATTTAAATTTTATCGTGTTTTCGTAAGTTACTGTTCACGTGTACTGTTCATAGGTTTTTAATGCGGGTTTTACAATTCTTCCCCTCTAAAAGAACAATTCGTCCTCGAATTGGAGAAACGTAAACTGAAAGAAAACATACCCGAATCAGAACTGGAAATGAGGGTAAGAATTCCGTATAGACTCCTCCGTCTCCCAAGTGGCTTCCCGCTCAGGATGATCCCTCCAGGGGATTTTGACGAAAGGGATCATCTTCCTCCGCATTACACGATCTTGTCGCTCAAGAACTCTCTCGGGTTCTTCGACATATGAAAGATCCTCTCGAATCTGATCAAGTGGATATTGAACAATATGAACTGGATGATAGTTGTATCCTTTGAGTAGGGACACATGGAACACGTTGTGAATGTGTGATAGCTGAGGCGGTAACGCTAAACGGTATGACACTTCACCAACGTGTTCTATGATGGCGAACGGTCCGATGAAGCGAGGACTGAGCTTCCCTCTGATTCCAAAACGTCTAACTCCTCGTGCAGGTGATACCTTGAGGAAAACGTGATCACCTACGTTGAAAGACACATCTTTGTAACGTTTACCAGCATAGATCTTCTATCGAGCACGAGCTTCCTGAAGCTTTGCCTTGGAGACAACGACCTTCTCATTGGTCACTTCAATCATCTCTAAACCTTCAAGCAGTCGTTCGCCCACTTGATCCCAGCAGATTGGGGCACGAAACTTTCTGCCATACAACATCTCAAATGGAGCACACTTGATGCTAGCATGCCAGCTGTTGTTGTATGCGAATTCTACTAGGAATATATAATCATCCTAGCTTCCTGACCACTCTAGAGCATATGATCGCAACATGTCCTCCAATGTCTGAATGGTACGTTTCGACTGTCCGTCGGTCTGAGGATGAAAGGCAGTGTTGAGCTTAAGTCTGGTGCCCCAAGCTTTCTGCAGACTCTGCCAGGAACGTGATGTGAAACAGGTATCTCTGTCAGAGATGATTTCTCATGGAGTACCATGTAGTCTCATGATCACCCTCTAGAATGTGTCTGCTAATTTGCTGACCGGATGCTCCTTGTGAATCGGCAAAAAATGAGCAGATTTAGTCAACCTATCCACAATGACCCAGATAGCGTCATTCTTCTTCTGAGTAACCGGAAGACCAGTAACAAAATCCATGGAGATTTTGTCCTACTTCCATGCTGGAATATCTAATGGTTGTAGTAAACCACTAGCTCGCTGATGTTCGATCTTCACCTGCTGGCAGATCATACATTTAGAAATGAAGGTGGCAACATCCTGCTTCATACCACTCCACCAAAAGTGTTGCTTGATGTCGTGGTACATCTTGGTAGAACCAGGATGTATGGTAAATGGAGAACTGTGAGCTTTAGTCAACACAGCTTCCCTGAGAGTAGAGTCATGAAGAACCACTAGTCTAGTGCCCTGCCATAAGATATCGTCGTCGTCAACACGAAACTCCGTCTATTGATCAAGGTTCTGAATGATAGCCCAAATATCACCATCGTCCTTCTGACCTTCCTTGATCCTAGAATGTAAGTCTGGTTCCACTCTAAGATTAGCCCAGTAACCGTGTTGTCCTCGTACACAAAACTCAATGTCAGTCATCTCTAAATCACGAATGATCTCCTTTGCAATCCAAATGCCATCAATCATACCCGACCTTCTTCTTAGATCATCTGCCACCACAGTCGCCTTACCAGGATGGTACTGAATGTTGGTGTCGTAATCCTTCAATAGCTCTAACCATCTCCTCTGTCTCATGTTCAGTTCCTTCTGGGTGAAGATGTACTTGAGACTCTTGTGGTCGGTGAATATGTCACATGATTCACCATATAAATAATGTCTCCAGATCTTCAATGCGAAAACAACTGCTGCAAGCTCTAAATAGTGAGTAGGATAGTTTTCTTCATAAGGTTTCAGCTGTCGTGATGCGTATGCAATAACCTTCCCATGTTGCATGAGAACGCAACCTAAACCCTTTCCTGAAGCGTCACTATATATCTGAAATCCACCTGAGCCAGATGGGAGAGTAATAATAGGTGCAGTCACTAACTTCTGCTTCAGATCTTCAAAGCTCTTCTCTCGCTCTTCCGTCCAGACGAATTTCTCTCCTTTCCTCATCAGCTTAGTCAAAGGTAAGGCCAACCGTGAAAAGTTCTCTACAAACCTGCGGTAATAGCCAGCTAAACCCAGAAAACTTCTAACTTCTGTTGCAGATGTAGGTCTCGGCCATTTAGTGATAGCTTCAACCTTGGTAGGATCCATGGTGATCCCCTCTACAGATACAATATGGCCTAGAAATACCACCTTGGTTAACCAGAACTCACACTTAGAGAACTTGGCGTACAACTGCTTTTGACGAAGAATCTGTAAGACTGTACGAAGGTGTTCCTCATGTTCCTCCTTGGATTTGGAGAATATCAGGATGTCATCAATGAACACAATAACGAACTTGTCCAGAAACTCATGGAATACACGGTTCATCAAATCCAAGAAGACAGCTGGAGCATTAGTGAGTCCGAATGGCATGACTACGAACTCGTAGTGCCCATAACATGTACGGAAATCAGTCTTGGAGATATCCTGCTCTTTAACCCGTAACTGATGGTAGCCGGACCTCAGATCGATCTTGGAGAAATGCATGGCGCCCTAAAGTTGATCGAATAGGTCATCAATTAGCGGCAAAGGATAACGATTCATGATCGTGATCTTGTTCAGCTCACGATAGTCTATACATAAACGCATGTTGCCGTCTTTCTTCTTCACGAACAGTACCGGTGCACCCATGGCGATGCACTGGGACGGATGAAACCTCATTCCAGAAGTTCCTGCAACTGATCTTTTAGTTCCTTAAGCTCTATAGGAGCCATACGATAAGAAGCTTTGGAAATCGGCTCTGCACCTGGTATGAGCTCGATTCCAAACTCAACTTCACGAACAGGTGGTATGCCTAGAGGTTCATCTGGAAATACGTCAGGAAATTCTGACACAATAGGCTGATCTTGGATTGATGGAGACTCCGTAGTAATGTCATGAATATTGGCTATGAAGCCCTGACAGCCGTGTGATAGCAATGCACGCGCCTCCATGGATGAAATAATATGTACTGACCTCCCTGGCAGAAAACCATGGTGTATGTAATCTGCAGATTTAACATCACCGAAGATAACCCGATAAGTGTGGCAGTCAATCGTGGCCTGGTGTTTGGATAACTAGTCCATGCCCAAAATCAAGTCAAAATCGCACATGTCCAGAGGAAGTACGTCAACTCTACGGATCTTGTCATCAAATTCTAGGGGAAGATCTCTGTACACCTGAGTGATTCGTATAGAGTCCCTAAGTGTCGTAGAAATGCATAAGGCATTACCTAATGGCATCGGGGAAATCCTAACACGTATAGCAAAAGTAGTGGACACGACTGAATGCTTTGCTCTAGTATCAAATAGAACACATGCTGCAAAACCATTCATAAAGAGATTTCCGGTGATGGTACCTGAAGTCTTATTCTCCAGATCTCGAGTAGTAGTGAACACGCGACCAGAAGTAGGAGGTGGCTTAGTGTCAGCGTGTCCAAAGGTGCCTTCTATCTCACCCTGGCAACAATCCTTCTGCTGATGGCCTTGTTGGCCACACTTGAAACAACCACCAGTACCTCGACGACAAATACCAAAGTGTTTGCGCGAACAAGTAGGACAAACAGGATGCGTGAATCCTCCAGCAGGCATCCTAGTTAGCTGAGAGCCTGTTAAGGATTTCATGCATGAGACATGATCGTGGAACATAAACATGATTACATAGAAGGTGTAAAATTTACCAGATTAGGTAGAACGGTTATGTTGTGAACCCCTACGGTCCTGATCCCTGCCGTTACCATTGTTCCTGAATTAACAATTGTTGGAGTGTCAAAATACCATACATAAAATAGTTGAACATGAAAGAAGGTTAATGTAGGGACCTTCTGTTGTTCGAGTTGTTAGCGTTATTACGGTAACTATCGTTACCGCCACGCCTCTCAAAACCAGAACGGTCGTTAGTCTGACTGTTCCCTTGGCTGACTGTTGCTGAGTAGCCGGAGTCTTCCGGTCCTCAGTCTTCTGTCTGAAATGGAGAATTGAACAGAGGATGATATAAACAAGAAAATACTGAAAGGAAATGAATGATTATATTTGGTGATTGAAGATACCTCTTCACTGTTCGGTCATCACCAAACTCCTCTCGTTCCTGAAGCATCTCCAGCTTACGGGCTGCATCGGCTACCTGTTCCACTGTAGTGAAAGTAGCACATACCAAGTTGTTGGCAACCGAAGTGCGAAGTGCCCAGCGAAACTTCTCAGACTGCTCCGCAGCAGTTCCTGCGGCTGGACCCAGAAATCTTGCTAAATGGAGAAACCTTTGCATGAAGTTGTTGTTGTTTTCACCAGCAATCTGCCGAATGTTGTGGTAGTCCCTCTTGAGCTTCTCTTGCTCAGCACGTGGAAAGTACTGATTAAGGAAGAGCTCCTTAAACCGGTCCCATGTCAACTGTGCAACCCAATTATCACCACCGTTGGACTACTTGACCGATTTCCACCACTGCAGCACATCACCTTCAAACTTATAGCAAGCCAGTCTTGCCTTGAAAACACCATCACAACCCGTTGCATTGAAAATCTTCTCGATGTGAGAAATCCAAGCTTCAGCCTCGTTGGGGCTGTCAGTCTGCTCAAACGAACGGGGTCGCTGTTTGTTGAATCTCTCCAACCAAGTCATAAGAGTAACCGGTAGAGGAGGAGGAGGGTTGTTGTGATTACCATGAGCCTGGAATTCCGCCTGAAGTTCATCCCTGATTTCATTGCGAAGTTGGGGAAGGAGGGCTTGCAGAGCTGCATTGACAGCTACTATCAAATCTGGAGTATTGCGATTGTTCACCATCTGACAGTTTAAAACAACAAAATGAAACATAAATCATAAATCTGAAATGAGATAACATAAGAATGCATGAACAATGTATAAATCAAAGAAGCAGTTTATAATGCATGAAACAATGTAAATATGCATGATGTAGTTTATAAAACTTTTATATGAATAGGAGTGAACACCTATGGTCAATTCACTCAAAACAAAAGACATGGCGCGGGGATGCCAATGGGTCGGTCCCAAAGTTAAAAGTTTCGATAAAAGCACATGCGAGTAAATAGGGCCAGTCCTGTACCAACCATTACTTAGTCATAAACCTGCTACAATGATATGAATGCATGAATTAAAAATGAAAATGAATGAATGCATGAAAACTAACTGTCAGTTCTAAGAAGACACTGGTGACTACCGGTAAGTCATAGGTCATGTTTTATAGAGCTACAGGTCAAAACCTTGGCTCTGATACCATAATTCTAACACCCCATTTAATAGGATAGGATGCTATAGTAAGTTATGGCGTATCATAAAAGCATGAAAGGTAAATGTCTAAACATTCATGACCATAAATAGAAATACTGGAATCAAACATCGGTAGTCTAGTAACTCACACACAAGCAATATAAGTACTGTAAATGGGAAGGACTAAACAATGTCCAAAATAAGTAAAATATGATAAAGTAGGAATAAATGCATAAGGTAAAAGAGGTCGGATAGCTTCCAATCCGAATTCACATACTTTGGAGTTCCAACTTGCGTCCTTGGGTACCTGCCGTTTGGGAACATGGAAAAGTAGACGGCTGAGCATAACGCTCAGTGCACCGATATACAATAATGCATGGAAAAACATAGAATATGGAAGCATATAAGAATACAAGGCATGAATGGCAGCGAAAATGAATAAGTCCTGGAAAACCTAGTTGTCTGCGCCATCACCTACAGCCCTTTCCTCTTTCGGGGACTCCCACGAAACGAAAACGGGCGGCATCGCCGTATGCTCCACTTTTGTTGCCCTGGTTTATATCTCGGAGTACTCCTATGGCCGATCCTCATGTTAACTGGTTTTAGTTCTGAAAACATAGCTTATGTTACTTATGAAAATATGTATTTGTTAATGTATCATTATAGCCCATATAGGTCATGAGGTCAACAACGTGCATGAATACTTGGAGGGGAGACCTCATCACACAATTAGAGGGGTTGCCTCTAATTAACTGGTAAATGGGTAGGAGGGATCAGCTCCTTGTGAAGGATGCAAGGCACACACCACATCCACCATGAAATCCTGATTGAAACATGTAACTAGGATGCACCCATACGCCCCACATGATAATATAATAATATAATGGCCAAATAACTAAAAAGGGACGCCACGAGCTATCACTCCGTCGTGGTGAAGTCATAACACTAGTGCCTCTAGTGTTATGGTTATGGTACCTCCATAACTAGGTGAAACTGGTCATGCATGTATATGGCTAAGGTAACTAATAAACATAAGCATTTAATCTGTAACTACTAGGGAAAACAGTTGGCTGCATACGGGAAATCCTAATGAAGGAAGAGATTGTCCTTACTAAAGGACGAGAAATCCGTACTTATGTCCAGTAGAAGCTAACGGAAACGATGAAGACTAATCCGCTTTGACGGATAACACTACATAAGAAATATGGACGTATATGAGTTGTCTGAATTTCATGTATTTTACTGGTTTCGTGTGTTATTAGCTTGTTATATGTATTCTGTCATGTTTTACTATTTACTGTGTTTAACTATAGTTATTATGATGTTCTGTTGAGTATTATTCATGTATTAGTGTATTATAATACTTGTATTGTAATACTAAGTAACTTTCTAAAAATAGCAGGTTTCCATAAATAGTAAGCTTCCAAAAATAGAAAGTTCCCAAAAATAATAAGTTTCCATAATTAGAATTAAGCTGAATTATAAATAATAAATGAAGTTAAACTAGTACAATACAAGTCATGGTTATAGCTTAATAATTATATAACTGGTTAATTTAATTAAACTATACGTTTTATGATTTTAATTAAAATACATGTTTAATTAAAATGACCAAGTATAAATACCTTAGGTTATACATGAATTAATTTAATAAATTTATTAACCTAAAGTTTAATATAACATGACTTATAAAAATAGTTTTTATAAAAACCCGAATCCCGAGCCCGTGTTTTAATTAAGCCGATCCAAATAAGCTATACAAAGTGCCACCGAGACTTTGGAGGGGTCTTGGTTGACACTACTTAATTCTAACAAACATGTAAACATACCGCGACTTGAAGTCGGGGTCCCTTTGGTCTCGGTTTCGAACAACAAAAACCAACCGAGCCCCTAGTGGGTCTCGATGGTGCCTCGGCTTCTTTCAAAATCCAAAACAAACACACCCCGACCTTCGGTTGGGGGTTTCTTGCCTGCGCCGAGCCGAAAACCAACCAAGCCGAGACCTTTATGGTCTCTGTGGTGTTGTTTAAACACAAGCCGAGCACCCCCTTAGGGTGTCGGTGTCTCGGCCGAACCAACCACACACAAACCAAACCCCGTGACAATTAATTAATTATTCCTACCTGGTTTTTATTACTAGTTCTTGAATAACTAATTAAAACATGAAAATCATAAGAAATTAAATATGATTAAAAAGGGTTTTGTTTATACCAACGTATGTAGAACGAATAGATGATCACGAACCAATAACAAGTAGCAAAATTGTCCAATTCTTCCCTTCTCTTTGATGTGGCCGGCGGCTATGGTGAGAAAAGGAGGAAGAGGACAAAATTTTATAAACCTAAAATAATAAAGTTATTTTCCTCCTGATGTTTTTATTAAAATTGGTTATGGGCCAGAAGGCCCACTTGGCCTCCTTTCCCTTGCTCTAGCCACGGCATAGGGGCCTACCAAGGGTAAACCCATAGCTTTTCGTGTGTTAAATAATTAACGTGTGTATTCGTGATTTATTATTCATGATTTTGGTATTCGTGATCGTGTCACATTTATAATATTCATGATTGTTCGTTATTTATTGTCGTAACACGTGTATTAATATTATAAATGGGAAATTTAAATTTTATCGTGTTTTCGTAAGTTATTGTTCACGTGTACTGTTCATATGTTTTTAATGCGGGTTGTACATAATAAGCTTGAATTAATTATGAAGATTAAGATTCAGATACAAGATTTAAAGATGAAAGATTAAGCAAACTTGAAATAGAAAACTTGAGAGAGAAGGTAAACACCTACTCCTAATTACCTATTATGAAAAAACTAAAAATGAACTCCCCCCTAAAATGAAAGATTAGGAGACTATATATAGAGGAAGGGAAGTTGGTGTTGATGCTTCCTTCTTTCTCTTGTCTTCTCGGCTTTTTAAATAACTCGACTTTCTCGACTTTGTCTCGGGATTTGTCGAATGATAAAATGAACTTCGTCTTCTAATTTTCTTCTTTTATTAGACTTGGTTCTTCGACTTTGTTAAACTTCCATTTTTAGACTTTTTCTTCGATAAATCTTCAGAATAGGCCTTTGACTTCCGTTCTTCTTGAACTTTTGATCTTTTGACTTCGTCTTTTGTCTTTTTCTTCGATAAAAGCCCGTGAAAGCCCGTGTTTTCTTCCTTTTTCATCTTTTTGTCCTAAAACACAATAAAAACACAAACCACGTATAATTCCGACTTTTATGACATTAAATACACGTTTTGGTCTCGTTTTTACTTGTTTTAAGTGGTGAAAGGATAAGTGTTTTCACACTTATTACTATCCGTCTTCTTCATTGGTAAAAAGTGAGCAGACTTAGTCAATCCATCCACAATCACCCATATCATAGCACAACCACTAGATGTCCTTGGCAAACCTGTTACAAAATCTATAGTAATCTTCTCCCATTTCCACTCAGGAATTTCAGGTTGCACTAATAATCCAGATGGCTTCTTATGTTCAGCCTTCACTTCCGCATAAGTTAAATACTTATTAACATACTGGGCTATATCGGCTTTCATATTCGGCCACCAATATACTTTCTTAAGGTCTTGATACATCTAGTCCGATCTAGGATGTATTGAATACTTAGACTTAAAAAATTCATTCATCACTAAATCTCGCACTCCTAAAGCACCTTCCTCAGACGGACACAATGGTAACCAAATCCTATTCTCAAATTATCTCATTCCATTCGGCCTTACTACAAACAATGATTTCAACATTCTACCCAAATTTTCTACCTCAATATTTTCTTTCTTCAAACCATTAGCTTGGGCTTTCAATATTGTTTTTGTCAAATCAACAGTTTCCATCATTACCAAAGCTCTAACTCTTAATGAATTATCTCTTTCCTTTCTACTAAGTGCATCAGCTACCACATTCGCTTTACCAGGGTGGTAACGAATCTCGTAGTTATAGCCAGTCAGCAACTCTACCCATCTCCTTTCTCTCATATTGAATTTCTTTTCATCCAAAATATGTTGCAGACTATTATGATCAGTGAAAACCACACACTTAGTTCCATACAAGTAGTGTCTCCACAGCTTCAAAGCAAAAATCACAGGTCCAAGTTCTAAATCATGAGTAGTGTAATTATCTTCATGCTTCCTCAATTGTCTCGACGCATAAGCTATTACTTTCTCCCTTTACATCAACACAGCTCCAAATCCTTTATGAGACGCGTCACAATACACTACAAAATCTTCAGATCCTTCTGGCAAAGACAAAATCGGCGCAGAACACAACTTATCCTTCAGCATATTAAATGCAACTTCTTCTTTTGATCCCCATTTAAACAATCGATTATTTTCAGTAAGCTTGGTCAATGGTTTAGCAATCAGCGAAAACTTCTCAATAAACCTTCTATAATACCCAGCTAGACGAAGAAATTGGCAAACTTCAGTCGGCGCTGTTGGTACCGACCAATCTTTGATTGCCTCAATCTTAGCAGGATCCATACGAACACCTTCACTGTCAATCACGTGCCCCAAGAATTGCACTGATTTCAACCAAAACTCACACTTAGAGAACTTCGCATACAACTTCTCTTTCTTTAACAATTCCAAAATTATCCTTATATGTTTCTCATGTTCTTCTTCACTCTTGGAATAACTAAGAATATCATCAATGAATACGATAACAAAGTCATCCAAATACGACTTTCACACATGATTCATCAAGTCCATGAATACGGCAGGCGCATTCGTTAATCCAAAAGGCATCACTTGAAATTAAAAATGTCCATATCGAGTACGGAAAGCTGTTATAGGAACATCTTCTTCCCTAACTCTCAGTTGATGATACCCAGATCTCAAATCGATCTTCGAGTATACACTTGACCCTTGCAACTGATCAAACAAATTATCAAACCTCGGTAATGGATACCGATTCTTGACAGTCAATTTGTTAAGTTCCCGATAATCAATACACATTCGAAACGAACCATATTTCTTCTTAATAAACAACACAGGAGCACCCCACGACGACGAATTCGGTCTAATAAATCCCTTATCCATCAATTCCTTCAATTGATCAGATAATTCCTTCATCTCAGATGACGCTAAACGATACGGTGCACGAGCAACAGGCACAAATCCCGGCACGAAGTCAATACGGAATTCAACTTCACAATGCGGCGGTAATCCTGATAAATCTTCAGGAAAAACCTCAGGATACTCTCTAATCACAAGCACATCCTCCAGTTTCCTCTGATTCACACCATCATTACTTATCTGGGCAAGAAACACTTCACAACCCTCTTCTATATACCTCATCATCTTCAAACAAGAAACAACTCTCAAACGAAAAGTACACTCATCACCTTCACAGTCAATACCCTATTCCTTAACGGTATCTGAACTAATCTCTCTCCACAAACAATCACTGCACCATTCGCAACTAACTAGTCCATACCAATAATCACATCAAAAGATCCTAATTCTATAGGTATCAAATCAGTACTAAACACATAATTCCCTAACTTCAAGGAACAACTTTTCAATATAGAACTAGTGCTAACAACCATACCATCAGCTAACTCCGCATTATAACTAGTTGTCAATCTTACTGGCTCTTTATCCAATAGCTGACTGAATCTAGCATCTACGAAACTTCTATCGGATCCAGAATCAAATAACACACTAGCATAACAAGCATCGAGTAAGAACGTACCAGTCACCACATTTGGACCTTGCAGTTTGTCAGCATCTCCCACGACATAGGTTGGAGCAGCAGTCCTAGCAGCAACAACAACAACATTGCCCCCTTGTCGAGCGCCAACCCTCGGACAGTTTCCTTGCTTATGTCCACGGCCTTCACATCCAAAATAATTAACCACCTTGACAGCATTGACTCCAGTGGCCACACACTTGTTCCTACAGTCTGCCACTTTATGTCCGACCTTCCCACACTTGTTGCAAGCAGGTGGACAATTTCCAATATGATACAGACTGCATCGACCACACTTCAGGTTCACTTTGTTTCCTTGGGGTCCAGTAGCAGCACGAACACCATCATTACTCCTAAAGTTGTATTGCTGGTTCCTATTCGGTCCTTGGTTATTGTTGTTCCTATAACCTCCTCTATTCTGTCCTTGGTTTGAATGAGCAGCTTCCCACTTTCTCTTAGTCCCCTCATCAATACTATCCTTTCGATCCTACAGCTTAACGTCCATTAGAGCATGAGCCATCTGAACAACTTCATCAAAAGTCTTAGGTTTTGACAAAGTATTCTCCACCTTGATATTACTAGATAAACCCCTGATATAGTGCTTCATCTTCATTCGATCATCAGCAAAAGCATCAGGGCACAACAAACACAAATCAGAAAACCTCTTCGTATAAGCCACCACATCATTATTCCTCAGCACCAAATGCCTAAACTCATCCTCCAACTGACCTAACTCTTCCTCAGGACAAAACTTAGCAGTTAATAGTCCCTTGGTCACATCCCATGTTTTTGCATTAGCTTCAACCTAACCTACTGTAGCTACCTGACTATTCCACCAACTCAAATCATCATCCTGAAAAGTAGCTGCAGCAAACTTCACCTTATTAGCTTCTGAACATCCACTGATTTCAAAAGTACTTTCAATCTTCTCAATCCACCTTCTTAACTCCAAAGCACCACCAGTACCACAAAATTGGGTAGGTCCACATTTCATGAAACTAGCATAAGAACATTCTTTATGAACTTGTTGAGCAACAACATTACCTCTAGTTTGACCTGCAGCATTTCATCCAATCGGCTCATCAGCATTACCTTCAACTGGATTAGCAGCATTCCCTCTAACTTGAAAAGCAGTATTCCTATTCTCAGTCTCTTGGTTCCTTGCAACACGTTTAGCTTCTAGTGCTCTAGCAATAGCTTGCTCAATCATAGTACTCACAGTAGCAACTGTCAATTTCGGTGGCATGTTTAGAGAATTGATGAGACTGCTTTTATACATAGTCTCATCTTCCAAATAGGGCTTAAAATGCATTAAATATCATCAAAATACCCATACATATGCTTGTGTTTGTTGCTTGTGTATTTTAGGTACGGATATTGAGAAAATGACAAAAGATCACAAGAATCATGCAAAAACGAACACGGGAAACGAAGCCGCACAAAGAACCAAGCCCTAATGAAGACTTACCCAAGATTAACCCTTGAAGATTTGAAGAATTATGAAGAAGGGTCCTCCAATATGGAATAATTGACACTTTATACCCTTGTATCTTCATAATTACAAGTTTGGTCCCTAAAGTTTGTCAAAAATACAAAAAGGGCCCTCCACTTTGAAGATTTGGCAAGTTTAGCCCCTCAACAAAGCTAAATTGTCAACCAACATCCTCCACAAAGTCAAATATATCATGAAGTCCTTCAAAGTACAAGAAATTACAAGTTTGGTCCTTTGAAAATCCCAAAGTTACAAAAAGGACCCTTGACTTTCAAGATTTGGCAAAAATGGTCCCTCATCAAACAAGACTTGGCAATTTCAGTCCTCCAAAATGCTCAACATACAAGTCAAGACCATTATCCATCATCAAAATGCCAAATCAGCCCTTGAAGAATTCAAAAATGGCAAGAAATACCCCTGAAAATACTATGGAAAAGTATTTGGGGCAAAAGTGTGAAAACAAAAACTTAGCTAACAAAGGAAATCCGGTTTTCATGTGTTTAATTGCAAATGAAAAGAGAATAGAAGATGGGGGTTATTTCTGGCAAGACAAGATTGTTACATAGACCAGTGAGTGGGTGACACCTGTCCCACTCACACTCTCCACCAATCACATTACACCATTCATCCATGTCACACCCCACTAAACCCGGTTTATATTAAACTAATCTTGGCGCCATTAACAAGTATTTAAATTTAATCCAAACCAAAAACGGATTAAACAAGGCACTATTCACCTCAAGAACACAACTAGGTATTCTTAATTGTGTTGTAATTAGGCCCTAAGATTATCCAGATCCATGATTAAGCATCCCTTAATCATAACCCAACACCAAAAACACATGCTACATCACCAAGGAACCCCACATGAGATTCCCCTGCTACACCTTTAAGCTAACTACCAAATTTTGGACAGTCATCCAACGTCCAAGGATTCAGCTTACATCCTAAGCTTGTTTCACACCATTTGATCAAGTTTTCACATGCCAACTACCACAAGACTCTAAATTCAGTCACATGATTCAACAAAATGCCAAAGCTCTCAAGGGCATTTCTGGGACTTCACAACTAGGGTTTATGTTATGTTTCAGCTTCCTTAGTCTCATGTAAGGCTATATATAAAGCCATAGGGTCTCACTTAGACGTTTGCTTTTGGTTTTTCCTTTGTTCAAGCACTTGTAAATCCCTTTTCAGTTTTATGAATTTGAGTTAAGTGTTTTGAAGAAAGACCAAGTGCCATCTTATTTCTGCTTGTTTATGTTTATTAGTTTACTGATTTTGAAGTTAAAAACCTGTTTTCAAAAGAGGAGTGTGCAAAAGTTTGCACATTTTCTTCATTTTCTTGATATTTTGCTAAGTTCTTGTTTCAACCTTGGAATTCATGGGTTATAGGGCTGATCATAGCATCCTAATTGAGTTGATTAAGGTGTGGTGAGGCTTATAACTTGGGGATAATCAAGTGTGGGGTAACAAGGTTGCATTAATCAAGATTTTTAGTTTCTGATTTTTATACTTGTGCTTCTAACCTTGTTGATTCTTAGCAGGGGTGTTATTGGAAGCTTGTACTTGTTCTTGCTAGTACATAAGCTCATAAATTCGTGGGTGTGGATGTACATCCATGAGGTTTGCATACTCAATCCTAAAATCTGCTTAAATTCTTGATTTTTGGTGATATTTGTATGTGGCTTGTGTTCTTGTGAATTTTGTGGCTTTAATCTGCTTGAATCTGTTAATCTTACTTGTTATTGTGTTTATCTGAGCTTGGGTGGTCTTGAATCTCACTTTTCCTTTGAAAAATTTGATTTTGAAAAGATAAAGGGGTGTTTGGGTCTACCTATTTGTGATTGCATCTTGATATTGTGTTGTTGGATTGTGTTGTTTATGCTTGGTATCTGATATATGCCTTGTTGAGAGTGTTTTGCTGCAAGTTTTTGGGTTTGAAACATCAAATCAAACAGTCTGCTATAACTTGGTGAATTTAACTGTTTTTGACCTAAGATTTTGGTAAAATCTAGTATTTGTGCATGCTTAGGGTTGGAAGTTTTTAAAACATCATCATTGTAACCTGTTTGAAAGATTTGAGGTGTTGAATCTGGCTTATTGGTCAAATACATCAGCAAAGTGTAAAACTGCATGTGTTAGTGTTCATCAGTGACATTCATTGGCTTGAATCTTGCTTAATTCTTTGAACCATTGCATGAAACCTGTTTAGACTTGCTTATTGGAGTTTATAATAGCTGGTGTACGCATTTGGTTGAATTTGGCTGGCTGATTTGTGCTAAAACTGCTCATAAGTGCTTAACTGCTTATTTGTTCATGTCTGTATCATATCTGGGACTTTATTGATTAAACTGTATCAATTGGGTGTTTGTGATTGTGATATTTTGATTGTTATTGACTCCTTTTGATCCAAAGATCATTTGGGTGCCTTTGTGTAATCTGAATCTCCAAAAAAGTCACTAAAGACAAAAATTCAAACAAGTCAAGCAGTGGAAAAAGTTTCCACTACTCAACACTCAAAACTAGCCCCTGCTAGTGTAACTTTGAACTCAGCTTATCAATAAGCTGTTCTAGCTTATCCATACTTGCAACAACTTAATTTTTGTGATAGATCTTCATTATTTGACCCATTTGAGTAGACTGGAGCTTATCAGACTTTGACTTTGACTTTTTACTAGAAAACCAACTTATTTGACTTTTACATAAGTGCTTATTTGATTTTTCCAGCTTATTGAGTCAGCTTATTTGAAAACTATTTGTTGATTTTGCTTAATTAAGTCATTTAGAAGCTATAGAAACTTGAATCAGCACTTGGGGTGGCCTAGAACTCAAAAACGACTATTTTGTCGTTTTCTATAGATTGCTTATTGCATTTTCAGGCTTATTCCTTGGGCTTATTTCAAATTTCTTTTTGCAGAAGTCTTATTTAGGTCAAAAGAAGCTTGTGTGTCAAATTTTAGCTTATGGCATTGGCTTATAGCTTAATGGGCCAAAAAGCCCATTAAGAATAAGCTGCTTGGTATAAGCTAGCTTATTTCACACTTTCAGCTTTTGGGCCTTTAGAAAAAGTTTCTTAAAATCAAATTTTGAGTCAACCTGTGCTTTTTGGGCTTATTTTGAACACTTTTTGTTATTGGGCCCAAATTTGGCCCAATAAGGTACGGTTTTGGGTTTAGCCCATTTTCTAGGCCCATTAAGGGTATTTAGGTAATTTCACTTTCATTTCTGAGTTATTTAGGTTAAATTAAGCTAGCTTGCAAGTTTTTAGAATTTTTTATGATTTTTGGATTTTTGATATTATTTTAATATTATTTTATTATTAAAAATTAAAAGTCTGATTTTCTAAGTTTTTATATTTTTCCTAGGTTCTAAACACTTAATTAGGAATTTTGCAACTTTCCAAATATTTTTAGACTCTTTTAAATATTTTCTAGAATTAATTTAAGTTTTAATTGATTTTAGTAGTTTTTAATTGTTTAAAAATTGTTTTTAGTGATTTTAAAATTTTGAAAAAGACTTTTTAGCTTAATTAGGGTATTTGTGAGGGTTACAAACTTTAAAATCTTGTTTTAGACTTTTTAATAATTAATTTTGATTTTTAGGGCTTTAATTAGCATTAAAAAGTCATTATCTAATTAATTAAAAGGTTTTGGCAAGTTTGGATTTTTTGTAAACTCTTAGAATATTATTGTGGATTTTTGGTAATTTTTAGGAATTTTTAGGGTAAAATTTTAATTTTGGTACTTTTTACGATTTTACGTGTACACCTTTTTCGACTTAGTTTAATCCGTCTTCGTAACCGTCATTCTCTTCTAATCTCATTTCTATTTTTCTTTCTCAACAATATAATCACAAAGATAATCAATTCATTACACACACACTAAGACTCCTTGAGAACGAACTCATTTTAGGGTCATTAATACACGGTTTTCCTAAATCGTCGTATTCATTACTTGCCCTATTTTGTTGCTCTTTTCCTAAAGAGTAGTAAAAACTCAACCATCATTTTGGCGCCGCTGCCGGGGAGGCGTGTTGTGTTTTGATTTGGAATTGTTGTTTTTATATACTAACCATAAATAGTATTTGTATTAGTAGCACTCTACTAATACGTATTATCTGTTTTCGGTTTTTGTGTGAATACTATTACTATAGTGTATACGTAGAACAATAAATTCACAAGTACTCCAAATACGTGAGCAATCACAACCTTGACTTGGGAGGTCATTACCCAATCATTGTATTCGAATCTCAAACCAAAGAAAAAGGCAAAAATAGATAAATACTTTCGTGAAGCTCAATCTTGAAAAGTACAAACTATAAGGTGGGTATAAGGCGGATATTATAAAATATATCCTAAGGAAAAAGGCTCTTAAGTGCTTCGCGCCGCCTCGTTTCCCCGCTTGCTTGTGAGTATTTGATTTTGAGAGCTAATCGAGGGTTTTGCCGCCCAAAGTATTACTAAGTATCATATATATTTTCTTGGTTTCCATTGATTAAACCCTCTTGAACGTTTTGGTGTTCCACCAACGTTCTAAAGTCATCGAAGGCGTTCACTTCACGTGATCGTTTTCATTCCTTGAGGCTTCTTTAATCGAGAGATTTGATTAAGGAGGAGATTTGTAGATTTGTGTCTACTTAATACCTTCACCAAAATCCAAAAAGGTTAATACAATCAAAAACCACAAAAAAATTGAAAAATACAAAACACCAAAAAGAATCTTCTTTGCTCGTCCCCTCGTTGTACGTGACGTTTATGCTAACTTGTAATCAAGCAAGACGTGCACGTAAACGAAATAACAAAACTCCCACTCCTAATCTTTCTAGTGAGGAGTCTCCTATTGACGAACCCATTGTAAGAGAAGCACCAACCATGGCGAATCGAACTATGATGGAGTTACTTCAAGCACCCACCGAGGGTTATGGAGAGGCTACTGTGATTCCCGCTATCCTTGCGGAGAATTTTGAGGTGAAAACGGGTTTGTTGTCGATGATCCAAAACAACAAATTCTGTGGTGATGAGAAGGACAATCCACACAACCATATCCGCCAATTCAATCGTCTTACCGCCACTTGCAAGTTTAAGGATGTCTCGAATGACTCGATTAAGATGATGCTTTTTCCGTATTCCTTAGCGGGGCCCGCTAAAATTTGGTTAGAGAAAGAGCCACCCAATTCTATATTGACGTGGAAGGATCTCGTGTCTAAGTTTGTGAACCAATTTTTTCTGCCCTCTAAAACTACGCACTTGAAAAACGAGATTTCAAAGTTTTCACAAGAGTTTAATGAAAGTTTTTCAACGGCTTGGAATAGGTTTAAGGAAATGTTACATGAATGTCCTCATCACGGTTTTCCGACTTGCATCAAATTGACACGTTTTACAATGGACTTAATGATCATGAAAGGGATTATTTGAATGCTGCCGCGGGTGGTAATTTTTTGTGTAAAACGGTTGAGGAAGCTTTGGTGATAATTGAGAATAGATCTAAGGTGTATATTCCTCGTAGCACGTCTAGTGTTCGTAAGGCTTCGTCTTCGGCTTCACCTTCTTTGTCTACTACCATCGATGCTTTCCAAATTGAGGCGAACTTGGAAAACAAGATTTTTGATAAGCTAAAAGGACTTTTGATTGAGTTTAAAGTTGGTGAACCAAGTGCTCTCGCTACGGCTAAAGCGGTTGAGGTTTCTTGCATATATTGTGGTGGAGGTCATGATTTCTCCAAGTGCATTACCAACGGTGGTAACACTTCGAGTGCCTTCGCGGCCATGGGAAATTACAACCAAAACGGTCAAGTTTCCCGCTCTAATCAATTGACTCCACCGGGTTTTGGTTCAAATCAAAATGCTAACAACAACTATCGCAACAATCAAGTTGGTTTCAAAAATAATTACAACAAGGGAAACTATGGGAATCAAGGGGCTAATAATCAAGTTTCAAACAAGAATCAAAATGATTTTCAAAACAACAACAAAGCTTTGCAAACATTGAATGATCTTCCAAGTGAGTTTGTTGAATACGCTAGTGGGAATGATGCTAGGTTTGACAATATTTAAAGAGAAATCATTACCCTAAGATCCGAGTTTAAGAACGACTTGAAGAAAGAGTTGAAAAATGAGTTAGCTAATGAAATTAAGATCCACACCAACAAAATGGAAGGAAATGTCACTAGGTTACAACAAAACCAACAAAAAATGGAACAAGGGCAACATGAGATTAAACAAGAGATGATTAAGGCCGAGAAGAGGCAATCCGTGTTTGAAGATAAAATCTCGTCTATGTTTGAGGCAATAATGTGTAAACCGTCTTCGAGTAGTCTTCCTAGCAACATCGTATCCAACCCTAAGGGTGAGATGAAAGTGATTACCACACGTAGTGGTAAGACACTTAAGGAACCGACTCCTCAACCAATTGCTCCTACGGAGGAAGCAATTGAGGAAGAACCCGAGGTGGTGGTCCAAAAGGAGCATGTCCCAATCCCACGAAGTACCGCTCATGCCACACCTACGGTTGACCCATTACCAACATTGGAACCCGAGATTCCAAAGGCTATGCCTACTATGCCTCAACCCACACCACCTTTGCCCTATCCATCAAGACTTAGGAAGGAGAAACGTCAAGAGCGCGACAACTATCAATTTGAGCTTTTTATGAAAATGTTTCATGATTTGCACTTTAATGTGAGTTTTGCCGATGCTTTGGTCATGATGCCTCGATTTGCCGCTAACTTTAAGAGTATGTTGAACAACAAGGAGAAATTGCACCAATTGTCTAGTTGTTCATCGGTTTATCTTAATCGCATACCTCAAAAAGTCGGTGATCCCGGTAAATTTTTGATCCCTTGTGCAATCCAAGATATGGAGGAATGCTTCGCCTTGGCCGATCTTGGTGCTAGCATTAACTTGATGCCACTTGCAATCTTTAAGTCGCTCAATCTTCCTAATCTTACTCCTTCACTAATGTCTATCGAGTTGGCCGACCATTCCACAATTCCCGCATGTGGTTTGGTGGAAGACATTTTTGTGAAAGTGGGGAAGTTCTACTATCCCGTAGACTTTATCGTTGTTGATATCCCCACGGATCCTTAAGTTCCTCTCATTTTAGGTCGTTCGTTTTTAGATACGTCTATGACTTTGATCGATGTTCATGCTAGAAAGATCACCTTACGTTTCAACGACGAGGAACTTGTTATAAACGCAACTCAAAACTCTCAAATTTCTCATGTTTATTCCGTTGCAACCATAAACCTCGTTGATATGATTGACGTGGTTTGCGAGGATTTCACAAGAAGTTATAGGCTTTGGTGATGAAGAAACTAGTGGCAATCCCACTATGTTAGATCCAATTCTTGATAATTCGACACCAACCTTCACTCCATTTGAAGGTGGTGGTTTTACGTTGGAAGAATTCGATGTTCCACGTACTTGTAACGAAGACCTCGACAAGGATGAGGACTTCTCGATTATCAAGGATTTTCTTAACGATTTCCCATTTCCTCCACCCGAGGAGGTTGAGTATCGAGCCCAAATCTTCACTTGAGGAACCACCTATCCTTGATTTGAAAGATTTACCTCCTCATCTCGAATATGTCTATTTGGACGAGGACGACAAGTTGCCGGTTATTATTGCGAAGGAACTTTCGAATGATGAAAAAACTGCACTTATCGATGTTCTAAAGTATCACAAAGGGGCAATTGCGTGGAAGTTATTCGACATTAAGGTAATCGATCCCAAGTTTTGTACCCACAAAATCTTAATGGAGGAGGATTACAAACCCGCAATCCAAAGTCAAAGGAGGGTGAACCCCAAAATTAACGACGTCATCAAAAAGGAGGTCCTTAAACTCCTTGACGCGGGAATGATTTACCCTATTTCCGATAGCCCTTGGGTGAGTCCTATTCATTGTGTCCCTAAAAAGGGAGGGATGACCGTTGTGCCAAACAATGCCAACGAGTTAATTCCCACTAGACTCGTGACCGGATGGAGAGTGTGCATTGACTACCGTAAGTTGAATGAAGCCACTCGAAAAGACCATTTTCCCTTGCCCTTCTTGGACCAAATGTTGGAGCGTCTTGCGGGAAACGATTTCTATTGCTTTTTAGATGGTTTTTCCGGTTACTTCCAAATTCCCATCGATCCTCGTGATCAAGAAAAAACTACGTTTGTGTCCATATGGAACGTTTGCCCATCGTAGAATGCCGTTCGGACTTTGCAATGCACCGGGAACCTTTCAAAGGTGCATGATGGCTATTTTTCATGATATGATCGAGAAGACGATGGAAGTCTTCATGGATGACTTTTCCGTGTTTGGTAATTCGTTCACTTCGTGTTTGTCGAACCTTGATAGAATGTTGAAACGTTGTGAGGAAACCAAACTTGTGCTCAATTGGGAAAAGTGTCATTTTATGGTTAAGAGTGGAATCGTCTTAGGGCACAAGGTCTCGAAAGCGGGGATTGAGGTAGATCAAGCTAAGGTAGCCGTCATCGCCAAATTACCTCATCCCAAAACCGTTAAGGGAGTTAGGAGTTTCCTAGGCCACGCGGGCTTTTATCGTCGATTCATCAAGGATTTTTCGAAGATTTCTCGACCCATTACACATCTTCTTGAAAAAGAGGCACGTTTCGTCTTTGAAGAAGATTGTGTACGAGCCTTTGAAATCCTTAAGAGGAAACTTACCGAAGCTCCCATTCTTGTTGCTCCCAATTGGAACCTCCCATTTGAGCTTATGTGTGATGCTAGTGATTACGCTATTGGGGTCGTTTTGGGGCAACGTCATGATAAGCACTTCTTGCCTATTCACTATGCTAGCAAGACGATGACCGAGGCTCAACTAAAATACACTACAACGGAAAAGGAGTTCCTTGCCGTGGTGTATGCATTTGAGAAATTCCGACCTTATCTCGTCTTAGCTAAATGCATAGTGTATACGGATCATTCGGCTATCAAGTATCTCATGGCAAAGCAAGATGATAAGCCTAGATTACTTCGTTGGATTCTCCTCCTTCAAGAATTTGATCACAAAATTGTTGACAAAAAGGGAGCCGAGAATCTAGCGGCTGATCATCTTTCTCGTTTGGAAGATCCTCACCAAAGTGTTTACGAGCCCAAGGAAATCACCGAAACATTTCCGCTCGAGACACTTGGTATAGTGAATTCTAAGCTTAATTCTTCCACCCCATGGTTTGCGGATTTTGAAAATTACCATGCGGGTAACTTCATCATCAAGGGTATGACGACTCAAGAAAAACGAAAATTCTTTCGTGGCGTCAAGTTCTACTTTTGGAACGACCCTTACTTATTTCGAACTTGTGCGGATCAAATCATCCGACGTTGTGTATTTGGCACCGAAGCTTCTAACATCCTTAGATCTTGCCATGAGGGACCCACGGGTGGTCACCACGGTGCTAATCTCACGGCTAAGAAGGTGTTTGATGCCGGCTTCTTGTGGCCTACTATTTACCGAGATGCACAAGATCTTGTGAAGTCATGTGATTCATGCCAACGACAAGGAAAAGCCTCACAAAAAGATGAAATGCCACAAAACATCATCCAAGTGTGTGAGATCTTTGACGTTTGGGGTATAGACTTTATGGGGCCGTTCCCATCATCTCGTGGTAATAAGTACATTCTCGTTGCGGTTGACTACCTATCTAAGTGGGTGGAGGCCAAAGCCTTGCCCACCAACGATGCTCGTGTGGTAGTCAAGTTCTTGAAAAGCTTGTTTTCTCGGTTTGGAACCCCTCGTGCTATCATAAGCGATCGTGGAACCCATTTTTGTAGCGACCAATTCGAAAGGGTCCTAAGGAAATATGGGGTTACACATCGGCTTTCTACAGCTTATCACCCACAAACGAGTAGGCAAGTCGAGGTTTCAAACCGAGCGTTAAAGAGGATCTTTGAGAGATCTGTTGGGGAAAACCGACAATCTTGGTCGGATAAGTTAGACGATGCTTTCTGGGCCTTTAGGACCGCTTATAAGACGCCCATTGGGTGCACTCCCTATAAGCTTGTGTATGGAAAGAATTGTCATTTGCCTATCGAGTTAGAACACAAGGCTTATTGGGCCCTAAAGCATTGTAATGATGATATGGAGACCGCGGGAAAACACCAGAAAATGCAATTGAATGAATTAGATGAATTGAGGGACATTGCTTATGAAAATTCATTGATTTACAAAGAAAAAACTAAAAAGTTGCATGATTCTAAAATTAAAAACCGGGTTTTTAACATTGGGGATCAAGTTTTGCTTTTTAATTCTCGCTTGAAAATCTTTTCCGGTAAGTTGAAATCCCGTTGGTCCGGTCCATTCACCGTGACTCAAGTGTTTCCATATGGGACCATCGAGCTAGCTCAAGATGATGGCCCTAACTTCAAGGTGAATGGACATAGGTTGAAGCACTACTTTGGCGGGGAAGTTCCATCCTTGAACTACCTCGACCAAGTCACCTTCTCCAATGATAATTAGTATTGAGGGGATCGAGTCGAGCTCATGACTCGGTAATCAAAAACGAGGAGCCTCGTGGGGGAGTCCCATGCTTATCCTATGTACATATTATCGCTTTCTAATGTAGTTAACGTGTGGGGATTTGTGCTCTTCCAACCTTTGTTCCGTGGTTGTTTGTGAATTGTGAACTTTAGATGATCATGATCTTCACGATTGGAGCCTCTCGTGTTCGTTTTATGGGAGCACTCGATCGTTTGCTTTGAAGACTTTCTCAATATCCATGATATATCCTTTTGATGTTCTAACCTTAGGTTTATAGCACACTTCATAAACATCTTTATATTTAACGGTTACACCCTTTCCATGCTAGATTAGGCATTCGACTACGTCTCTAGTATGGGGGTGTTTGCACCCTAGACTCGAAACATTGAGGACAATGTTTAACTTTAGTATGGGGGGTGAATAGATACTTGCCTTGCCAAACCTTCACGCTTTCCAAAGTTTATCTTTTTGTTTATCATTTTGTTGCAAAATAAGGCTAAAAATGGCCAAATTTTAAAATTTTTCATATTTTTCATAAGTGTTTAAGACACGAATGTAGGTTTTCTAATGGCGAGAATAAGAGTAATTTTTTACTCGACCGTGTGTGTTGAGCACTTAGCTTCGATTCCTTAACTTTTTAGGCTAAGTCTCTTAAATGAGGACGAGAAATGATAGAGTTATTTATAGGTCTCGTAATCGTCACGATCTCATGTGTAGTAATTATTAGCTTATTCTCCCCACGCTTTTATAATAAATTGTTAATAAATATTGATTTAGCGGTTTAGTCACTATTGTTGGTTTCTAATTTGTTTTAGTAGCTTCCATGTAATTAAATTGGGAAAACATTAAGGTATCACCAGCGTCACGGTTTTGAAGTATTGGCACCCGAATAATCGAAAGCTTCACCTAATAATAAGATTTCAAGTGCTCACCTAAATTAAGCAAAAATTTGAAGCTCACAAGGCCGAAAAATCTATGCCCAAATTGAAAGTGAATCAAGCCTTAATATTTGAAGCTTTAAAGATCCAAAATTCGTCTTAGCGTGAGGATATACGTCTTTGGCTAATAAAACCACCGATGAGGCGGATAATAAAAGGAAAGGCAAGACCGAAGTCATAATAAAAGCTTCATGGCGAAGATGAATAAAAGATGGAGGTAAACCAAAGATATTAAGGCCCTTCCGTTAGGGGGCGTATAAAAGTCTTGGTAATAAGTCTCATGTTCAAAACCGTTATAAAACCGTGTTTATCGATCCTTCTTGTTGACTTAATTTTTTGACATCGTTGTCTATTAGGATGAATTATTAATTTAATGATTTTGGTTACACCGTTAAGACTCTATTTTTGGACCTAATCTCTATTCACGCATAAGTCAATGATGTATCCTCGTGATCATTAAGACAAAATAAAATATAAGAGATACCAAGTAGGAATAAGGGAGTTTAGGTTCGTAATTAACACCCATGAGATATGAGCGTGTTGCTAACTTATAATAACAATGATCTCGTTACACGCTTAGCATGGAATCGAGTGAAAATCAAGGATGATAAACTTATCTCTATGAGGCATTCACGTGTTCTTATTCTATGAACCTAAACGTCCCATTTTGCGATGAAAATCATACATTATGTCTAAAACACAAGTAGTAGTAGCAATAGTAGTAGTGTAGCTAGTTTATCGTTTAATAAAGTGAATAAAATGAATTCTGGAGATGCTACGATACTTTATTCTAGCATTGCGTGAGGGCACGACAATGGTTTAGTATGGGGGAGTGATGAGACTGCTTTTATACATAGTCTCATCTTCCAAATAGGGCTTAAAATGCATTAAATATCATCAAAATACCATATATATGCTTGTGTTTGTTGCTTGTGTATTTTAGGTACGGATATTGACAAAATGACAAAAGATCACAAGAATCATGCAAAAACGAACACGGGAAACGAAGCCGCACAAAGAACCAAGCCCTAATGAAGACTTACCCAAGATTAACCCTTGAAGATTTGAAGAATTATGAAGAAGGGTCCTCCAATATGGAAGAATTGACACTTTATACCCTTGTATCTTCATAATTACAAGTTTGGTCCCTAAATTTTGTCAAAATTACAAAAAGGGCCCTCCATTTTGAAGATTTGGCAAGTTTAGCCCCTCAACAAAGCTAAATTGTTAACCAACATCCTCCACAAAGTCAAATATATCATGAAGTCCTTCAAAGTACAAGAACTTACAAGTTTGGTCCTTTGAAAATCCCAAAGTTACAAAAAGGACCCTTGACTTTCAACATTTGGCAAAAATGGTCCCTCATCAAACAAGACTTGGCAATTTCAGTCCTCCAAAATTCTCAACATACAAGTCAAGACCATTATCCATCATCAAAATGCCAAATCAGCCCTTGAAGAATTGAAAAATGGCAAGAAATACCCTAAAAATACTTTGGAAAAGTATTTGGGGCAAAAGTGTGAAAAGAAAAACTTAGCTAACAAAGGAAATCCAGTTTTCATGTGTTTAATTGCAAATGAAAAGAGAATAGAAGATGGGGGGTTATTTCTGGCAAGACAAGATTGTTACATAGACCAGTGAGTGGGTGACACCTGTCCCACTCACACTCTCCACCAATCACATAACACCATTCATCCATGTCACACCCAACTAAACCTGGTTTATATTAAAACTAACCTTGGCGCCATTAACAAGTATTTAAATTTAATCCAAACCAAAAACGGATTAAACAAGGCACTATTCACCTCAAGAACACAATTAGGTATTTTTAATTGTATTGTAATTAGGCCCTAAGATTATCTAGATCCATGATTAAGCATCCCTTATATCATAACCCAACACCAAAAACACATGCTACATCACCAAGGAACCCCACATGAGATTCCCCTGCTACACCTTTGAGCTAACTGCCAAATTTTGGACAGTCATCCAACGTCCAAGGATTCAGCTTACATCCTAAGCTTGTTTCACACCATTTGATCAAGTTTTCACATGCCAGCTACCACAAGACTCCAAATTCAGTCACATGATTCAACAAAATGCCAAAGCTCTCAAGGGCATTTCTGGGACTTCACAACTAGGGTTTATGTTATGTTTCAGCTTCCATAGTCTCATGTAAGGCTATATATAAAGCCATATGGTCTCACTTAGACGTTTGCTTTTGGTTTTTCCTTTGTTCAAGCACTTGTAAATCCCTTTTCAGTTTTATGAATTTGAGTTAAGTGTTTTGAAGAAAGACCAAGTGCCATCTTATTTCTTCTTGTTTATGTTTATTAGTTTACTGATTTTGAAGTTAAAAACCTGTTTTCAAAAGAGGAGTGTGCAAAAGTTTGCACATTTTCTTCATTTTCTTGATATTTTGCTAAGTTCTTGTTTCAACCTTGGAATTCTTGGGTTATAGGGCTGATCATATCATCCTAATTGAGTTGATTAAGGTGTGGTGAGGCTTATAACTTGGGGATAATCAAGTGTGGGGTAACAAGGTTGCATTAATCAAGATTTTTCAAGTTTCTAATTTTTATACTTGTGCTTCTAACCTTGTTGATTCTTAGCAGGGGTGTTATTGGAAGCTTGTACTTGTTCTTGCTAGTACATAAGCTCATAAATTCGTGGGTGTGGATGTACATCCATGGGGTTTGCATACTCAATCCTACAATCTGCTTAAATTCTTGATTTTTTGGCGATATTTGTATGTGGCTGGTGTTCTTGTGAATTTTGTGGCTTAAATCTGCTTAAATCTATTAATCTTACTTGTTATTGTGTTTATCTGAGCTTGGGTGGTCTTGAATCTTACTTTTCCTTTGAAAAATTTGATTTTGAAAAGATAAAGGGGTGTTTGGGTCTACCTGTTTGTGATTGCATCTTGATATTGTGTTGTTGGATTGTGTTGTTTATGCTTGGTATCTGATATATGCCTTGTTGAGAGTGTTTTGCTGCAAGTTTTTGGGTTTGAAACATCAAATCAAACAATCTGCTATAACTTGGTGAATTTAACTGTTTTTGACCTAAGATTTTGGTGAAATCTAGTATTTGTGCATGCTTAGGGTCGGAAGTTGTTAAAACATCATCATTGTAACCTGTTTGAAAGATTTGAGGTGTTGAATCTGGCTTATTGGTCAAATACATCAGCAAAGTGTAAAACTGCATGTGTTAGTGTTCATCAGTGACATTCATTGGCTTGATTCTTGCTTAATTCTTTGAACCATTGCATGAAACCTATTTAGACTTGCTTATTGGAGTTTATAATAGCTTGTGTATGCATTTGGTTGAATTTGGCTGGCTGATTGTGCTAAAACTGCTCATAAGTGCTTAACTGCTTATTTGTTCATGTCTGTATCATATCTGGGACTTTATTGATTAAACTGTATCAATTGGGTGTTTGTGATTGTGATATTTTGATTGTTATTGACTCCTTTTGATCCAAAGATCATTTGGGTGCCTTTGTGTAATCTGAATCTCCAAAAAAGTCACTAAAGACAAAAAGTCAAACAAGTCAAGCAGTGGAAAAAAGTTTCCACTGCTCAACACTCAAAACTAGCCCCTGCTAGTGTAATTTTGAACTCAGCTTATCAATAAGCTATTCTAGCTTATCCAGACTTGCAACAACTTATTTTGTGTGATAGGTCTTCATTATTTGACCCATTTGAGTAGACTGGAGCTTATCAGACTTTGACTTTGACTTTTTACTAGAAAACCAACTTATTTGACTTTTACATAAGTGCTTATTTGCTTTTCCAGCTTATTGAGTCAGCTTATTTGAAAACTCTTTGTTGATTTTGCTTAATTAAGTCATTTAGAAGCTATAGAAACTTGAATCAGCACTTGGGGTGGCCTAGAACTCAAAAACGACTATTTTGTCGTTTTCTGTAGATTGCTTATTGCATTTTCAGGCTTATTCCTTGGGCTTATTTCAAATTTCTTTTTGCAGAAGTCTTATTTAGGTCAAAAGAAGCTTGTGTGTCAAATTTTAGCTTATGGCATTGGCTTATAGCTTAATGGGCCAAAAAGCCCATTAAGAATAAGCTGCTTGGTATAAGCTAGCTTATTTCACACTTTCAGCTTTTGGGCCTTTGGAAAAAGTTGTTTAAAATCAAATTTTGAGTCAACCTGTGCTTTTTGGGCTTATTTTGAACACTTTTTGTTATTGGGCCCAAATTTGGCCCAATAAGGTACTGTTTTGGGTTTAGCCCATTTTCTAGGCCCATTAAGGGTATTTAGGTAATTTCACTTTCATTTCTGAGTTATTTAGGTTAAATTAAGCAAGTTTGCAAGTTTTTAGAATTTTTTATGATTTTTGGATTTTTAATATTATTTTAATATTATTTTATTATTAAAAATTAAAAGTCTGATTTTCTAATTTTTTTTATATTTTTCCTAGGTTCTAAACACTTAATTAGGAATTTTGCAACTTTCCAAATATTTTTAGACTCTTTTAAATAGTTTCTAGAATTAATTTAAGTTTTAATTGATTTTAGTAGTTTTTAATTGTTTAAAAATAGTTTTTATTGATTTTAAAATTTTGAAAAAGACTTTTTAGCTTAATTAGGGTATTTTTGAGGTTTACAAACTTTAAAATCTTGTTTGGGACTTTTTAATAATTAATTTTGATTTTTAGGGCTTTAATTAGCATTAAAAAGTCATTATCTAATTAATTAAAAGGTTTTGGCAAGTTTGGATTTTTTGTAAACTCTAAGAATATTATTGTGAATTTTTGGTAATTTTTAGGAATTTTTAGGGTAAAATTTTAATTTTGGTACTTTTTACGATTTTACGTGTACACCTTTTTCGACTTAGTTTAATCCGTCTTCGTAACCGTCATTCTCTTCTAATCTCATTTATATTTTTCTTTCTCAACAATATAATCACAAAGATAATCAATTCATTACACACACACTAATCCTCCTTGAGAACAAACTCATTTTAGGGTCATTAATACACGGTTTTCCTAAATCGTCGTATTCATTACTTGCCCTATTTTGTTGCTCTTTTCCTAAAGAGTAGTAAAAACTCAACCATCAAGAATTAATTAAGAAACAATTTAGTAATGACAGAAAAATGCCTCCCAACTCCTTCCTGTCCTGTGTCATCATAGAAGAAAAAGAACAAGTAAGTATTCATATCAAGATAAGAAGAAGGATTTCTTTATCAAGACGTATCATGGATACTACATGCACAAACATAACAATCCATAATGAATCATCAACAAAATCACAAAAGAACTAAAAGACAAATCATAGATCATGAAGGTAATTTGGATTGCATTGGAAAATTTCCACAAAATTGTGACAAGTAATGTCACTACAACCCTTCATCACGGCAAACTTAAAAGTCATTAAGTTTCATCACAAACTACAGTACCAGTCTACTTAAGTTCTATTACAATAAGGCTAATAAAAACACATAAGAAACTAAACATGTGATCCCCGCAACTTCTTGTACATTGGCTCATCATCACTGCTGCTGTCAACCTTCTCAGAGTCTTCTTCCACTTTTTCATTTCCTTTCCGACTTGTTCCTTCACACGGCTTCACCAATGAATGGGTCTCAGCACGACTTGACACATCCCTGATTACCACACCTTGACTTGGAAAAGACCTCACAGGCAGGTCCCACACATTCACCCTTGTATTACTTTCTTGCTCCTTACGAAACCTTTCAAATTGGGCACTCAGATTCAACGCCATAGCTCGCAGACTAGTTACTTCATCCATTTCCCTAGCTCTAACATACTTTAACCTTCTCACACTAGAAACAAACCTGTCAAACTGCCTTTCATTCTGCTCAAACCTTTTGATCACTCGGGTTTCAACTACATACCTTTCAAACAAAGACCTATCAAACTTTTTAAGAAACCAGTAAATATCTTCATAAGATCTAGGACCTGGACAGTACATCTTAGCAATATCATCATGGATAGATCAGGCATTAGCAACATTATTGGACTCAGCAGAGAAATCATTCCTAACATGGGCAACCCTAGGCAAACCACTAAAATAACTATCACAAGTAGGCATAGAAGAACGTACAACAGGTCGCTGATAATCCTAAACAGTCGATGGCACAACATTAGCTCTCGGAACATAACTACCGTGAATCACTTTGGGCTCAGTCTGTCCTAGTGCGGTAGGAGCAATACCATCATCCAGATATTCATAGGGCTCCTCATCGTCACTAGCATCAAAGTTATCTACTTCCTCACCTCCTAGTATGTCATTCATCTCAATCCAATCATCCTCACTTGGTATATCAGCCATTTTCTACAATTATAGGGGTTCAAGGATACTTAAGGTCATTGTTAAAAAATAATATGCAATCCATGAGCATGCAAATGTTATAAGTAACCCATGATATGCAATGCAATGCAAATGATGTTTATGCAATGCTCGCAAAAATAAAATATGATAATGACAAGCACTCAGCGCACTTTCAATAACCTCGATACAATATTATAGTATTTACTTAATAAATACTCGGGAAAATCATTTCAGTTCTGGGGAATACATCTATAATATAAAACAAAACTAAAAGTGATCTTACCGGAACGTTGTAGAGAAGTTGTGTGCTTTTGAAAAATAAATACTTTCGACACCAAAGTTATAGTTTAGGAGAATTTTCAAAATCGACCTAGTTCTCTATAACTTGAAGCTCTAATTACCAATCTTTAACACCGCTAATTTACATTGCGCAGCGGAAATACACAATTGGGTGCTAAACACAAGTATCATCACACACAAGATATACTGAACGACTCAAAAGAGACGCTCACACATAAAATATAAATAATATTTCACACATTGTCTAAAACATAATTTCATCCATAATGTACTAAAACGACACCAGAGTAAAGCGTTTAGTCCCCACGGATCTCGACCATCAAACCAACAAGTTTCAGTACAGTACATAAACATTTAGACAAATTGTTCAACAGTAAAAGGATAGAAATTGTTTTAGACCACAATACTTCAAAAGCAAACCCACAACATCCGCAGCAAATCTCCGCCATCAATCACCTTCGATTACCTGAAATACATGCTTAAACGAGTCAACAGTAATGTTGAGCGAGTCCATAGGTTTAATAAATCACATTTGAACACAAGAAGAAAATCAATCATAATCATTTCATTGAATTGTCGTGCACACAATCTATATCAAGGCAACTCATTGTATTTAAGCTCATGACACCGAACCCTTAACCAATTAGTCACCCAAGCCAAATGCCAGAATTAATAGATAAAACCATTGCCCCTCTAGGGTATTAGTTGCTAGATATATACTCAAATTTCATTCTCGTAAATTATCCTTCCCAGAGGTTACTCAACATAATGCCCTGGTCTTAGATAGGGTGGTCAACCTAATAGTACTATCATTTGAATAAGCGGCTATTCCCGACTCACAACATCAAGTCAGAACATAGTTATGGTTCATAAATTTAGGGTCTTTAGCAACAAGGTACTCAATACAATTCAAGGCAACAAAGGAAACATTCGGGTCCAAATAATTAATCATGACTTGTGTTCATTTATTTTCAAATAGCATGTATCCCCCTCGCGGGTAGTAAAACATTTAGTAGCTAGCATGAAAAGCGAGGATACAGACTCACCTTAGTATAAGAGACCTAGCGAGATGATCGTCGATGATAGAGAATGCCTTTCAAACATGAGAACTGCAACCTATCAAATAAGGCGCGTTCATTAATAATGACTCGATAAATAAACCATACATAAGAATATCAAACTCAAACTCATAAAATCACGAAAAACTCGAGAGAAAATGATACAAGTGTGTGGGACGTAACACACGACTTATATAGAACAAGAAATAAAGATGAAGATTAAACCAAAAAAGAAATATTAGATTAGATGAAGGAAAAGAGAAAAACAAAAGGTTGTGAATTCCTAGTGAGAGAAAACACATATGTTTCTCTCTCTACAAACTATGGAATGGAAAACACACACCACAAATGAGGTGCCTTGGGCCTTTTATACTATACGTCTAATGTATGGAAGGCCTTCCTCATTTGTGAGTTCGGGACTAATTCCCGTTACATACATAACATTATGCTAGAACTCTCAACACCGTTAAGTAGCATTTTCCACGAGCTTCGCAACGGTATATTATATGACCATCACTTTAAATACTTCTAACAATCTCCCCCTAAGGGGTGGTCATGTAATATGTGACTTCACTTCTTTGGTGTTGTTGACTTTGAAGCTCGATGTATTGAGAGTTCCTTCATTGTTCCTTTCATGACTTGTGATCTTGGATCTTTGATCTTTGCCTTGACTTGATCTTTAAGCTTTGCCAACTTTTGTTCTTGTGTCTTTTCCCACATACTCGTAGTTTGCATAGTCTTGAAAGCTTGTTAACAATCTCCCTTGATAATCAGAGTAGCGGAAGTCTTTGTTTGAGATGTTCTTGAGCTTTCTTCTTTTACATGAGCATGTGGTCTTGAATTACGACTCTTGAGGTTACGCCACCGTTTGCATTGCTTCGGTTTCCCATTATACAGTACGAATACTGTACCTGTGATTAGGTAAGTTCAAAGAACTTCATTGATAGGGTTTCCGGCTGTGGTAGCCGTTCTCATTACTTGAACATCTCGAAAGATAGTTCATAGTAAAGAGTGAATCATGCAGTTCCATTATGCTGATTAAGTCGTCAATTCATTTCCTGGAACAAGTTTGAATCAATTAAGAACCAAACCATTGTTGCTTTCCAGTTGACACAAATTTGATTCGTATAGAATCTCACAAGTTACCTACCGCAGTGTTGTTTGATGATGACACTGGAAGGATTTCCATTCGTCACAGTAAATACTAAGAAGTATTACTCTGAATGTTTTGGCAAGATCATAAAGATATTGCGTCGAGACCTGGAACGAGTTTGAATCACAAAAGAATCAAACCACTGTTGCTTTCCAGTTAACATATGTTCAATCAAGTGAATCTCACATATGACCTGCCGTAGTGTTGTTTGATGTTAACACTGGAAGGATTTCTATTCATCACTGTGATAACTAGAGAGTATCACTCTGAATGTTCTAGCAATACCACAAGGATAGAGCGTAGGACTCTGTATATCATCGCTTGTGCTCTAATGATGAACAACAATTGATATATGGAATAAGTGTCCTAATGAGATTTTTGATGAATCTCGTTGGCTCTAGACTCTATAAGTGCACGTTTATTTGGTGATCGGAGGCTGGAGCAGACTGCCACCTATTCAATATCTACTATCTTGGAGTAAGAAAGTCGATAGAAATGAGTTGAACTCCGTGACAATAAAACAAACTTATTTTGAGAGAAGCTTGAGTAGGCTGGGATGGGTTGTGCATTGCATCACTGGGTCCATGATGCTTTGTCTTCAATACCAGAAATCATCAACGTGATTCTGATAGTAGATGTATTGACCCGGTTTCTGCCTAAGTTGTATGGAGGGCTATTTCTTTTCACCCTTTATCCTTACATTTCTTTTTCATTCTTCAACCCCTTCAATGCTTACCAAGACGTCATAGCTAGCACCTTGTTGTGATTGTTCCAGTGCTAGCTTAAGTCATTAGTCGGCATTATTCCCGTACACTTAACTACTCCATCTTTCCTAAGGACTTCTAAGTTCTAATGGATTGTCCTTGGGAAGATCCCTCCGGTTCTGGTTGGATCATAGGACGAAACCTAACCACCTTTTGACACCAATATCGTCGTGAATAATTGTGTTGAAGGTATAGATATCGAAACCAGAAACCCTTTCTTAATCACCAAAACGCTCCCCCTACATATGTGCATTATAAAAAGAAGGTTTTTGCACATATTAGGAAGAGAAAGCACTTATATCAAAAGATATTATCCAAGATAACACATTTTAATCACTATTCTCCCCCTCAAAAATTTCATGACATTGAAATTTTTGTGAAACTAATGATGAAACATAGAGAGAATGATGTTGCATGAAAGTTTGTTGATAGGTGTGAAAACACCCATCCTTTTTACCACTTAATTACAATAATAACCGAGCCAAAACGTGTATTTTATGTCATTTATGTCGGAATTATGCGTGGTTTGTGTTTTTGCTGTGATTTAGGACGAAAAGGTGAAAAGTGGAGAAAACACGGCATTCATGGGCTTTTATCGAAGAAAAAGACGAAAGATGAAGTCGAAAGATAAAGAGTGGAAAAAGAACGGAAGTCCAAGACCAATTCTAAAGATTTATCGAAGAAAAAGTCAAAAGACGGAAGTTCACCAAAAGCCGAGGAACTCAAGTCTAATTTATTGAAGAATTACAAGACGAGTTCAAAGAAATCCCGAGCCAAAGTCATTAAAGTCCAAGATTTAAGAAGATTAAAGAAAGCAAGGACCTAATGACGCAATTAAGGAAAAGATGAAAGAGGGAGGAAGCTTCCTAAGCTCCTCCCTAATCCCCCTATATATATAATAGATCTCCTTCATTTGTTTTTGTGGGTGGCTTGACAACCCATCCTTCCCCCATTTTCATTTCCTGTACTTTAATTTTGATGCACCTTAATTTCATGTTATGCACCTTTAAATTCCTTTTAACTCCAAGTAAGTTTACATTTAATTATTGTTGAATCTTTACTTTTCTTGTTCAATCTCTCATCTTCCTTTCTTGTTTGATTTGTTCTTAATCTTTGTGTTCATGTTCTTGAGTTTTTATGGTTTTGATCAAGTGGGTTTTGATTGATTTGGCTTTGTTTGTTAGTTTTGATGATTTGTTTCGATTAACTATTGTTAGTAGATCATTTGTGGTTGTTTTGGATTAATCTTTTGGTTAGTTTTGATTAGATATGATCAAATTTGTGTGTTGTTCTTCATCCCCTGTTTCTTGTTCAAGTTACTGTATCTTGCCCAGACATTCCGGATGAACTGCTTTCTTATTCTTCTATTCGGAATATCTCTAATATTCCGGATAGAGTCTCCTATTCGGAATATCTGATTATTCTGGATAGAGTCTCCTATTCGGAATATCTGATTATTCCGGATAGCGTCTTCTATTCGGAATATCTGATTATTCCGGATAGAGTCTTCTATTCGGAATATTAGATTATTCCGGATAGAATCTCCTATTCGGAATATCTGATTATTCCAGATAGAGTCATCTATTCGGAATATTAGGTTATTCCGGATAGGGGTTCCATTCGGAATGTTCAAGTATTCCGAATAGCCATTTATTCCGAGTAGTGGTTTATTCCGAATGAGTTTCCAGTTTTTTGTAATTTTATATTTTTAAGTTTCAAGCTTTATTTTTCTCGCTTTTTTCTTTATTTGCATTTTGTATTTGCTTTCCTTTTAGTTTAAGTTTTAGTTTGTGTTACTTACTTTTATTGCCTTTAATTTCTCGTCATTTATTTCCCGTCAAGTTTTAATCTTTCATTGTTGTTTCTTTTTACCGTCTTTACTTTATTTTTATTTGTCTCAAGTCTTTATTTTTCATAAATTTTAAACAACGACAACTCTTTTATTTGATTCACCAAGAACAACCAATCTCTTGCACTTAACCGGAAATCAATTCGAGAAGATTCCAAGAAACGAACAATTTCAACTAGTAAAATCTTAATATCAAATGGCGCCGCTGCCGGCTCTTTTCGTGAGGATTAACGGTTTTTTCTGAGAGACGCGTTGGCTTTTGGGATCCGTTCACTCGTGAACGTTATTTTTCGTGTTAAAAATTTTCAAAAATCCAAAAACATTTGAAAAATCTTAAAAAGCATTTCTTTTTCAAAGTTTTGCACCAAAAATATTCTTCTTGCTTATCTATTTTTCTTCATGGATTCTTATGTCCATTGCATCGGCTGTGGGAGACGATTGTACGGGAACAACTCTTGTCAATGGTGTACATATGCGGATTTTGTCCTTTGTGCAACTCAACTAATTCATCCTTTTTGAACCCACCTACTCTTTCCCCGTGCATCTATTGTGGAAGCGATTCTCATAGGCATGTTTCATGCCCGGTTCGATACCCGTATGATCACGGGCAAGAACCGGGGTACAATTATGACAATGATAATAGCTATCCACAAGACGCAACCGACTTTTCTCCTTACCCATTTTGCAACAACTGTGGGGGTCCTCATGATACCTCTTATTGTCAACCAATGAATTATTATGAGCGAAATCCGTGTCCTCAGTTTTCTTCACCAATAGATTATTATGAACCAAATCCGTGTTCTAATTCTTCTCAACCGATGAACTACTATGAGCCACACCCATGCTATAATTCAGGTTTTCAACATTTTGAGCCCCCACATCACACCCTCAATCATCAATCCTCTCAGCAAATTAATCTTGACCCACAACGCACTACTTTGAATGCCGAAATACACTCCATCATTATGCAACTTCAAGAAGCCGTTGCTCTAACAAAAGAAGCATGGGCGGAGGAAAAGCGACTGAAACAAGAGCAAGTATCTAATCTTAGTGATTATACTCCTCCTCTTGTGCGTCAATACTATTATGATGATGATGACGATGATGATGTATGCACTTTCAACACATCTTCTGAAGTTACTGCTCCTACTCTCGATGTTCCTACTGCGTCTAAGGATCTAGATTCGTTGAATGAGCTTAGTGACGTTGGTCTCGACAAAGTATTGGATGATGAGGTTTGTGACTTACCTGCTATGGAGCTTCAGGACGACGTTGCTCTTACGGAAGAGGTCGATCCTAATGATGACGATTCTTCTCTCCGCTATGAGAATTTCACTTTTGAAATTTCTCAATCTCCACCGGGAGATGCGGACGATGACGATTTATTCTCTCCGGCTTACGAGAAGTTCACCGATGAACTTGATTTTGTGGATGAGGTGGAAGACGTGCTTCTTCGCGATAGATTACAGAAAGTGCACCTTCTTATTGCTCAAATCGAAGAGTTGACTTCTCCTCCTCTTTCCGATTCTTCACCTCCATCTATTCCTCCCGTTGAAGATAATGACCCATTGCTGGAAGAAATCGATATCCACTCCATCCCTCCAGGTATTGATGATTATGACACGGAGGGGGACATTATTTATGATAATTTGCTGCATGAAGATATTGACCCAAGTCCCCCTCCCGAGCACCTTTCATCCTCCCCTTTAGCCACTATTACGGAGGATGAGTGCTTTGACCCGGGAGGTGACATTGATTATGCTATGATTGATACCATTACAGCTTTGCCGCTTGCTCAGCATCCATTGTCTTTGGGGGAGGACAATGTGCTTACTTTACCCACCCCACCTCCCGTGGACCTTGATTTCACATACTTTTCGTATGTTGAAAGGGTTTTTCTCCCATTCCAGACTTATCCCCCCGCCTCTCCTTCTTTGATGTCAACTGGGAACGAGGACAAGGTCTTTGATCCCGGTATTACATTCGAGGCTTCCCCATGGACTATTTAATTCGGGGTCGAGTCGGGCTTCTGACTCGGTTAACAAAAACAAGCGCTTTTTGGGAGGCAACCCAATTATCTATCTATTTTCACCATAAGTGTAGGGGGAGCCCCGTGGTGTTTCTTGCTTTCTTTCTTATCATATGCAGGGATAAGAGCTTCAAAGACACACTCTTGATGACTTTTGACGAACCGTGATTCCGTGTTCCCTTCTTCCCGGTTCTATCCTAAACTCTTTTCGATTCACTATTTTATATTTCTCAATATTAAAATAGGAATCTCTTTAGTTGTCCCTTTCTTAGCGAGATTTAAATAAAGTGCACAATGTCCTAAGTGTAGGGGAGTTTACTCCCACATGCTTACACATTGAGGACAATGTTTATATTAAGTGTAGGGGGAATTCTATCGAAGTTAAGTGCCCTTTTCCTTGTATTTGTTCTCATTTTAACCGGAAATTTGATTTTTCGACATTTTTCAAAATTTTTAATCTATTTTGGCCTAGTTGTATAGTTATTTTCTTTCCTTATTAGAATAAATTTTTAATAAAGTGGTTTTAAATTTTCAAACGTTGTGAATCTTTTGACTTAACCCGAGTTTACTTGTCTAAGTTTACTCTAGCTAGTATCCTTAACGTGTTTAAGTCAAGCTTTGCTAGGCTTTTATATAGGGAGCTATAAAACGCGAAAGTCTTAACTCTCACGGATTAAGAACAAGAACTTTTCGCAAGTTCCTATAATTGATCCTAGAGAGTCGTTTATCAAGGGAACTTTAAAATGCGATTTCTAAACTTGAAAGAGTCTAAGAATTTTCAAGATCCTATAGGCGACTCGAAAACCCAAAACTTTGATTTAATTGGCTAAGCATCCACGAGTCTCATTCCTTGAGATTTTAAACTGTGGAGAACGAGAGATGATATAGCCAATTATAAGTTCGGTATTCTTTCGTGAATTTATGTGAGTTAATTATAAGCCTATTCTCCCATTGCTTGCTAATAAATTTATCTACAATAAATAAGGTTGTACGATTTGAAAAGTTACTTAGCTTCTAGCCCAAGATCGTTTAAAAGTTACTCGGTATGGATTAGAGTTCATAGCCAAGGCATAACTTATTGAAGCGGGGTGCGAAGATTGGCGAGTCCAAAAAGGTCCTAACAAGACATGAGGGCTATATTTTGTTGCTAAAGATCCCAAGTGATGTGAAGAATCATTCATCAAAGATCAATATGAAGGATCGAGACACACGACGAAAAGCAAAAACTCCCCAACAGTCATGGAGAAGTCTATCCGAAAAGGCCCTAACAAGGTATGAGGATAAATAGATCCAAGTCCAAAAAGGAGGCGGATCGTTGTATATCAAAGTCCAAAATAAAGATTGGAGAAAAATGAAGAAGTCGTGGTCCAAGTATGAATCTCTAAAAACTTCAAGTGAAGAAATTCCTATTATGAAGAGAAGACCATAATTTCATGAACGTCTCTCAAGGTTTGAAGTATGAAGTCGCTGCCAAATATCGGTCCGAGAAAGGTCTCAAATCGCGAAGCGAGTTATGCCAAGATATGAACTTTATGAGGTCCCGAGAAGCAATTTTAAAAGATTTTGTCCTTTAGCTAACTATTGATTAAATCGTTCACCTTTATTTTTGGCCTAATAAACTATCGAAATAAGTCAACAATGCATCCTTGTGATCATTCAAGACAACAATAAAATATAAGAGATACCCCTAGGAATAAGGGAGTCTAAGTGAATAATTGGCCCACATGAGTTCGTGTTAGTTTGCTAACTTATAATAATAACGATCTCGTTTTTAAGCTTGGTTTGGAGAAAGTGAAAACTTGAGGATGATGATCATTCACAACATTTCCAAAACCCTAAGGTATGATTTTTATTTCTTTACTTGTTTCGTAATTTTCTATCTCTTTAATAAAGGACAATATGGATTGATTATGACGAAAAGTGTATTCTTGCTTTGTAACTAATGCATTGCATGAGGACATTGCAATGGTTAAGTGTAGGGATTTGATAGGTGTGAAAACACCCATCCTTTTTACCACTTAATTACAATAATAACCGAGCCAAAACGTGTATTTTATGTCATTTATGTCGGAATTATGCGTGGTTTGTGTTTTTGTTGTGATTTAGGACGAAAAGGTGAAAAGTGGAGAAAACACGGCATTCATTGGCTTTTATCGAAGAAAAAGACAAAAGATGAAGTCGAAAGATAAAGAGTGGAAAAAGAACGGAAGTCCAAGACCAATTCTGAAGATTTATCAAAGAAAAAGTCAAAAGACGGAAGTTCACCAAAAGCCGAGGAACTCAAGTCTAATTTATTGAAGAATTACAAGACGAGTTCAAAGAAATCCCGATCCAAAGTCATTAAAGTCCAAGATTTAAGAAGATTAAAGAAAGCAAGGACCTAATGACGCAATTAAGGAAAAGATGAAAGAGGGAGGAAGCTTCCTAAGCTCCTCCCTAATCCCCCTATATATAGAATAGATCTCCTTCATTTGTTTTTGTGGGTGGCTTGACAACCCATCCTTCCCCCATTTTCATTTCCTGTACTTTAATTTTGATGCACCTTAATTTCATGTTATGCACCTTTAAATTCCTTTTAATTCCAAGTAAGTTTACATTTAATTATTGTTGAATCTTTACTTTTCTTGTTCAATCTCTCATCTACCTTTCTTGTTTGATTTGTTCTTATTCTTTGTGTTCATGTTCTTGAGTTTTTATGGTTTTGATCAAGTGGGTTTTGATTGATTTGGCTTTGTTTGTTAGTTTTGATGATTTGTTTCGATTAATTATTGTTAGTAGATCATTTGTGGTTGTTTTGGATTAGTCTTTTGGTTTGTTTTGATTAGATTTGATCGAATTCGTGTGTTGTTCTTCATCCCCTGTTTCTTGTTCAAGTTACTGTATCTTGCCCAGACATTCCGGATGAACTGCTTTCTTATTCTTCTATTCGGAATATCTCTAATATTCCGGATAGTGTCTCCTATTCGGAATATCTGATTATTCCGGATAGAGTCTCCTATTCGGAATATCTTATTATTCCGGATAGCGTCTTCTATTCGGAATATCTGATTATTCCGGATAGAGTCTTCTATTCGGAATATTAGATTATTCCGGATAGAGTCTCCTATTCGGAATATCTGATTATTCCGGATAGAGTCTTATATTCGGAATATTAGGTTATTCCGGATAGGGGTTCCATTCGGAATGTTCAAGTATTCCGAATAGCCATTTATTCCGAGTAGTGGTTTATTCCGAATGAGTTTCCAGTTTTTTGTAATTTTATATTTTTAAGTTTCAAGCTTTATTTTTCCGCCTTTTTCTTTATTTGCATTTTTTATTTATTTGCTTTCCTTTTAGTTTAAGTTTTAGTTTGTGTTACTTACTTTTATTGCCTTTAATTTCTCGTCATTTATTTCCCGTCAAGTTTTAATCTTTCATTGTTGTTTCTTTTTACCGTCTATACTTTATTTTTATTTGTCTCAAGTCTTTATTTTTCATTAGTTTTAAACAACAATAACTCTTTTATTTGATTCACCAAGAACAACCAATCTCTTGCACTTAACCGGAAATCAATTCGAGAAGATTTCGAGAAACGAACAATTTCAACTAGTAAAATCTTAATATCATTTGTACTCCCCCTTGAAAAGAAATTCTAATTAAAATTAGGGGAGTATATGAGCACACAGTTTTGAAATATTTTGAAAAATTGTGCTCAAAAACCCGAGAAAACTTACTTTCCCGTTGTTAAGGAATAATGTACATAAATGAACATTTTCCTTGTGTTCATGAGCTTAAAACTTTGAATGTTCTTGTTGATGCAAAAGTTGGTTGATCCTTGCTAGACCCGAATTAGGTTTAATTCGGGTTGGCTGGGCTCCGGCTCCTGCACCAAGTGAATTGTTTGGTTGGGATCCTGCACACTAAACAACACGTGTTAAGCTTACCGTGGGAAGGTTTCCCACGATTAGACTCCGGCGTGAGAGTAAGTAATCGATTTAGGGTTATATGAGTTTAGAGTGTCAATCGTAATACCTTTGTGGAACCCTTGGAGGTTCCTTTTATAGGCAGTGAAACCCTAGTGGGTTTTCACTGATGCTTCGGCCCTAAGGAAGAGATAATCACCAGATTTTAGAATGATTGTTATCTTCTAATCTTGGTAGTGAATATCCTCTCTTATTGGGATAAAGATATTCCAGACAGAATATGATTCTGTCTGATCTTATGTCGGCCGCCTTGGGCCGTGGGCCGCACACATGTGCGGGTACTGTTCACTCAAACCCATAAGCCTGAATGACATTTATCCACCCATCTGTGATGGGCCGGATACGGGTAGTACCCGTGAGCCGGGCTCATGACCCGGTTGGGGACTATACGTCATCATGTCCCCCCAGTCTAGTTGTTTCAGCCGTAGGCGTAACCTCTAGACTATCAAGCTGCTCTCCGGACATATAAAAGACCTAGGAAATGACACTGGAAAATTTGTTCCGGTCGTAGGAATATACTTTAATGAATACTACCTCAGCCGTACGTAATGGCCGAGACAAATTAAATACAACATTAAATACGGTCTTATGTAAGAGCCGCATAACCCGACAAGAATCCAGTCGCATTAATGATATTCAATAATCCAGTCGCATGTCTGCAAAAAGTGCATGATTACTGACCACCCTTGAGCCACGCGAAACTGTTTAAGAAGTGACCCGTGGGTCCCCTACTGACGTTACAGAAATGTCAGAAACCCTATCCATTGGATAGGGAATGTGACTGACACGTGTCAAAGATCCACGGCACCTCGGAAACCGAGGCCACCCTATATAAGAGTGAGTATGCGTGTATGTTACACACACAACTCACTCATTCTTCCGCCATTGTTAACTTCAAGCTTTTCTCTCCAAAACTTTTGCCTTCTTTTCCACGGATATCCGTTACCGCAGGTTAGATTACCACGCCTTTTAAAAACCTTTTCATAAAATATGGTCAAGGATAATCCCCTCATCACGGACGTCCTGAATGTGATGTCGGCGGAGAAATACCTCGACTTCCTGTCGAAGTACTATGTGCCCGAAAGCGTACACCCCACCTATCCGGGTGATGGTGAAGCTATTACGGATGCACCGGTGGGGAAAATAGGCATATACACACGCCTGTTTGACTCAGCCAACTACCGTATTCCGTTGTCTAAGTTCTTAGTAGACCTTCTTTTGTATTATGACTTTCATATCACCCAGCTCCACTGTATAGGGGCGTGTAAAATCAACCAGTTTGAGATTACATGCCATACCTGCAGGGTAACCCCCACCGTGAACCTTTTTAGGGCTTTCTACTTTCCCCAATTAGTGAACGGGTGGTTGTCATTCAAGAAACGACCCGGGAATGCCACGATGACATATAGGAAACCTCTTGACTCCCTTAAGAATTGGTACGACCATTACTTCTTTGTAGATGAGAAAGTATTCCCTACCCCCTTCGTACTTAAAACCAAAGCCCCAAAAGACTATCCGCCCAAATCCAAAGATTATAGTAGCCGGGACCTGAAAATACTAGATACCCATCGCACGGAATTTCATAAAGGGTTGCCGGAGCACTTTCTGTGCTTAGTAGGGATAAGCCGCCGTTACTTTGGGAGGGACGACTTATATCCGTGCTTCTTAACGGAACAGGGCGAGGGTAGGTCATATATTTTGTAAATTTGATCTATCACATATTGTGTAAAATGTTACTAACCCATATACTTCTACAATCATTTGCAGAGATGAACCTCCACGGATTACTTCGTCAAGGCGACCCCATGAAGGTGGCGGAAGGATTCCGGCCGTTAAAACCGAATGAGCTCCCCTTGCTAGAAGCTTCAGCCGACCGTACGATTCCGCTGGAAGAGACAACCGAACCCAGGTCGGACGAAGAAGAGCCTGTTATCGAGAAGTCCCCATTGGACTTTCATAACGAAGATGGCGACGACCCACTACTGGAGGGAGGCACCATCAACCAGGAGGAAGAGCGCGATCCTAATGAAGACACCACGCAAGCTTCCGGATCCACCACACTTACTTCAAAAAAAAGAAAAACAACCAGGCGTGTGGCGAAGAAGACTGGGGAGGATGCCGGAGTTGCAAATGCTCCTCCCAAGAAGTTGCGGAAAGACCATCCTCAATATCAAGAGGGAAGCAGCACCATGACTGGTCAAGCCGACCCCACCCCAACCATGGAAGGGCCAATCTTGCAAGCCGACCCTGTGAGCGCCGTATCTCCTACCGGCCCAGACCCTAACATTGGCACCCCGTAAGTACCCCTCGTAATTATGATTTATACCTTTGTATGAAGTCTATAGGCTAATATTTTTTAACAGGGTGAATCCGGCAGCCGGAGCACAAGAAGAAGTGGGGAGGAATCCGTCTCCCGTGGCTACCAACAATCCCCCATCACCTGTTACCGCACGTGCCAAGGAACCGCACCCCGAGGGGCCAGAAGATAGCTTGCGCTTAGCATGGAACTTATCGAGCTTGACACGGCTGGAGGCCGAATCTGAGTGTTCAGAATTCATCGAACACATCAGCCCGCCTGCCCTCGCACAGGATTTAGATGAACTAGACCACGAGGCCCTGATTGAACAGTTTGATGTATCATCCGCACATCAGGTGACGGTGGGTGCCGCGTTAAGACGCCGTTTGATCAAGGCCCTCGCTAATGTGAGCCGTGCCGACAAAATGATAGCCCGCCGTGAGGCATTGGTCGTAAAGAGCGAGAAGACCATCGCATCCTTGCAGGCGGCATTACTGACCGCCGAGGCGACGGTGAAAGAGCAGGCACTCCACGCCGATACCAGAGAGAGGCGTATTGCTGAGTTGGAGGCCCTCGTAGCCGCATCAAATGAGAAGGTAAATTTTCAGAAATATTGTACATACACTCCCACTCCTTGTATGCACGTAGCCCATAAAACATATGTATCCTTGTAGTAACTCCCCATTTCATACGCAGGTGTCTGCGGCCGAGGCTGCTACTAAGGCTGTGACCGCGCAATCATTCAGCATTGCCCAGGAGCGTGACTCACTGAAGGAGGAATTGACGCAGGCTCAAACCAGCCTTGAAAATCAAGTTGCCTTAGCTGATGAAGAGTTGAGCAAGGTGGTTGTCAGCTGTGCGGAGAGAGTATGCCCCCCCTACTAACCGCGACAGCCGGTCGTAGGTGGATTATCAGGCAAGGACTGCGGCTTGCCGTAAGTGGGGCCCTGAACGCTCCACACCTACTGCAGGCATTTGCTGGGGTTGTATCTGATGGGATCGATCGTGGTAGGCATGAAGGCCTGGTCCAAGCTGCGGAGATGATCGCAAAAGGTGAGGATATCACACAGCATCCGTATCACAACCCCTCCGCAGCGGGTAAGATGACCGCGTCCATGGATGCCTTGGCAGACCTTCAACACCCCCTCCTGGACGAGCTTGAAGCCATGAAAGATGCTCCAAACGAAGCAATAATGTCCCGGCTGAGTGCTGATCCCATTCCTTTGACATTGGCCACTTATGATTCCGTATCCAAAGCCATGTCAGGTGAGAAGCTGCTTGGAGAAGCTCTAGATGCTCTTGTAGTCAAAGTTCAGGACGGGAGAGATGCTCATGGGGAGGCCCTTCGTGCTTTAGTTGAGGAAGGGAAGAAGGATCTAGGAGAATTCCTTCCCCCTTGTAACTGATATGTTGTAAACACTTATGATTATATTCGTCCGTATATGTACACGGCTAAGTCATGCATGTAATAACTTGTCCTTTTATTTAGAAGTCCGTGACCACCACGGCCATTTTGTTTATTATTAATTTTGAAACTTGTGTATTTCATTGTATTTCTATGTCGCATGACGTGTCACGTCTTACACATAAAGAAAAAAGGAAAATACATACAAGTCTATAATTTACTAGACATGCGACGTGCGTCTTTGCTATGCGGAGCACCGTGTGGCTGTAGCATATGAAACTTACCCCAACGTCTTGTGAGTAAGGTGTCTAGTAAGGATACATGATCCGTGCGGCTGGGGTTGCATCCCCCTTACGCGGCAAGTTGAATTAGTAGGTTCACTTAATCCTCTTACCCCACCTGGAGGCGTATAGTACATGTACGGTAATTTGAAAGAATGCATACGAATGAAACATGGCATATTATAATACAAGTAAAATTCATACGGCTAACAAAGAATCTAACATAGAAAGGAAAATATTTTGCACGAAACAGGCCGTGGAGCTAGCTAGGCACCACGGCATTTTATTAGAACGTTTACACTTTTGTTTGAATAATGACGACAAGTCCTAAAAAACAAGAAAGGAAACTTAAACAAACATAAGAAAAACAAACAAAACAAATAACCCGCATGGTTCTTTATTAAGACCGCCTATAGCGAAGTACCCATGCGGAAGCCGTAGCTTTCAAAGATAGCACCTTTTGAGATTGGAGATGTTCCATGTGCGCTCTAGGTCGCGGCCATCCATATCACGTAACTTGTACGCCGCCTCGTCCCAAGGTTTCAGTGACTTCATACGGTTCTTCCCATTTAGGGCCCAGTTTTCCTGTATTCTCCACTCGACTCGCTTCGTTAGCACGATAGACGTAGTCTCCCGGTCGAAAAGAAACACCCTTGACCTTGGCGTCGTAATAAGCCTTCATTTTAGCCTTGGACTTGGCCTCATTGATGGCTGCTATTTCCCTTTTCTCTTCCAACAGATCCAGGTTGATTCGCAGTTGTTCATCGTTTGTGACGACGTTAACCTCCGCCGTGCGGATGGTAGGCACCCCTATTTCTGCTGGTATAACGGCTTCAGTGTCGTAAGCCAATGCAAATGGAGTATCTCCGTTGGCTGTTTTGATCATGGTTCTATGTGCCCATAGCACGTGTGACAACTCATTGACCCATTTGCCCTGTCGTTCATCCAGCCGCACCTTGATTCCATTCCCCAAGCTCCTATTTGCTCGTTCGACAAGGCCGTTCGTTTGTGGATGCTTAACGGACGCGAAGCGCCGTTTGATGTTCAATGATGCACACCAATCTTTGAATGGGTTGTCCGTAAACTGCTTGCCGTTGTCCGAGATAATTTCTCCTGGTAGACCGAAACGGCACACGATGTGTTCCCACACAAACTTTTTGACTTGCTTACCTGTGATAGACTTGACTGCCTTGGCTTCTATCCATTGTGTAAAGTAGTCCATTGCAACAATCAAGAATTTAACCCCCCCCCCCCCCCCCCGCAGCTACAGGAAATGGTCCTGCTATGTCGATTCCCCACTTGTAAAATGGCCATGGGGACGTGATAGGTGTAAGCTCCTGTTGCGGGTGTCGCGGAACTGGCCTATGCACTTGGCAATCGTTGCACTTGCGAATCATGTCGCGCGCGTCCCTGTGCATGGTGGGCCAATAATAACCTGTCCGTAAAGCTCTAGCTACCACGGATCGTGGGCCTGCATGCATGCCGCACAACCCTTCATGTATGTCACTAATGACGTAAGCCGCTTGGCGCGGCCCAACACACCGCAGCCACGGCTGCAAGAAAGAGCGCTTGTAAAGGATGCCTTCTCGGAGTTCAAAATGTTGTGACTTCCTTTTGATGCGTCTTGCTGCTTTTTCCTCGTCTGGAAGGGTTTCATTTGTCAAATAGTTGATGATTGGGGTCATCCACGTAGGTCCCTCCTCCTCAACTATAGCGGCTACTTCCCCTTCCGTGATAGATTTCTCCTTGAGTATTTCCACCAAAACCTGTTTAGACAAGTGGGCGAAGCTCGTGGATGCGATCTTGCTAAGAGCGTCCGCTTTCTTGTTCTCGCCCCTTGGCACCTGCTTGATGGAAAACTTACTGAAAGTCGCGATTAACGACTTGACTTTTTCCAAGTACCTGGCCATGTTGTCCTCCTTAGCCACATACCCACCTAGAATATGGTTCGCTACAAGCCGTGAGTCCACGTAGGCCTCAAGGTTGCGGACCCCCATTCTAGCGGCGATTTTTAAACCCGCTATTAATGCTACATATTCCGCTTCATTGTTAGTGGCCGTGAACTCAAAACGGAGGGCGTACGTGAACTCCATTCCTTCTGGGTTTGTGAGAATGAGACCTGCTCCGGACCCGTCCGTACACGAGGATCCATCCGTGAATAGCACCCAAGGTTCCGTTGGGATCTCGTCGCTCTTAATGATTGATCCTTCCTCCTCCGGCTTCTCGATCAGGAAATCTGCCAAGATCTGGCCTTTAACAGCCATCCTTGGTCTATAAGATATATTGTGCTCCCCCAACAGGATGCTCCATTTCTGTAGTCTCCCTGCTACGTCCGGTCTAGAAATAACCTGCTTGATTGGCTGATCCGTAATGACCACAATTAGATGCGCCTGAAAGTACCGGCGCAACCGCTTTGTAGCAAACACTAGTGCTAACACCAATTTTTCCATGGAGGAATAATTTAACTCCGGCCCTTGTAGTGTTCTACTTAGGAAGTAGACCGGAGTTTGTACTGTATCTCTGTCCGTCATAAGTACTGCGCTTATTGCGCCATGAGTAGCTGAGAGGTACATAATGAGTTCCTCCTTTGGCCGTGGAGCTACTAGCATAGGGAGAGATGCAAGATGCTGCTTGAGTTGGCCGAAGGCTTCCTCGGCTTCCTTCGTCCACCGGAAGTCTCCCTTCCTAATGCACTTCTTGAGTGTCTTAAATAGGGGTAATGACTTTTCTGCGGATTTGGACAGAAACCTGTTCAGTCCGGCTAACTTTCCATTTAAGGATTGCACCTCCTTCCGTGTCTGCGGGGACGGCAGTTGTATTACTGCGTCCGTCTTCTCTGGGCAAGGTTTAATGCCGTTTGGGTCAATCAAATATCCGAGGAACATCCCCTCAGTTGCCCCAAACGTACATTTCTTTGGGTTTAACTTCATGTTAATCCTCCTCATAGTGTCGAATGTTTCTTGGACGTCTCGGAGGAGTGCTTCCTCCGTGTGACTTTTTATTACCAAGTCATCAACATAGACTTCCAAGTTGCGGCCTATTTGTGATTCAAAGGCTTTGTCCACCAACCGCTGATATGTGGCACCGGCGTTTTTCAGTCCAAACGGCATTTTCGTATAGCAATACACGGCCTGGCTCGTATGGAACGCCGTTTTTCTGCATCCTCCTCCGCCATCTGGATTTGATGATACCCTTTATACGCGTCCAAAAAACATATAAAAGGATACCCACATAGGGACTCCACCTTCCAATCGATTTCCGGTAGCGGGTAACAGTCCTATGGGCAGGCCTTGTTTAGATCCGTGAAATCCACACACATGCGCCAACTTCCGTCATGCTTCTTGACCATGACCGGATTGGACAACCACTCGTGGTAGTATACCTCGCGCATGATGCCTGTATCCACTAGTTTTCGTACTTCCTCCAATATTATTTGGTTGCGCTCAGGCGCCTGGCCCCGCTTCTTTTGCTTGATGGGTTGGTACCCTTGGCGGATCTGGAGCTTATGTTCTGCTATCGCACGTGGCACGCCTGTCATATGTTTTGGCTCCCATGCGAATATGTCTAGGTTTGCACTTAAAAGAGAGCACATGGCCCTTTTGCCTCTATCCGAGAGCGCCCCTCCTATGGATACCTCCTGTTCCGGATAGTCAGGGTGAATTGCTACCTTCCAGTTGGGAGGTCGTGATCCGTCCTTGGGTGGAACAGGTGGAGCCGGTGCTGTCACAGTGTGACATTCGGATGTCGGTACGACTGTGTTGTAAATGGTAACAATTCCCCCCTCAACGGGGAATTTGATCATTCCGTGTGCCGTGGAGGGAACCGCCCGTATGGCCAAAATACCTGGTCTGCCTATGATTCCATTGTACGGGGAATGTGAGCGTATCACCATGAAGTTCATCCACGCTGTATTGGAGTGTTCCTCGTTCCCGATGGTTACAAGTAGCCGTAGTTGCCCTATCGGCCAAATAGTGTCTCCACTAAATCCGGTGAGCGGCGCCGTGGCCGGTACTAATTGGCTTCTTATTTCTGGGCACAACTGCACAAAACAGTGTTCATACAGTACCTCTGCTGACGACCCTCCATCCACATACATGCGGCGAACATCTTGTGTTCCAATGCTTATCTCAATGGTGAGAGGCGCATCAACCACATCACTTGCTGTGATGAGAGGGAATGAGATTTCCCTGCCGCGTGAAAATTTTTGGCCAATTTTCTGCCTCGTGCGGCGCTGTCTGGATTGGATCATGTATATGGTCGAAGGTTTGTCCTTTTGGGGATCCTTCTTGTCATACTTCTTGTTGTTGTCTTTCCCATCCTTCCAATCCTTCACTAGGTGTTTGAGTTTGCCTGATTTGATCAGCGACTCAATGTGCTTCTTGAGCTGGATACATTCCTCCGTGCCGTGGCCTTTGTCATTATGGAACTCACAAAAGCGACTTCCTTGCCGACGTTCCGGGGGAGTGGTCATTGGGGGAGGCCTTGGAAAGTTCGCCCCTTCTGTCAGCAAGATCTCCCGGTAGGACATCTTTAGGGGGGTGAACTTATCGTCCGACCGTCCGCCTTTGCTTTGGCTCTTATAGTCTGAGCCCTTGTTATTGTTCTGATTACTTTGACCGCCCGACTGCCTCCGGGACTGATCATTTGACCGGTACCCATTTCCTCTTGATGGGTAGGCCGCGGCGACAGCTGTTTCTCCCTCTATGAAATTTCTGACCCTTTCCATGAGGTCATCATATTTCTCTAGACGCTTGTCATTGAGGCGCCTGATCAATTCTCTGTCTGTTATGGCGTGCATGTAGTCAGAGATCTTCAGGAGCTCTGGCATGGTTCTCGTGCGCGTGCACTCATCATTGAAGCGTTCAGTGAAGGCTTCTGTAGATTCCCCCGGCCGTTGCTTGACAGTTGCCAATGAGACCGGATCTCTATTATACTTCTTCCTTTGAGTGTAATTATTCTCAAAGGCAGTGCGTAGTTCCGTGAAACTGTCAATGCTCCGAGGAGGGAGTGCTTCAAACCAGTCGCGGGCATTTCCGATCAAGGTTGAATTGAACATTTGGCACCATATGGGCATGGGCCATCGCTCAATTTTAGCCTGAGTATCAAATATTTTAAGGTGATCCACTGGATCACCAGACCCATCATAAGTCTTGATACACGCCGGCATGCGACGCTTGGTGTCCTCATAATAGTTCCTTATGCGGAGGGTGAACGGGTCTTCCCTGGGATCCGCCCATGGCCGGGTAAGCCTAGGGTCATCCCATGGTTCACACCACGGACGCGAAAGATCCTCCGCTTCCGCGTCTCGATAGTAAGGACGATCATAATAGCCATCATTGTTTGGTGGTGGTGGAGGAGTACGCCTAGGTCGGCGACGCTTAGGCGGATGGTCATCTGAGTCCTCTCCGGACGGGTCCGGGGATGGCGGCGGTGCCCCATCCTTTGCATAGGGGCTAGCCTTTTTCCCATTATTCATTCTGTCCCACACACTCGGGCGACGTGTGGTTCTGGCCAGCTCCCGATCTGGTCGCTCGGGTGAGCCATCCGACCTTTCTCCTTCTTGAGGCTGCGTTAATTCCTGTATAAGGCGGTCTCCTATACGCTCGAACACATTCCGGGGTTGAGGGGTTTCCTCAAAGGTCCCCTGCTCCTGGGGCCGAGCTCTCTTTTTCCTCCGATTTTGGGAGGATGTGGTTGGTCCAGAGTCGCCAAAGTTGAGTCTGGCTTGGAGGTTCCTCCCCAGATTCAACCTTGATGCTATCCCTGGGACGATTCTTTCGAAGTTCTGCGTGAGAACTCGAGTAAGATCATCCTCGCTGAGTGGTTGAGCTTCCACTTCTTCCTCCGTTGAGGGTCTGCGCGGTTCCTTGTTAGGAGGGTTTGGCGCACTTCCCGGATCAGGGTTGTCCAGGGTTGAAGTGGGCGGGGGTGTCACCGAGATCGTGCTCGTCACCCCTGCGGACTGAAGACCGCTACGGTTACCTGGCCCACCTGCGAGGCGGCTAGGTGATTGGTTGGGAATAAGAATCCCTTCCCCTGGGGACTTCCGATTCCCAGGATTCACGTTCCTGGGGTTAACTGGCGGATGCCCCTTCGTCATTGAAAAATCGAGATGAGGTTTTGTTCTAGCTTAGTGTTATGGTCCCACGGATGGCGCCAACTTGTTGATGCAAAAGTTGGTTGATCCTTGCTAGACCCGAATTAGGTTTAATTCGGGTTGGCTGGGCTCCGGCTCCTGCACCAAGTGAATTGTTTGGTTGGGATCCTGCACACTAAACAACACGCGTTAAGCTTACCGTGGGAAGGTTTCCCACGATTAGACTCCGGCGTGAGAGTAAGTAATCGATTTAGGGTTATATGAGTTTAGAGTGTGAATCGTAATACCTTTGTGGAACCCTTGGAGGTTCCTTTTATAGGCAGTGAAACCCTAGTGGGTTTTCACTGATGCTTCGGCCCTAAGGAAGAGATAATCACCAGATTTTAGAATGATTGTTATCTTCTAATCTTGGTAGTGAATATCCTCTCTTATTGGGATAAAGATATTCCAGACAGAATATGATTCTGTCTGATCTTATGTCGGCCGCCTTGGGCCGTGGGCCGCACACATGTGCGGGTACTCTTCACTCAAACCCATAAGCCTGAATGACATTTATCCACCCATCTGTGATGGGCCGGATACGGGTAGTACCCGTGAGCCGGGCTCATGACCTGGTTGGGGACTATACGTCATCAGTTCTGATATAAGCCCATGACCGAGAAAAATTAATTTCTCGTTGTTGAGGATGAGTCAAAGACTTTCCTTTCTTTGGGGACCGGGTTATAGTCTGACATGTGACTATAAGCCATTATGAGAAGAAAGTAGAAAAGACATGTTTTGAAAACATTTTAACTCTCATTCGAACTTTATGTACGTACCCGTGTCGTTATTGAGCGACATTTCTAAGTGCGTCCATATTATCGATGCTGAGAGACATGTCGGAGAAGAATATTTTTGATATTTTTTGAAAGATTTTCTCATTTTTTATTTTGTTTTTATAGGTTTTCTATTTTTGTATTTTGATTTTCTGATAGATATATACAAGGTTACTGCGAATGTGCAAGACGTTCAATTTCATCTGGAGTGAAACTACGCATACCTAGTCGACGAACCAAGAATTCAAATCTTTCTTGAGAAAGAGCTTTGGTTAAGATGTCGGCTAGTTGGTAGTCCGTCTTGACAAAATACAGTTCGATCGTTCCTCTTTCCACATGCTCCTTTATGAAATGCAATCGGACAGCTATGTGCTTGGTCTTGGAGTGTTGGACCGGGTTGAAGGATATGGCTATGGCTGATTGTGAATCACAATAAATAGGAACTTTGTTAAAGTGAAAGCCATAATCCGTGAGTTGTGTTCTCATCCAAAGGACTTGAGCACTACACACAGATAGAGACACATATTCTGCTTCCGTGGTGGACAACGCCGTACAGTTTTTCTTTCTTGATGACCAGCTCACTAGCTTCTCGCCTAAGAATTGTGCTCCACCGGAAGTGCTCTTGAATGTATCATGACACCCTGCATGGTCGGCATCTGAAAAACCAGTGAGATTAAAACCAGAATCCTTCGTATACCAGAGACCCATGTTAATGGTTCCCCGGAGATAACGAAAGATCCTTTTAACCTCCTTGAGGTGCTTCTCGGTTGGCTTCGCCTGGTACCGAGCACATAAACAAGTAGCATGCACAATGTCCGGTCTGCTTGAGGTTAAGTACATAAGGGACCCCATCATGCTTCGGTATTTTGTAGCATCTACAAATGTCCCTTTCTTATCCAAATCAAGCTTGTGTTTAGTGTCCATTGGAGTACCAATAGGATCACAGTTTTCCATGCCAAATTTCGTTAGAATCTCAAGCACATACTTGGACTGATTTATTAAAATACCACGGGGGGATTGGTGAACTTGGAGACCAAGAAAGAACGTCATTTCCCCCATCATGGACATTTCGAATCGAATTTTCATAAGGTCAGCAAATAATATGGAATATTTTGGGTTAGTAGAACCAAATATAATATCATCTACATAGACCTGAGCCACCAAGATGTCGTTGCCGTAGTGCTTGATAAACAACGTTGGATCAATGGTTCCTTTGCTAAAGTGATTTTGGAGAAGAAATGATGATAGTTCGTCGTACCATGCCCTCGGTGCTTGTTTCAAACCATAAATTTCCTTTTTCAACTTGTAGACATGGCTTGGATGATCGGTGTTAATGAAACCTTCAGGTTGACATACGTACACATCTTCTTTTAACGGTCCATGCAAGAAAGCCGTCTTTACGTCCATTTGATACACAGTGAACGATTTGTGTGCAGCATATGCCAAGAAAATCCTAATAGCTTCCATCCGAGCAACCGAGGCGAAGGATTCAGCGAAATCAATTCCCTCCTGCTGTTTATAACCTCTCACAACTAACCGAATCTTGTTCCTAATGACCGTTTGCTCCTCATCCATCTTGTTTTTGAATAACCATTTTAGGGTAAGCGGATCGATATTGTCAGGTCGAGGTACTAACTCCCATACATCAAGCCGGATGAACTAATTGAGTTCTTCTTGCATAGACTCAATCCATGATGCATCGGTCATTGCTTCTTTCACACTTGTTGGTTCCATTGTGCTGACTGATAGTGCATAGATACACATATCACCATCGGTACGCAGCTGATTTCATGTTGAGACTGGTCGTGAGAGATTGCCAATCACTTGAACCAAAGGATGATTCTTAGTCCATTTGTGTTCATGTGGAAGTGTATGAGAAACTTGATGCGAGCTCGACGGATCCACATATGGTGTTGAAGGCTGAGTAGAACTTGTGGAAGCCACAAATGGATTAACAAACTCGTGTTCGTTGAGCATCGCATTGTTTGCATTTTCAGCAACTATTTCATTCTGAAGATGAACATGAGTAGGAATTTGCTGAGAATGTTGTTGAGTTGCGTCAGCAGTCGGAGAAGTTGTTGGAATGTTTGTGTCAATATGGTTGAGGTTGACGTAGATGGTGTAGAAGTAGATGTCGTTGGTGTAGATGCAGTCGGAGGTTCTTGAACTACCGTAGCAGGTGCAGCCGGGGCATTTTGAGGAATACAAAATGACGAAGGACCCTCCATATATTCATCATAGATTGGCCCAAATAAAACTTCCAAGTCACGTTCCGATGGTTGTAACGATGAGATTGCTGACGGTGCAAATTGAAGCGCGAGTCCTGAAATTACGTGTCCAGAAGTCTGACCTTGAAGCTCGGGATGTGAACTTCTATGCTGAGAGGCCATACCCGAGAGTTCATCAAAGGTAACGTTCATAGTCTCCATTACCTTTCTGGTCCTTAGATTATAAACCCTGTAAGCACAAGCAGCTGAAGAATAACCAATGAAAAAGCCAATATCACCTTTAGGTTCAAGTTTACCGATACCTTCACGATCATTCTTGGGATAACATAATGCACCGAAGACATGTAAAAATGAGATATCCGGTTTTCTTCCATTAATGATCTCGTAAGGTGTTTTGTTGAAACGAGTGTGAATTATGGATGGGTTTTGAGTATAACATGCAGTTGCTATAGCGTCAGCCCAAATAAATAACGGTGCACTGGAGGATAGAAGCATCGTTCGAGCAGCTTCAACTAACGTACGATTCCTCTGTTCCACAACTCAATTTTGCTCTGGATTTCTTACAGCCGAAGTTTGATGAGAAATCCCAACTTCGTCAAAATAAGCTTTCAATTTCTGATTGGTGAATTCTGTGCCGTTATCCGTTCTCACAATAATGACAGGGGCTTGCAGTAGTACTGATGTTTTCTTCAGGAAATTAATAATTACATCAGGGGCTTCATCTTTCGAAGCAAGAAAATGAACCCATGTGTAACGAGAATAGTCATCCACAATGACAAGGACATACCGCTTTCCATTAATGCTTTTGATTCTCATTAGGCCACACAAATCCATATGTAGGAGATGTAACCTATTCGTTGAGTTGGGAACATGTTTGGGTTTGTGAGGCTTCTTCTTACTTTTACCTTGCTCACATGAAGGACAAAGATGGTCTTTTGTATATTTGAACTTTGGAAGACCGGTAACGAGATCATCTTTCGCGAGTTGGGTGATGGCATCGAAATTGAGATGTGATAAACTTTGAAGCCATAACCATGACTTTGTTGATGTGGCTCGGGCCATGAGACAAATTGGAGAAGCAGCAGAAAATTGAAAAAGATCAATGGTGTAAAGGTTGGTGGTACGATTTCCTTTCAACAAATCAATTCCTTCAAGATCTCTTACAAAACATGTATGACTTCTGAAAGCAACCTCCAAGTCTGAATCACAAAATTGCCCAACCTAGAATAAATTATGTCCCAAGCCATCAACAAAAGAGACTCTGGTGATGATTATATTTCCCCAATGAAGATCGCCATAGCCTAGAATTACCGCAACATGATCATTTCCAAATCGAACAGTTCCCATGAAACGTCATACAAAGTTTTTGAGAAGGCTTCGATTCCCAGTCATATGTTTGGAACAGCCCGAGTCCACGCACCAGAGACAAATTTCAACAGCCTGCCAATGATAAGAGAAGAAAATATTTTGGCAACCGATGAAATAGGTTCCTGTAGGGTTAGATGATAATTAAGCCATATCACATACCGACGTTTCACAGTCAGTATGATATCTACTAGTGTCGATAATTTTGCCACTACAGTCAAAATTTCTACCAGTAGGCAACCATTTAGAGGTGAATCTAGGGCTACTAGGCTTAGCAAGACTTTCTGTGGACCCTACATGCGTACTTTTTAGAACATACACCTTAGCCTTAGGAGTGTGTTGTTGTTCACTGACTGACAACTTTTCAATTCGAGTGTAACCACCATAATTCAAACCATTCATAGTCAAACCACAAGCATCATGACTAAAAGTAAAGAAACATTTATTACATTTAGCACAAATAACTTCATATTTTTCATTCCGAATAGCAAGCTTAAAGTCATTACATTCAGATGAATTAGGTTTCTAATTATGATAAAAAGCGGTAAATTCCTAGGGTGTTCTTCTACTTCCACATTATTGATCTTGGGGCGACTACTTCTAGAGGCAAACGGGAACCTATCATTCCTTGTATTGCTCGTAGGCTGTGGCCTTCTGCTCTTAGTGTAGTTGTTTATTCCTGTAGAAGAAGACACGCGTCTATTAGAATTAGCACTTTTTAAATCAATAACTTGTGGTTGAGTTATAGTGATCGGTTTTGTCCTAACGCTTGCTTTACGTTGTTTGCTAGGCACAGAGTGAGAGCTAACACGAAACATTCCTGGGGCAATCATAGCAGTTTTCGTTCCAGCAACCTTGGGAAAAGGTGTCACAGCAATACGAGTGGGTCCCGAGGTTGCTGGTGTCTGAATCATACTATGCTCAGAAGTCGTATCTTTTAATAAGGCTTTTAACTTACAGTTCTCACAGATTTTATCAAAAAGTTTCTGATAGATAGACTTACTTTGTTCAACAGCCCGCTTATATGAAACAACAACAGATTCTAAATCTGCAATCTTAGCCTTAAGCTTCTGAACATTACCATCACTAGCACTCTCTAGCCCTGAAGAGGCCAAATTTGTTTCCGTAACCCCTCCTAACTGAGCCTGCAACCGTGTGATTGTTTGTTACATTTCATTGTAAGCTTTTTCATACGAAATCTTGTCATATTTGCATTCATCACATTTTTGACAAATTTATTCCAAAGATCGGTGAATTATTTATCCTTTTTAATGACATAAGATTCCATTTTCTCTTTCATAAGATCAAGCTCAGTTTGGAGGTTTTTATTATGCGACATAGAGGTACCTAACTCAACAGGGCTACTATCAATACAATCACGTGCTTTAGAGAGGCGTTCAAGATCATTTTCCAAAACTTAGATTTTATCAAGAGATTCATCAGCTTCCTTCGCCAAATATTTAAAGTCTTCAACAAAGTTGGCAAATTCTTTTAGAAAAGCGTTTTCCAAATTGCCTAACCTAGCATCAACTTGATTAATAATCGGATTAATATAGTTTTGAAGAATTTTATGGACCTCAATCTGAACAGGTGATGTAAAATTTCCTCCAGTTATTTGAATTAACAACACGTTTAAGGATGACAAATTTATCTTTAAGCTCGTTTAGAAATCGGCGTGTGATACTCGGTTTAGGAGGGTCATCAGACAATTCCTCACTTGGTAGCAAAAGCATTTCATTACTCGTTTTAGACCGAAACAAAACAGTTAGAGGATTAACTTTCGGATAGTAAACGGGTGTCACTTCTTTATCAAGCTTTTTCATTCTTAAACGAGTCTCTACAGCAAGTTCAGTAGTTTCCTCGGAATCATGCACACTAGGAGGATCATGCTCATTAGACAATAGCACACTACCATTATATAAAGTTTCATTAATGGCCTGAACTTGCTTAAGGTATCCGGGATTAGGGGGAAGAGGACAACCTAAAGCCAATTTGTATCGAGTGTAATTTATCTCATTCACTTTTGGTGCGAGCATATTTATCGTCTGCATAGTTTGGACACGTTTTACTAAAAGGTTTTCTAATTCTCTAATCCTATCCTGAGCTTTGCAAAAATCTTCCCATCTTCTTGAATTTTGAAATCATGTTTCAGCTTTTTTCGTTCTTCTTTTAAACCCAAAATAATAGATTTTTTAGTTGAAAGCTGTTTATTAAGAGAAGTGATTTCATCATTCAATTCGCTTATCTTTTTAGCACTACTTAAGTGTAAGGTATTTAATTTCTTAGTTGTGCATTTTTCTTGATAAACTGATGTAGCATGAGCTTGTTCAAGTTCCTTGATTTTAGCATGATGAATCTCAAAACTTTTCTCCCGTTCCTTATATCCCGAAAGCTCAGTGGTCAATTTGGCATTAGTTTCTCTAAACTTATTATTAACCACCGTAGCATGATCTACATCCTTAGCAAGCTTATCAAATAGAGATTTATAATACGCATGTGTCTCATCAGGAAGGGTTGTAGGCTGAGCAACTTGATCCACACTAAGGTCCACACTAGGCTCATTCGAAATAGTATTACTATTATTCATTTGATCCTCGTGTGTCTCAATGTAGGGCTCAAGCATCTCAGTATAATCTTCCTCCTGATTATACATATTATATATATCATTATCATCAAAACTTGGGTGTACCTCAGAGGGACCGTCTGAATCATAGACAGGAGCTCTGTCATCATGCAATCCTGAGGTTGATGCTTGCTGTAAGTTTGCCATCAAGATGTAGTTGGCATTCACTTCTTCTTCCTCGTCATATTCTGCAGCAGAAGCCATAAGATCAAATTCCTCAGCTTGAAGTGGAATCCCTGCCTCTTCTTTTTGTGCTATGAGAAGCTGTGTCTGAAGATAAGCAGCATCCCTCTTCTTTTTGGCTGTGCAATCTCGAGCATAATGACCAAATCCCCTGCAGTTGTAGCACTAAACCTGACGATTGTTGTTTCCATTTCCCGTACCAGTATTCTCAGCCCTTGCAGCCACAATGTTTCCCATCTGGTTACCAACCGCTGGCACAACTATTAACCCATTCTGATTACCCGCATTCGGAACACCCGGATTTTGACCGCGGTTTTGACCATACTGATTTCCTGCATTAACAACGGTCTGCCCGGCATTCTGACCATATTGTTAAAACTGAGTCCCCGTGTTTCCAGCAACTACCAATTGGCGATCTTGATTCGCATTCATGAAAGGTTGAGCAATCTGCCTATTTCTAGTGTTCGAGGAGATTCTCTGATTTTTGTTGGTGGGGTTAATGGTGAATTTGAATGCCTTTGCAAGAAGGGCAAGACCAGTATTAATAGCATTAGTAGGATCGGTGATGTCATCAAAACAGGCAATGGGTTGTTGTAAGTAATTCATAGCAGCATGAGGTTGATATCCATAAGCAGTGAGTTTTTGTTGTTGTTGTGGCATGAAGTTACTTGATTAGGGTTGATGGTAGGGTACCATGGGATATGACATAGATGATGGAGAGTTTGCCATAAAAGCCAATGGATCTTGTGTTTTGGTACGTCTTTCTGCCCTAACTTCGTTAGCTTCATCTTGATTCATCTTCAAATAGTCATATACTTGAGTATAGTCCACGACATGAAGATCCTTGGTTTGATTGACAAGAGTGACATATCGTGACAATTCAGAAGGAAGATTATCAAGAAATTTGATGTTGGCAGCAATTTGTGCAGGTTCATGTTTGTTTCTTCTAGGATGATTCATGAGGGTTGAAAACTGATGATAATAAGGTTCAATTTTTTCCCCTTTAGTAGACGTAAATTTCTCCCATTCATGAAGCAACTTAGTTTCCTTTTCTTGTAAACCAATTTCATTGCCCTTCATCATTTTCTAAAACCTAAGCCACATCTCGTGTGATGTTTCACAACTATCAACAGCAGCATAAACATCTTCAGGAAGTCCCATAAGAATGACTTGAATTGCTTGATCATCAACGTCGAGTTGTTTGGATTCAGCTTCAGTTAATTCTTCATCCGTTTGCTCATGACTAGAGTCAGCCATTGGGTTAGCATTCGTAGGGTCCCCAGGTACAATAATTATTCTTCTAACATACGGACCCTTTTGAATCGAGTTGACAATCAACTTTCCCAAAGGTTTATATTTTGCATAACGAAGGAGACGACTAGCCCATGTAGTGTAGTTCTCCTTGGTAAGCATGGGTGGACGATTCTCAGTACCCGCAGCATAAATATCTTGTTGAGACGTCATCGTAGAAGTCGTGTGAAAAACAGGATCTCAGTTCGTAGAAAACGTGTGTAGTTGTTGAAATTCCGAAACTTCTGATTTTTTTTAGTCCGACAATAAATTCCTCAGTCCGACAAAACGGTAAGCTGAAAAATTTTGTATCACCAAATTTTGAAATTGAGTTAGAAATAGCCAAAACAAGTAGGGAAAAAATTTGATTTTACTTGACCTAAAAAATTTTAACTCTTTTTTTAATATTCGTGTAAACTATGTGCCGGGACAAGTCTAGATGGTGGCTAAGTCTAAAAATTACTCAAACAAAAATTCCATCGGAATGCCCATCGGAATATTCTATCAGAATGTTGATCGGAATGATCTATCGGAATGTTGATCGAAATGATCTATCAGAATGGTATCGAAATATTCTATCGGAATGTGGATCTATCGGAATACCCCTTCTATCGGAATTTCCTTCTATCGGAATGTAGGATCTGTCGGAATGCACCAAGTATCGGAATGTGATACTATCGGAATCCTGATCGCAATATGGTTAAAAATATTTGGACAGAGTAACGTCTCAATAACCCTTAAAAACCGTCGCAATCCTCGATCGCAATGAGCGGTCGGAATAATCGTCGGAATAAGGTGTCTGAATCCTTGTGATCGCAAAGTAAAACCCTTGGGTTATTGCGATCGAGCCTTACTTTCTTGTACTTTCCGCTGGAATCAGTTGCAAGAAATTCGGAAAGTTGAAAACAAGAGAATACTTAACTTTTGAACCAAATGATTTGTGTTTTAACCAATCCAAGATACTCAAATCACTAATACACGAATAAAGAAGGTATACGACTTAAGAACACTAAAAACACGAAAAAATTTTGAAGCTTTGGTAAGAAAAAATCAAAAACTCACGAAATGCTTAAATACGAATCCCTTGGCGAATGATACCACTTGTAGGACGTAACACACGACTTATATAGAACAAGAAATAAAGAAGAAGATTAAACCAAAAAAGAAAGATTAGATTAGATGAAGGAAAAGAGAAAAACAAAAGGTTGTGAATTTCTAGTGAGAGAAAACACATATGTTTCTCTCTCTACAAACTATGGAATGGAAAACACACACCACAAATGAGGTGCCTTGGGCCTTTTATACTATACGTCTAATGTATGCAAGGCCTTCCTCATTTGTGAGTTCGGGACTAATTCCCGTTACATACATAACATTATGCTAGAACTCTCAACACCGTTAAGTAGCATTTTCCACGATCTTTGCAATGGTATTTTATATGACCATCACTTTAAATACTTCTAACAAAGTGATACCATTATACTCTTCTACACATCTACTTTATCATTCTATACTCTCGACAAAAATCTGACGACACATACTAAATGTACTAGCTCATTTACCCCATTTAGACTCGTCAAACGTTTATGAAACGACTCGAGGAACTAACCTACTATCTATAAAAATTTCTCTAACAAGTTTATCAAATGACTTTAGTTTTAAAGTTCCCTGCCCGACTCATCTTTGAACTACAAAAACCGGACAGTTTTACGTCATCGACTCATACAACCGTTTTAACTTCTATAAACGACTCCATTTGCAAAACGGACACTTAGGTTTGAAAATAGAATAACCCTCTAGGGTTTATAATTTTTAATCATTCCTTGAGTCATTTTAAAACTCATTCTATAGTCCCCGAAATTCGATCCAAATATCGACAACAACTATATGTCGTCCCGATACTCGTCTCCCGGTACACGATTAATCAAAACATCATAACTTCTCGCTCGTTTGGAGCTCGAAGCTCTACTTTATATCAAATCGAAGCTAATCGAATTCTATACAGCCCTATGCTATTAGTTGAGCCATAATCAAATTATAAGGTACCCAAAATACCCTTTTTCCTACTGATCTAAATTACCCTTCAAAATATTGCATGAAATCATGTTTTTAACCAAAACCAACCATTTTTATCTTCATCTTATAACCCTAATAACAACATAACTCATCTATAACACTTGTATCATTCTCAAAATCAAAAACCCAAAATCAAAAACAAGTTTTTAGTAAAAACTAGCATGATAATTTCTTGATCATCACCAACAACACATGCATGATCATAAACTTGACCTACCAACCCTAGAAAAATCAAACTCCATGCATGTAAATAAATTTAGTACCAAAAGAAGCCTCTTTCAATTCTAAGATAGGGACTTTAATTGTTTTTGAATGGATCAAGCTTGATTTTGCAAGAAAAATGATTAAAGGGGTGTTAGGAGGTGATGACAAAAGAAAAAGAAAGGAAGGAGGAAAAGATTTTTCTAGTTTTTGTTATATATGAGAAAAGTTGGTGATAATTTAGCTTTTATATGGTGGTGGAGGGACCTTTCTTGCCAATTTGTGATAGTTATGGTCCAAAATGAAAATAGTTAGCTAAAAAGCAGGAAATGACTATTAGTCAATTTTGAAAATATTCACGGGGATTGGGTTTCATAAAAATACTTCTCAAAAGTTAAAACGTATCTAAAATATAATAATATCGTCTCCCGGACTCAACTTACCACGTCATTCAAAAGTAAACATCAAAAACGACAAACATCAAACAACTGATAATAAAACGTAAAATATTGGGCATCCATCGACATCACACTTGCTAATACTCCTTATACTTATTAAAGATAAAATATAAGTCTCCTAACATCGGTTCAAACTTAAACCTCCAAAAATAAAAATCATTCAAACTCATCAAAAATTTCAAAAATAGTCGTAAAGTAAGATTAAGCAATAACGTCGGATTCAGGTTATCACATGGACCTCAACCATCCATACTTATTCCCATGATTGTAAAATTCTATCTATGATATCTTTCCATTGAAATTTAACAAGTATGGATTGAACCATAATCATCCATACTTAGTCACATGTTTTCTTCGAATTTTGTGGACTAAACCATAGCAGTCCACACCATCCAATGTTAATGTGATAACTTGAAACCGAGGTCATTGCTTAATCTTACTTTACGACTATTTTTTAAATTTTTGATGAGTTTGAATGATTTTTATTTTTGGAGGTTTAAGTTTAAACCGATGTTAGGAGACTTATATTTTATCTTTTATAAGTATAAGGAGTATTAGCAAGTGTGATGTCGATGGATGCTCAATATTTAACGTTTTATTGTCGGTTGTTCGATGTTTGTCGTTTTTGATGTTTTCTTTTGAATGACGTGTTAAGTCGGGTCGGGAGACGATATTATTATATTTGAGATACGTTTTAACTTTTGAGAAGTATTTTATGAAACCCGAGCTTCGTGAATATTTTCAAAATTGACTAATAGTCATTTCCCGCTTTTTAGCTAACTATTTTCATTTTGGACCACAACTATCACAAATTGGCAAGAAAGGTCCCTCCACCATCATATAAAAGCTAAATTCTCACCAAATTTTCTCATAGATAACACAAACTAGAAAAATCTTTTCCTCCTCCCTTTCTTTTTCTTTTGCCGTCACCCCCTAACACCCCTTTAATCATTTTTCTTGCAAAATCAAGCTTGATCCATTCAAAACAATTAAAGTTCCTATCATAGAATTGAAAGAGGCTTCTTTTGGTACTAAATTTAGTTACATGCATGGAGTTTGATTTTTCGAGGGTTGGTAGGTCAAGTTTATGATCATGCATGTGTTGTTGGTGATGATCAAGAGATTATCATGCTAGTTTTTCACTAAAAACTTGTTTTTGATTTTGGGTTTTTGATTTTGAAAATGATACAAGTGTTAGAGATGAGTTATATTGTTATTAGGGTTATAGGATGAAGATAAAAATGGTTGGTTTCGGTTAAAAACATGATTTCATGCAAGATTTTGAAGGGTAATTTAGGTCAGTAGGAAAAAGGGTATTTTTGGGTACCTTATGATTTGATTAAGGATTAACTAATCTCGTAGGGTTGTAGAGAATTCTATTAGCTTCGATTTGATATAAAGTAGAGCTTCTAGCTCCAAACGAGCGAGAAGTTATGATGTTTTGATTATTCGTGTACCGGGAGACGAGTATCGACACGACATATAGTTGTTGTCGATATTTGGATCGAATCTCGGGGACTATAGTATGAGTATTGTAATGAGTCAAGGACTGATGAAAAAGTATAAACCCTAGAGGGTGAGTCTATTTTCAAACCTAAGTGTCATTTTTGCAAATGGAGTCGTTTATAGAAGTTAAAACGGTTGTATGAGTCAATGACGTAAAACTGTCCGGTTTTTGTAGTTCAAAGATAAGTCGGGCAGGGAACTTTAAAAGTAAAGTCATTTGATAAAATTGTTAGAGTATTTTCTATAGATAGTAAGTTAGTTCCTCGAGTCGTTTCATAAACATTTGACGAGTCTAAAGTGGGTAAATGAGCTAGTACATTTGGTATGTGCCGGCAGATTTTTGTCGAGAGTATAGAATGATAAAGTAGATGTGTAGAAGAGTATAATGGTATCACTTGTATCGCTTTCTCTCGAGTTTTTCATGATTTCATGTGTTTGAGTTTGATATTCTTATTTATGGTTTATTTCTCGAGTCATTATTAATGAACGCGCCTTATTTGATAAGTTGCGGTTCTTGTGTGTGAAAGGCATCCTCTATCATCGACGATCATCTCGCTAGGTCTCATATACTAAGGTGAGTCTATAGCCTCGCTTTTCATGCTAGCTACTAAATGTTTTACTACCCGCGAGGGGGATACATGCTATTTGAAAATAAATGAACACAAGTCATGATTAATTGTTTGGACCCAAATGTTTCTTATGTTGCCTTGAATTGTATTGAGTACCTTGTTGCTAAAGACCCTAAATTCATGAACCATTAACTATGTTCTGACTTGATGTTGTGAGTTGGGAATAGTCGCTTATTCAAATGATAGTACTATTGGGTTGACCACCCTATCTGAGACCAGGGCATTACGTTGAATAACCTTTGGGAAGGATAACTTACGTGAATGAGATTTGAGTATATATCTAGCAACTAATACCCTATAGGGGCAATGGTTTTATCTAGTCATGCTGGCATTTGGCGTGGGTGACTAATTGGTTTAGGGGTCGGTGTCATGAGCTTAAATACAATGAGTTACCTTGATATAGATTGTGATCACGACAATTCTATAACATGATTATGATTGATTTTCTTCTTGTGTTCAAATATCATTTGTTAAACCTATGGACTCGCTCAACATTATTGTTGACTCGTTTAAGCATGTGTTTTAGGTAATCGAAGGTGATTGATGGCGGAGCTTTGCTGCGGATGTTGTGGGTTTGCTTTTTTAAGTATTATGGTCTAAAACAATTTCTATCCTTTTACTATTGAACAATTTGTCTAAATGTTTATGTAATGTACTGAAACTTGTTGGTTTGATGGTCGAGATCTGTGGGGACTAAACGCTTTACTTTGGTGTCGTTTTAGTACATTATGGATGAAACTATGTTTTAGACAATGTGTGAAATCTTATTTATATTTTATGTATGAGCGTCTCTTTTGAGTCGTTCAATATATCTTGTGTGTGATGATACTTGTGTTTAGCACCTAATTATGTATTTCCGATGCGCAGTGTAAATTGGAGGTGTTAAAGATTGGTATCAGAGCTACAAGTTATAGAGAACTAGGTCGATTTTGAAAATTGTCCTAAACTATAACTTTGGTGTCGAAAGTATTTATTTTTCAAAAGCACACAACTTCTCTGCAATGCTCCGGTAAGATCACTTTTAGTTTTGTTTTGTATTATAGATGTATCCTTCTGAACTGAAATGATTTCCCAAGTATTTATTAAGTAAATACTATAATATTTTATCAGGTTATTGAAAGGGCGCTAAGTGCTTGTCATTATCATATTTTATTTTTGGGAGCATTGCATAAACATCATTTGTATTGCATTGCATATCATGGGTTACGTATAACATTTGCATGCTCATGCATTGCATATTAATTTTTAACAATGACCTTAAGTATCCTTGAACCATATAATTGTAGAAAATGGCTGATATACCATGTGAGGATGATTGGATTGAGATGAGTGACATACTAGGAGGTGAGGAAGTAGATAACTTTGGTGATAGTGACGATGAGGAGCCCTATGAATATCTGGATGATGGGATTGCTCCTACTATAGTGGGACTAGGGATGGCAAAAAACCCAAACCCGATGGGGAAACCCGAAACCTAGAATAATTGGGGCGGGGTGGGTTAACTTTATTGGGTTATGGGGCGGGTTTGAGGCTTAAACGGGGATTTTTAATCGGGTTTAGAGCAAACGCGGGGAATAAGGTCCCCGACCCGCCCCGCCCGATTAATATACACATATACAAATATAAGTATTTTTATATAGTATTTTCTTACTATTTACGTCATAATAAATATTTCTTTAGTATTTTATCTACTCACTATTACAAATTATTATTACAGAAACTTGTTTAATGTCTTGTAAGTTCTTTGTGGTGTAACACATCATTATTTATGTATGATATTATTATTTTAAACTTTATAAGTCTTGTTTGTAATTCATTATTATATAATTAGTAAGTTTTTAATACTTTAAGCTTATTTCTAACAGTTTAAAAATAATAATAAATGTAAAATGATGCGGTTTTGAAAAAAAATTCACCCAAAGAGGGTACCTGATAAGATCCCTGATTAATACGAGGCGGGTTTAAGGGAGCATTGCGCCCCAACGGGGGCACCGAGATTAAATCCCCGACGGGGATCGGGGCGGGTTTGGGGAGAACTTTACTAATCGGGTTTGGGGATGGGAACGATCGCCCCACCCCAAACCCGCCCCGTTGCTATCCCTAAGTGGGACAAACTAAGCCTGAAGTGATTCAAGGTAGTTATGTTTCGAGAGCTACTGTTGTGCCACCGACTGTTCAGGATTGTCAGCGACCTGTTGTACGTTATTCTATGCCTACTTGTGATAGTTATTTGAGTGGTTTGCCTAGGGTTTCCCGTGTAAGGAATGATTTCTCTGCTGAGTCCAATAATGCTGCTAGTGCCCAATCTATCCATGACGATATTGCTAAGGTGTACTGTCCAAGTCCTAGATCTTATGAAGATATTTAATGGTTTCTTAAAAAGTTTGATAGGTCTTTGTTTGAAAGGTATGTAGTTTAAACCCGAGTGATCAAAAGGTTTGAGCAGAATGAAAGGCAGTTTGACAAGTTTGTTTCTAGTGTGAGAAGGTCAGAGTATGTTAGAGCTAGAGAAATGGATGAAGTTGCTAGTCTGCGAGCGATGGTGTTGAATCTGAGTGCCCAATTTGAAAGGTTTCATGAGGAGCAAGAAAGGAATACAAGGGTGAATGTGCGTGACCTACCAGTGAGGTCTTTTCCAAGTCAAGGTATGGTAATCAGGGATGTGTCGAGTCGTGCCGAGACCCATTCATTGGTGAAGCTGTGTGAAGGAACAAGCCGGAAATGAAAGGGAAAAGTGAAAGAAGACTTTGAGAAGGATGACAGCAGCAGTGATGACGTGCCAATGTACAAGAAGCTGCGGGGGATCACATGTTTAGTTTCTTATGTTGTTTTTATTAGCCTTGTTGTAATAGAACTTAAGTAGACTGGTACTGTAGTTTGTAATGAAACTTAATGACTTTTAAGTTTGCTGTGATGAAGGGTTGTATTGACATTACTTGTCACAATTTTTCAATGCGATCCAAATTACCTTCATGATCTATGATTTGTCTTTTAGTTCTTTTGTGATTTGGTTGATAATTCATTATGGATTGTTTTGTTTGTGCATGTAGTATCCATGATACGTCTTGATAAATAAATCCTTCTTCTTATCTTGATATGAATACTTACTTGTTCTTTTTCTTCTATGATGACACAGGAAGGAGTTGGGAGGCATTTTTCTGTCATTACTAAATTGTTGCTTAATTAATTCTCTAAACTTGCTGCCAAAATTGACAACTGCTACTGTGAGTACTATGATTGAGCAAGCTATTGCTAGAGCACTGGAAGCTAAACGTGCTGCAGGGAACCAAGAGACTGAGAATAGGAATGCTGCTGGTCAAGTTGGAGGGAATGCTGCTAATCCAGTTGAAGGTAATGCTGATGAGCCGATTGGAGGAAATGTTGTTGGTCAAGATGGAGGTAATGTTGTTGCTCAGCAAGTTCAGAAAGAATGTTCTTATGCTAGTTTCATGAAATGTGGACCTACCTAATTTCATGGTACTGGTGGTGCTTTGGAGTTAAGAAGGTGGATTGAGAAGATTAAAAGTACTTTTGAAATAAGTGGATGTTTAGAAGCCAATAAGGTGAAGTTTGCTGCAGCTACTTTTCAGGATGATGCTTTGAGTTGGTGGAATAGTCAGGTAGCTACAGTAGGTTTGGTTGAAGCTAATGCAAGAACATGGGCTGTGACCAAGGGACTGTTAACTGCTAAGTTTTTCCTGAGGAAGAGTTAGGTCAGTTGGAGGATGAGTTGAGGCATTTAGTGCTGAGGAATAATGATGTGGTGGCTTATACGAAAAAGTTTTCTGATTTGTATTTGTTGTGCCCTGATGCTTTTGCTGATGATCGAAAGAAGGTGACGCAGTATATCAGAGGTTTATCTAGTAATATCAAGGGGAGACTACTTCGTCGAAACCCAAGATTTTTATGAAGCTGTTCAGATGGGTCATGCTTTGATGGACGTTAAGCTGTAGGATCAAAAGGATAGTATTGCTAAGGGGAATAAGAGAAATTGGGAAGCTGCACATTCAAACCAAGGACAAAATAGAGAAGGTTATCAGAACAACAATAACCAACGACCAAATAGGAATCAACAATACAACTTTAGGAGGAATGATGGTGTTCGTGCTGCTACTAGACCCTAAGGTAACAAAGTGAACCCAAAGTATGGTCGATGCAGTCTGTATCATATTGGAAATTGTCCACCTGCTTGCAACAAGTGTGGGAAGGCCGGACATAAAGTGGAAGACTGTAGGAACAAGGGTGTGGCCACTGGAGCCAATGCTGTCAAGGTGGTTAATTGTTTTCGATGTGGAGGCCGTGGACATAAGCAAGGAAACTGTCCGAGGGTTGGCGCTCGACAGGGCAATGTTGTTGCTGTTGGGACTGCTGCTCCAGCCCATGTCGTGGGAGACGCTGACAAACCTCAAGGGCCAAATGTGGTGACTGGTATGTTCTTACTCGATGCTTGTTATGCTAGTGTGTTATTTGATTCTGGATCCGATAGAAGTTTCGTAGATGCTAGATTTAGTTAGCTATTAGATAGAGAGCTAGTAAGATTGACAACTAGTTATAATGTGGAGTTAGCTAATGATAAGGTTGTTAGCACTAGTTCTATACTAAAAGGTAGTTCCTTGAAGTTTGGGAATTATGTGTTTAGTATTGATTTGATGCCCATAGAATTGGGATCTTTTGACGTGATTATTGGTATGGACTGGTTAGTTGCGAATGGTGTAGTGATTGTTTGTGGAGAGAGATTAGTTCAAATACCGTTAAGGAATAGGGTATTGACTGTGAAGGATGATGAGTGTACTTCTCGTTTGAGAGTTGTTTCTTGTTTGAAGATGATGAGGTATATAGAAGAGGGTTGTGAAATGTTTCTTGCCCAAATAAGTAATGATGGTGTGAATGAGAGGAAACTAGAGGATGTGCCTGTGATTAGAGAGTAGACTGAGGTTTTTCCTGAAGATTTATCAAGATTACCACCGCATCATGAAGTTGAGTTCCGTATTGAATTAGTGCCGGGAGTTGCGCCTGTTGCTCTTGCAGCGTATCGTTTAGCGCCGTCTGAGATGAAGGAATTATCTGATCAATTGAAGGAATTAATGGATAAGGGATTTATTAGACCAAGTTCGTCACCGTGGGGTGCTCCTGTGTTGTTTGTTAAGAAGAAAGATGGTTCGTTTCGAATGTGTATTGATTATCGGGAACTTAACAAATTGACTGTCAAGAATCGATATCCATTACCGAGGATTGATGATCTTTTTGATCAGATGCAAGGGTTAAGTGCATACTCGAAGATCGATTTGAGATCTGGGTATCATCAACTGAGAGTTAGGGAAGAAGATATTCCTATAACAGCTTTCTGTACTCGATATGGACATTTTGAATTTCAAGTGATGCCTTTTGGGTTAACGAATGCGCCTGCCGTATTCATGGACTTGATGAATCGTGTGTGCAAGCCGTATTTGGATGAGTTTATTATCGTGTTCATTGATGATATTCTCATTTATTCCAAGAGTTAAGAAGAACATGAGAAGCATTTAAGGATAATTTTGGAACTATTAAAGAAAGAGAAGTTGTATGCGAAGTTCTCTAAGTGCGAGTTTTGGTTGAAATCAGTGCAATTTCTGGGGCACGTGATTAACAGTGAAGGTGTTCGTGTGGATCCTGCTAAGATTGAGGCAATCAAAGATTGGTCGGGTACCAACAACGCCAACTGAGGTTCGCCAATTTCTTGGTCTAGCAGGGTATTATAGAACGTTTATCGAGAAGTTTTCACTAATTGCTAAACCATTGACCAAGCTTACTTAAAAGAATAGGGTATTTGAATGGGGATTAGAAGAAGAAGCTGCATTTAATACGCTGAAGGATAAGTTGTGTTCTGCGCCAATTTGTCTTTGCCAGAAGGATCTGAAGATTTTGTAGTGTATTGTGACGTGTCTCATAAAGGATTTGGAGCTATGTTGATGCAAAGGGAGAAAGTAATAGCTTATGCGTCGAGACAATTGAGGAAGCATGAAGAGAATTACACTACTCATGATTTAGAACTTGGAGCTGTGATTTTTGCTTTGAAGTTGTAGAGACACTACTTGTATGGAACCAAGTGTGTGGTTTTCACTGATCATAAGAGTCAGCAACATATTTTGGATCAAAAGGAATTGAATATGAGACAAAGGAGATGGGTAGAATTGCTGAGTGACTACGACTGCGAGATACGTTACCACCCTGGTAAAGCGAATGTGGTAGCTGGTGCACTTAGTAGAAAGGAAAGAGATAAGTCTTTAAGAGTTAGAGCTTTGGTAATGAGGCAAAGTATTGATTTGACGGAGATGATATTGAAAGCCCACGCTAATGGTCTGAAGAAAGAGAATGTTGAGGCAGAAAATCTGGGTAGAATGTTGAAACCGTTTTTTGTAGTAAGGCCGAATAGAATGAGATATTTTGAGAACAGGATTTGGTTACCATTGTGTCCGTCTGAGAAAGGTGCTTTACGAGTGCGAGATTTAGTGATGAATGAATCTCATAAGTCTAAGTATTCAATACATCCTGGATCGGACAAGATGTATCAAGACCTTAAGAAAGTATATTGGTGGCCGAATATGAAGGCAGATATAGCCCAGTATGTTAATAAGTGTTTAACTTGTGCGAAAGTGAAGGCTGAACATAAGAAGCCGTCTAGATTATTAGTGCAACCTGAAATTCCTGAGTAGAAATGGGAGAAGATTACTATGGATTTTTTAACAGGTTTGCCAAGGACATCTAGTGGTTGTGATATGATATGGGTGATTGTAGATAGATTGACTAAGTCTGCTCACTTTTTACCAATGAAGAAGACCGATAGTATGGAGAGATTGACGACATTGTATGTGAAGGAGATTGTCTGTCGACATGGTGTGCCTTTGTCGATAATTTCATATCGTGATAGTAGGTTTACTTCAGAGTTTTAGAAATATCTGTAGAAAGCGATGGGAACGGAGTTAAGTTTGAGTACAACATATCATCCGGAGATTGACGGACAAAGTGAAAGGACGATTCAAACGTTAGAGGATATGCTTCGAGCGTGTGTGATTGACTTTGGAAATAGTTGGGATAGACATTTGACGTTGGTTGAATTTTCGTATAATAATAGTTATCATGCGAGTATTAAAGCCGCACCATTTGAAGCTTTGTATGGACGCAAGTGTAGATCTCCAGTTTGTTGGAGTGATGTAGGAGAGAGTCAACTGACTGGACCTGAAATGATATTTGAGACAACTGAAAAGATTGTGCAAATTAAGAATCGTTTGTTATCTGCTAGAAGTAGACAAAAGAGTTATGTTGATAATAGAAGGAAACCGTTAGAATTTGAAGTAGGAGATATGGTTATGCTGAAAGTATCGCCATGGAAGGGAGTGATTCGTTTTGGAAAGAGAGGAAAGTTGAGCCCAAGATATATTGGACCTTTTAAGATTATCCAAAGGATTGGATTGGTTGCTTATAAGTTAGAATTGCTGGATAAACTTAGGGCTATTCATAACACTTTTCATGTGTCTAATCTGAAGAAGTGTTTAGCGGAAAGGGATTGGGTAATTCCATTGGAGGAAATTCAACTTGATGATAAGTTTCATTTTATAGAGGAACCTGTAGAGATTATGGATAGGGAATTTAAGAAATTGAAGCATAGTAGGATTCCGATTGTGAAAGTGAGATGGAATGCTAGACGTGGACAAGAGTTTACCTGGGAACGTGAAGACTTATTTAAGGATAAGTATCATCATTTTTTTAGAGAGGGTTAAGCGCCAAGGACGTCGCTCTTTTTAAGAAGGAGGGGATGTGATAACCTGAAACCGAGGTCATTGCTTAATCTTACTTTACGACTATTTTTGAAATTTTTGATGAGTTTGAATGATTTTTATTTTTGGAGGTTTAAGTTTAAACCGATTTTAGGAGACTTATATTTTATATTTAATAAGTATAAGGAGTATTAGCAAGCGTGATGTTGATGGATGCCCAATATTTTACGTTTTATTGTCAGTTGTTCGATGTTTGTCGTTTTCGATGTTTTCTTTTGAATGACGTGAAGTCGAGTCGGGAGACGATATTATTATATTGAGATACGTTTTAACTTTTGAGCATTATTTTTATGAAACCCGAGCCCCGTGAATATTTTCAAAATTGACTAATAGTCATTTCCCGCTTTTTAGCTAACTATTTTCATTTTGGACCACAACTATCACAAATTGGAAAGAAAGGTCCCTCCACCACCATATAAAATCGAAATTCTCACCAAATTTTTTCATAGATAACACAAACTGGAAAAATCTTTTCCTCCTCCCTTTCTTTTTCTTTAGCCGTCACCCCTAACACCCCTTTAATCATTTTTCTTGCAAAATCAAGCTTGATCCATTCAGAAACAATTAAAGTCCCTATCTTAGAATTGAAATAGGCTTCTTTTGGTACTAAATTTTGTTACATGCATGGAGTTTTATTTTTCTAGGGTTGGTAGGTCAAGTTTATGATCATGCATGTGTTGTTGGTGATGATCAAGAGATTATCATGCTAGTTTTTCACTAAAAACTTGTTTTTGATTTTGGGTTTTTGATTTTGAGAATGATACAAGTGTTAGAGGTGAGTTATGTTGTTATTAGGGTTATAGGATGAAGATAAAAATGGTTGGTTTTGGTTAAAAAACATGATTTCATGCAAGATTTTGAAAGGTAATTTAGGTCAGTAGGAAAAAGGGTATTTTTGGGTACCTTTGGATCTGATTATGGATTAACTAATTGCATAGGGTTGTAGAGAATTCGATTAGCTTCGATTTGATATAAACTAGAGCTTCTAGCTCCAAACGAGCGAAAAGTTATGATGTTTTGATTATTCGTGTACCGAGAGACGAGTATCGGCACGACATATAGTTGTTGTCGATATTTGGATCGAATCTCGGGGACTATAGAATGAGTTTTGTAATGAGTCAAGGACTGATGAAAAACTATAAACGCTAGAGGGTGAGTCTATTTTCAAACCTAAGTGTCGGTTTTGCAAATGGAGTCGTTTATAGAAGTTAAAACGGTTGTATGAGTCGATGACGTAAAACTGTCCGGTTTTTGTAGTTCAAAGATGAGTCGGGCAGGGAACTTTAAAAGTAAAAGCCATTTGATAAACTTGTTAGAGGACTTTCCATAGATAGTAAGTTAGTTCCTCCAGTCGTTTCATAAACGTTTGACGAGTCTAAATGGGGTAAATGAGCTAGTACATTTGGTATGTGCCGATAGATTTTTGTCGAGAGTATAGAATGATAAAGTAGATGTGTAGAAGAGTATAATGGTATCACTTGTATCGTTTTTTCTCGAGTTTGTCGTGATTTTATGAGTTTGAGTTTGATATTCTTCTGTATGGTTTATTTCTTGAGTCATTATTAATGAACGCGCCTTATTTGATAGGTTGCGGTTCTCGTGTTTGAAAGGCATCCTCTATCATCGACGATCATCTCGCTAGGTCTCTTATACTAAGGTGAGTCTGTAGCCTCGCTTTTCATGCTAGCTACTAAATGTTCTACTACCCGCGAGGGGGATACATGCTATTTGTAAATAAATGAACACAAGTCATGATTAATTGTTTGGACCCGAATGTTGCCTATGTTGCCTTGAATTGTATTGAGTACCTTGTTGCTAAAGACCTTAAATTCATGAACCGTTAACTATGTTCTGACTTGATGTTGTGAGTTTGGAATAGCCTCTTATTCAAATGATAGTACTATTGGATTGACCACTGATGGTTGAGTAAATACGTCTTTTAGGAAAAAGAGCGTAATTAGGGCAAGTATTAACAAGTGACTTAGGAAAACCACGAGTTATGACCCAAAGTGGGGATCGTACTCAAGGAGGCTTAGTGTGTGTGTAATGAAATGATTAATTATGTGATTTTATGATTATGTGAAAAGAAAATAGAAAGGGGATGAGAAAAGAATGACGGTTACGATGACGGATTACACTAAGATGAAAAAGGTGTACACGTAAAACCGTAAAAGCACCAAAATTAAAAATTTACTCTAAAAATTCCTAGAAAATCATTAAAAATCCGCTAAAATATTCTAAGGGTTTAAAAAAAAATCAAAACTTGTTAAAACCTTTTGATTAATTAATTATTAATTTTTTAATGCTAATTAAAGCCCTAAAAATCAAAATTAACTAATAAAAAGTCCAAATCAAGATCTTAAAGTTTGTAAACCTTTAAAATAACCTAATTAAGCTAAAAAGTATTTTTCAAAATTTTAAAACCACTAAAAACTATTTTTAAACGATTAAAAACTATTAAAAACTATAAAAACTTAAAATAATTCTAGAAAATAACTGAAAGACTCTAAAAATATTTGGAAAGTTGTAAAATTCCTAATTAAGTGTCAAGAACCTAGGAAAAATATAAAAACTTAGAAAATCAGACTTTTAATTTTTAATAATAAAATAATATTAAAATATTAATAAAAATCTTAAAAAAATTCTAAAAAGTTGCAAACTAGCTAATTTTAACCTAAATAACACAAAAATGAAGTTGAAATTACCTAAATACCCTTAATGGGCCTCCAAATGGGCCAAAACCCAAAACAGTCCCTTAATGGGCCAAATTGAGCCCAATAAGAAAAAGTTTATAAAAATGGCCCAAAAACTCCTACTTGACTCAAAATTTGATTCTGAACAACTTTTTTCAAAGGCCCAAGAGCTGAAAATGTGAAATAAGCAAGCTTATACCAAACAGCTCATTCTTAATGGGCTTTTTGGCCCATTAAGCTATAAGCTAAAGCCATAAGCTCAAATTAGGCACACAAGCTTCTCTTGACCTAATTAAGACTTCTGTAAAAAGAAATTTGAAATAAGCCAAAGGAATAATCCTGAAAATGCAAAAAGCAATCTATAGAAAACGACAAAATAGTCGTTTTTAAGTTCTAGGCTATCCCAAGAGCTGATTCAAGTTTCTAAAGCTTTTAAATGACTCAAATAAGCTAAATCAACAAAAAATTTTCAAATAAGTTGACTCAATAAGCTGGAAAAACCAAATAAGCACTTATGAAAAAGTCAAATAATTTGGTTTTCTAGCAAAAAGTCAAAGTCAAAGTCTAATAAGCTCCAGTTCAATCAAATTGGTCAAATAATGAAGATATATCACAAAAAATAAGTTGTTGCAGGTCTGGATAAGCCAAAATGGCTTATTGATAAGCTAACTGAAAATTTGTACTAGCAGGGCTAGTTTTTGGTGTTAAGTAGTGGGAACTTTTCCCACTACTTGACTTCTTGACTTTTTTGTCTTTAGTGACTTTTTTGTATATTCAGGTTTCACAAAGGCACCCAATTGATCAGTGGATCAAGAAGAGTCAATAACAATCAAAAAATCACAATCAACAACAGCCAAATGATACAGTTAATTCAATCAATCACCAGATCTGACACAGACATGAACACTTAAGCAGTTGAGGTTCAATAAGCACTTAAAGCACAACTCATCCAGCCAAACTTAACCATATGCATACACAAGCAATATTAAACTTAAATAAGCAAGTCTAAACAGGTCTCATGCACTGATTCAAAGTATTAAGCAAGATTCAAGCACTTAAAGTTACTGATGAACACAAGAACATGCAGTTTTCACTTTTGCTGATGCAATTAACCAACAAGCCAGATTCAAACCTCAAAATCTTACAAACAGGTTATAATAACTTTGTTTAAACCACTTTAAGCCCTAAGCATGCATACACCCTAAGTGTTCCCAAGATCCTAGGTCAAAACAGTCAAGAACAAAGATTTAATAGCAGATTGTTTGATTCAAGGGTTCAAGCCCAAAAACTTGCAGCAAATAACTCTCAAACAAGTGTATAGCAGATAACAAGCACAAACAACACCTTCCACAAACACAATAACAAGTTTTGATCTCAAACAGGTAATCCCAAACACCCCTTTATCTTTTTAATCCAAAAATTAAACAAGTATAAGTGTGATTCAATTTACCAAGTGACTTATCTAGCATACTAACAACATTAACATGCAAGATAAAGCAGATTCAAGCCAAGAAAACAACAAGAACACAAGTAGAGCACAAATTCACCCAAAATCCAAAATTTATCAGATTTTCAAGGTTTTAAGACAAACCTCATGGATGTACATCCACACCCATGAATTTTAGAGCTTATGTGCTAGCAAGAACAAGCACAAGCTTCCAACAACAACCCTGCTAAGATTCAACAGAGTTAGAAGCAAAATATCAAAACAGAAAGGTGACTTTTTGGAAAATAAACTTGATTAAGGAAACTTCTTGTACCCACTATTGATTATCCCCAAGATATGAGCTTTACAACACCTTAATATCACAATTAGGGTGCTATGATCAGCTTATATCCCAAAAATTCCAAGATGTACCAAGAATCTTAGCAAAATATCAAATTTTAGTCCAATGTGTAATTTCTTACACAAGGTTTACAAACACGTTTTAGGTTTCAATTTTAGTTAACATATAACATAACAAGCTTAGAATTAAATGGCACTTGGTCTTTCTTCAACAAACTCAAACACAATTTCATAAAACTGAAAGTAGGATTTACAGGTTTGTGAACAAGGAAAAACCAAAAGCAAACGTAAAAATGAGACCCTATACCCTTTATATAGAGGGTATACATGGTCTGCATAAGCTAAAAACTCAAAACCTGTTGGGTTTACTTCTTGAAGGATCTTTGAAACCTTGATCACGATTCAAAGGCTGTGCGGAAACCAATCTTTATATAAGAAGAACAATATAAATAACCAAACGTTCAAGCCTCAATATATTAATACGATCACTCTAAATAGTGATAGGGTTTACAACCTTGAAGCTATAACAAACAATGAGAGAAATATGTAGAGAATATGTGTGTGTAGAAGTGTGTTTATCTCTACACCCTAGAACCTCCTTTTATAGTGCAAGGGGTCCCAGGTGGTTACAATATAATTAATACTTGCCTAAGTATTATACATTAATATCCTTTAATAGTTTCCTAAACAAACTTGTAACCTTCTCATCATAATCAATATATTTAATACTTTCCATATGAATAGGAAGACTAAATATTTGATCTTATCTTCTACAATCTTCCTTGATCATATCTTCTATAATCATCTTTCAACTTTATAATACGACCAGGAGGAATAAAGTACTCCAGTAAGAACTACTATATGACCAGGAGTAACTTCTAAATACTTTATTCCTAACAATCCTCCCATAAACTTGAATTTAACCTGGTTGAGTTCAAGTTTCCAAGTAGATGTGCCACCAATAAGCATGAGGATTGGAATATGAACCACAGCAACAACAATCTCACTTGATAACACTAGAAGAAACACAAAAGTAGTTGCTGATACACTAACTGCTGAACTACTTTAAAGCTTGAAAACATCTGCACATGTTGAATCTTGAGAGCAACAGGAGCATATTTGATAAGCCTTTACCAAGTAGCTGCTCACTCTTGGGCTAGCCAGCCTTTTGGTGGAATCATGACATCACCCTGGGAGACTAGTACCCAGTCCAACTCTTGGAACGTGAATCGTCGGTGAGTTGGATTACCTTGATGATTTTGGGCAAACCATCACAGCCGTCAACGGATTTGATATGTCTTTACCAGAAGCTGTACCCTTCTGGACTCGCCAACTCTTAGCAATGAAGCATCGGTGAGCTGAAAACCCTATAGCTTTGAGCAAGCTATTATAGCTATCAACTGATTTGATAAGATCTTTACCAAGAGCCGTACCCCCTTGGATTAGCCACTTTTCAGTCTAGGACCATGGCAAGTGAAAACTATTCAGTTTTGGGTAACCTGGCAACCATCAACGGATTTGACTATCACACCAGAGCCGTACCCTCATGGTGAATCAACTCATTCTTGTCTGTTAAACATGGTGAGTTGAGCACCATTTGTTGTGTGGGGGGCAGCCAACACCTAAGTACCAACAGAAACAGCCCAAAAAGTGAAATATATAAAAAGTTATGTTGATTCGAAAGTTTCTATTTTTTTTTAACCAAACAAAGACTATGAGTCAAACGTAGAATGCAGCAGGAAGAACAAGGGTCCACTAGAAGCAGGATGAGTGCAACCAGGAGGAACCATTGGTCGACTAGGAGCAACTTAGTTCTACTAGGAGGAACCATATCCACCAGCACCAATGTCAACTTGTAAAATTGATTAGACAGAAAAACACCAGAATATACACAGTTATACATACAACAAGCCTCCCCTTAGGCTAAAACCTCCCCTCAGACGGAGCAAAGTATTCACTAGCAAGGATTTTTTTTTTTAAAGACTTCTCTTTTCCTGCAAAAAGTTAGTTCACACAAATATTGAAAATACAAAACATAGTAATTTACAATCACACTCGCTGAAAAATAAACACAAACCAAGTAAAGATTAGTGCTTATAGAAGTCCCAAGCCAAAACAGACTTGAATCTTCTAAAGACATCAACATAGTCATATCTTGTTAAGGTCTTTGATGCACTATTGGATTTGGAGACATGTTTTAAACCATCTTGTTTAGGTTTCTAAACCCACCTAGCTAAAGCCTTAACAATATTAACCTTTGTTTTTAACCATGCAGACTCAACCCATGTACCCTTAACATTGTTAAAACATCTTGGTTGTGGAATAATGTTATTTTTAGGATTGGGGTGAAAAACTCTACCAAAGTTCTTGTGATTCACCCGTCTTGAGTTATTCCATACCGGTTTAACTTGTTGTTGATCATTAATCTTTCTCTTGTGTTTACAAGTATATTGCAAGTGATCAAAACTACCACACACATAGCAAGCCTTATTTTTAAACTCAAAGTTATCACCTAATATCTGAGTCATCATGCCATTCCAACCTCTTTGATTACCTCTAGGACTCTTATTATTTTTCATAGGGTTATCTACATTTCTATTACTTTCATTCTTAGCACAAACAGAATGAGGATATAAATTAGGTGATTCAACACTTAAGGTAGAATTACATGAGGCATATTTACTAGTCATGGGTTCAACTATAACAGGTTCAGGCACAGACTCAAGTGTTTCAACACTAGAGTCGGACTCACAAGAGTCAAGGTCACTAGTCTTACGTTCTAAAGACTTGTCACTAGAGTTACAAGAGACAAAGTCATTAGACACAGAAATAGTTTCAACTGATCCATTGGACGTTGTACCATATGTCATTTGTGATTCATCAAAGTCAGAGTGGTTTGAGGTAGGCATGAATTCCCCAGTGATAGGTGGAGGAACAGCATGCATCTCTACAACTGGTTTATACCTATTGAAAACAGGCCTACCATCCACATCTTCAGGGGTAGTGTCGAACACACTAGACAAAGAGGAGTAAAAAACATCATTTGGGCCAATATAGTTTTTAAACCCCAAGCCAATTTTGGTTCTACCAGACATAGAGCTATGTACTAATTTGATTAGGTTTTTAGAAGAACTTGTCCATTTATCAAACCTAGCCAAAGCACTATCCAATTTAGCTTGTAGCTCCTGCTTTTCTTTGTTTAAATCAACATTAAGTTTTTTAGAATATGTCAATAAGTTAGTTGTGTTTTCTAAGTCAATACTTAATACCCTAATCTTATCTTCATACTCTAATTGAGTATTTTGAAACCATTTCTTTTGTTGTTCTAATGTTTTAAGAGCACTTTTGTATGACTGAACTTCTAGATAATATTTATCATTTTCAGCATTCAGATCAGCACATTGTTTTTGAAGTTCTAAATATTTATGTTCATATGTTTCTACACAACTAATTTCCAAGTCATAGTTATTATAAACATGCATTTTATTCTTTAGTCTAGCATTATATTCTCTAACTTCAGATTCAGTCATACGAATTACCTCATTTTATGGAATTGAAGTTCTGCACGCCATGTCTTCTTTAGAAACACCTTAACTAGAAATCTTGTTCTTCTCAATCAAAGCTTCTCAACGAGGCTCCGATACCACTTGTTAGGTTTACTTCTTGAAGGATCTTTGAAACCTTGATCACGATACAAAGACTGTGCGGAAACCAATCTTTATATAAGAAGAACAATAGAAATAACCAAACGTTCAAGCCTCAATACATTAATACGATCACTCTAAATAGTGATAGGGTTTACAACCTTGAAGCTATAACAAACAATGAGAGAAATATGTAGAGAATATGTGTGTGTGTAGAAGTGTGTTTATCTCTACACCCTAGGACCTCCTTTTATAGTGCAAGGGGTCCTAGGTGGTTACAATATAATTAATACTTGCCTAAGTATTATACATTAATATCCTTTAATAGTTTCCTAAACAAAACCTTCTCATCATAATCAATATATTTAATACTTTCCATATGAATAGGAAGACTGATAATCGTAGAAATACGTCTTTTAGGAAAAAGAACATAAATAGGGCAAGTGTGCACGACGATTTAGGAAAACCGTGTGTGAATGACCCTAAAAGTGAGTTCATTCTCGAGGAGGCTAGTGCGTTGTGTAATGAATGATTGATTTTGTTTGTGATTTTATTAACAAGAAGAAAAGAAATGAGAAAGGAAAGAGAAGACGGTTACGAAGACGGATCGAGCTAAAACGAAAACGCGTTCACGTAAAACCGTAAAAACTTACAAAATTAAAAATTTTAAACCTAAAAATTAATTAAAAGCTAAAACAAGTCCAAAATAATATAAATAAGAAATAAAATCCAATAAAAATATTTTAAAACCTTTTATTAATTAAATATTCAATTTTAAATGCTAATTAAAGCCCTAAAATTAAATATAATTAATCAAAATGTCCAAAATATGATTTTATTGAACAAATAACTTACTTATATTATTTATAAACTAAAAAGTATTTTTCCTAATTTTTAAATATTATTTTTCTATTTTTTAATTACTAAAAACTATTTTAAAACTAAATTATTTATAAAAAATAATAAAATAATGCTAAAAATAATCTAACAATTTTAAAAATCCTAAATAACTCTAATGAACAGAAGAAAAATGAAAAAGATAGAAAAATATAAATTTTACCACTAAAGGACAAAACTAGTTTAATTAAAACCCTAATTAACTTAAATTAATTCTAAAAATTAATAAAAAGATGAACAATAAAATATATTTTTATACCAAAAACCTTAAAATATTATTCTAAGTCTAGGAAAATTGATTAAACTGAAAAATATTACTTTTTGGCACTAAAAGACAAAAACAGAAACATTAAAAAGTTAATTAAATAGCTAAATAATCTAAAAATTACTAAATGAACAGTAAAATGAAAAATAATTAAACAGAAAAATCCTAATTAAAATTAGAAAAATAACAAAGTTGGTTTCAAGTCCTAATTCCACTTTTTGAGCACTAAAGACAAAAAAGGAAGAAAACTGATAGTGACCTTTGCTGGACTTTTGTCCTTTAGCTTAGCAGGGGGAACTTTAGTGCTACCAGTGGGAAAGGAGTTCCCACTGCTAGTGTTAATTTTTGGTCAGGAGACCAATAAGCTTAGGAAAGCTTATTTGAAAGCTTATTTTAGACAAAAAGGCAACCTTATACTCTTTGGAGTATAAGGAGTCAATAATCACACAAAAAACAAGCAGTCACTTAACAAAATAAGCACCAATTAAGCAAAAAAGTTTCTGATTAAGCCAAAGGTAGTCTGATGAACAGTAGACACAATTTTCATGCACAAATCCGGATTTTAAAAGCCTTAAGCTTGCATACAAAGCCACCTGAGGACATATAAGCTATCACAAACCCTCTATGACCTATAATCTAACAGATTCCAAGCTTCAAGCACCAATTTTTCATGAAAACAAGCAGATTTAGGACTATGACAGATTTAGGCTACTTTTTCCCTTTTTAACACACCACTTGCTTCAAATTTATTACAAACTTGTAACTAAACTAGTTTATAACCTTAAACTACCCTACTGAATCTTTCTAACACGTTTTTAAGCACAATCAAAGATTTTTAACCTTGCTTAAACCCGTATCCAAACAACCCTTTAAAAAACTACAAACCAAGATTTTTCAAACAAATCCTATTCTATTGCTATCCAAACTGATTTAAAACAGTGCTAGCATGCATATGAGAGCAAAATAACTCAATTCAAAACAACTTATCATGCAATAAAACAACTTGCACAAAATTCACATAAAACTTCACTTTTCTGAAAATTGAAAAATCAAAACAAGGGAGACCCTTGTTGAGCCCACATCCAGGCTCAACAGTGGCTAGCTAGCCACCTCCAATACACTCGGGTGTATGCAGAATCTATGATCAAAACAAATCTTCAAACCTGCTAAAGAAAATGAAAAAGAAAAACAAGCACAAGATATGCAAAATCTGATTTTTCTAACCTTTTTTGAAAAAACTTTTCACACCTTGAAAAATCGTTTTAAAATCAACTTACAAATCACAAATCACAAATTGCTATTCCACTTTCACTTCATAGCAATCCTTGACTTCTGAATTTTATAAAATCTGTTTTCAAACCTTTTACGAAACTTTTTGAAAATCAAACACACAAAGTGTTTCTCAATTTTAAACGGAACTCAGAATTAGCATAAACATACACCAACTTTTAATAAGATTAAAAAGGAATTACTCTTGCATAACAAATACCAACTTTTAATTTAAGAAAAAGGAATTACAAATGTTTTGCCAAAAACTGGAACAAAATATAGAGGTCACATGCGACCTCTATTTATACAAGAAAAAAGGAAGTTTCTAACATAAACCCTAGCAGAATAAAGTTCCTAATTTGCCCTCAAGCGGATCTCAGAATATGCTATGATGATTCCATTTTTTTGAACTTGAAAACTTGGCTCCATGTGAAGAATCAGAGTACTTGAGGTCTCTTATTCGTCGGATTTGAGTGGTGGACAAGCAAGTGCATCTTGGCCTTTGATTTGGTCAAGGAATCCCTGGCAAACTTGTATTCATGTGAAGACCCGTGACACTTAGCTGGTGGGGAGGGAACAAGGGTGTGTGAGGTCGCAATCTGGGTGGACCATTGTGTTTGGTGAGCTGTCAAGGACCAAAACCCCATGGTTAATTAGACTTGGGCTTAATGAATAAGTTGATTGTAACTGGTTCTTGTTCTAGGGTTTATATGAATTAGGGGTGGGTTTAGATCCGAAATGGGGATTAGGGAATTTAAAATGTGTGTTTGGTGGGAATATTAAAGAGGTTGACTCGGGTTTGACCAGGTTTATTTAATAAACCTGGTATTGGGTATGGTTCGGGTTTGGGCTGGATATGGGTAATGGATAGTGGGTAGGGTCGGGTTAGGCTGACGTGTAATGGTGTGAGTGGTGGTAAAGGTTTGGCTGTCTGGCAGTTTTAACCCCCCCTATTTACTTCTTTCTTCATGTTGTAAATAATCAGCAACACTTATTTTCCCTTTATAATAAGTTTGCCAAGTTGACATATTTGGCACAAAATGTTTTCAAGCTTTGTAAACAAGGACTTCAAATGCAAATCTCTTCTATTTCCAAGGGCTAAACTTGTAATGTCTTCAAACTTTAGGGACCCTACTTGTACAATTGACATTTGGAGGGTCAATTGTGACAAGTTCTTCAAAGGTGAGGGACCAAAGTTGCCAATCTTCAATTCTTCAAGGGTCATTTTGCAAAATTCCAAACTTGGGCCCGGTTCATTGTGCGACTTCGTTTCCCGTGTTCGTTTTTGATTGATTCTTGTGATCTTTTGCCATTTCCTCAATATCCGTACCTAAAAATACACAAGTAACAAACACGAGCATATAATTGGCATATTTGATGATACTTAATTGATTTTAAGCCCGTTTTGGACGATGAGACCATGTATAAAAGCAGTCTCATCACTCCCCCATACTAAACCATTGCCGTGCCCTCACGCAATGCTAGAATAAAGTATCAAAGCATCTCCAAAATTTAATTTAATTTACTTTATTGAAATGATAAACTAGCTACATTACTACTATTGCTACTACTTGCGTTTTAGACATAATGTATGATTTTCATCGCAAAATGGGATGTTTAGGTTCATAGAATAAGAACATGTGAATGCTTCGTTAGAAATAATTTCGTCGTCCTCGATTTTCACTCCAATTCCATGCTAAGCGTGCAACGAGATCATTGTCATTATAAGTTAGTAATGCTAACACTACTCATATGCCCTAATCACGTACTTATTCTCCCATTATTCCTAAGTTGTATCTCTTATATTTTATTATGTCTTAATGATCACGAGGATACATCATTGACTTATACGATAATAGAGATTTAGGTCTAAAAATAGAGTCCTAACAGTGTAACTAAGATCATCAAATCAATAACCCCTCCTAATAGACAACGGTGTTAAAAAATTAAGTTGACAAGAAGAATCGATAAATACGGTTTTATAACGGTTTTGAACATGAGACTTATTACCAAGACTTTTATATGCCCCCTAACGGAAGGGCCTTATTATCTTTGGTTTACCTCCATCTTTTATTCAACTTCGCCATGAAGCTTTTATTATGACTTCGGTCTTGCCTTGCCTTTTATTATCCGCCTCATCGGTGGTTTTATTAGCCAAAGACGTATATCCTCACGCTAAAGCGAATTTTGGATCTTTAAAGCTTCGAAGATTAAGGCTTGATTCACTTTCAATTTTGCATAGATTTTAGGCCTTGTGGGGCTTCAAATTGTTTGCTTGATTTAGGTGAGCACTTGAAATCTTATTATTGGGTGAAGCTTTCGATTATTTGAGTTGCCAATACTTCAAAACCGTGACGCTGGCGATACCTTAATGTCTTCCCAATTTAATTACACGGAAGCTACTAGAAAAGACTAGAAACCCAACAATCCTAACTAAACCGCTAATTCAATATTTATTAAGCAAAAAATATTTACAAGCGAAGGGAGAATAAGCAAACAATGAGAACACATGAGTTTTTGAAAGAATACGAGTACTCTACGTTTAGCATAGTAACTTATAATTAACTGTGACAAATCTAACATTTTCAGGTAGTGAAATATTTTCTCGTATAATATTTTGAAACTTATTTTTGTGTTGGTTGACGAACTCACAATTTACGGATTTAAATTTGGGCTTACATGCATAATTTGGCGTCTTTTACGACTAAACCGGAAACCTTAGGATTACGTACTTACGTTTTTGAACTCCGTTTTTGATGAGACAATTTTTATTGGATTCGTTTTGTGACGGTGATTCATAATTTATAAAAACGTTTTTCGTAAAACGACCCGAGGGCACGCAAATCGAGAAAACTAGAATCGAGAAATACCCGTAAACTAGTGAGATGGGACAAAACACTTTGTCCCACCCCACTAGCTTATATGGGACGGCAATATTGACACCACCACACATAGGTGGCATCAAGTTAGCAAGTTTACACAAGTGTAAGCTTGTGCTTACACCTTAAGCTAACCATTTCCACTTTAACACAAAACTAGAAAATGGTTTCATTTCTACCATTTCCTTCCATGCAATCCACTCTAAAACTCTCTCAATCTCTCCCTCCTTGCTGTCCCAAATAAAGCAACAAACACCATCATTGATCTTTTCTAGCCACAAACCACATGTTTACTAGTCCTATTAAGGTGTTTCCTTGAAGCCTTGATCATTTGGTGGCCATATAAACAACTTTGGAGGTGATTTGCTTGTGTCCTAGGGCTTATTTTCCAACCTATGTTCTTGATATTTGATGGTCTTGGAGATACTTGTTGTGTTCATCAAGTTCTTGCCTTCCTAAAACAAGAAATCCACTTGGATTGGTAAAGAAGATCATCCTCTACATTTTTCTCTTATTATTTTGTAAAGAACAAATGTATTTTCTTTCATTTTGTATATGTATATGATGTATATATGATGATAAAAATGTTGTGTGGGGATCAAGTGTTGATAAACATGCTTAAAAATGATGATAACCATAAGAAATGAAGCTAAAATCATGACTAATTAGTTGGCTGTATAAAAACAGTAGATAACTAAAAGATGAACTGATAAAATTGCATGGTTTGATCCATTTACAGTAAGTAGATGATGTTATACACATGTGAGAGTTGGCCATGCAACGGAATCAAAATAATGAGTGAGATATGATCAAAACAAGTTAGGTGGTACAATCTGAATAAGCAGTTTTGTAGGGACTGTTAAGGCAACTTAGACTCAAAATGGGCAGTAGCTATAACTAAGTTATATGTAGCACATATTATGAAGAATTTGTCATCCAAAAATGAGCTTCTAAGTCATTGTAGAACTCTAGATATGATAAAAATGGTGAATATGAAGTTAAAAATCAGATTTTGGAAATAATGTTTATTATTATTATATAAGCACTCACATTATAATCTATAAAATGTAAAATGTAAACCCACTAACTTATAAAACTTATTTATATAAATGTATAAAAGGTTAATTAAATGGGTAAATTATATAAATGGTGGTAAAATAATATTTATAAGTAATAAAAACTATAAACTTGATTTTTACGACTTTTTCGGCTATCGCCGTGAAATTAACGTTTTTCGCCAAATAAAACTTAGACGACCAAACCCGTCTAATGTAAAGTTTATAAAAGATATATACTGATGTATAAGTAACTAATACAAGTAAAAACCGATAAAACCCGAACTATAAGAATTACGGACATTTACGAGCTAACTAAACCTATTGGACTAATAATTAGACTTAATAAGATAAAAACTTGTAAAAAGAATTATTGGGCTTAACCCATTTGGGCCCAACATGAAATATATATATACTGATCATATAGGTATAAAATGGGTAAAAACAAGTAAAAGAACTTATAAAAGAATTAATGGACTTAAAATAGGTAAAATCGATAAAACTAGTGAACTAGTAAGACGTTACCAAAACGTAAACACTAAAATGAGTAAACAAGGATTTATAAACCCACTTGATCATCATCATATGTACAAAATCATCATATGTATATTGTTATTTTGATAAAAGTCATTGGACCGAGTCTAAGACCGATTATTATTTATATAGGTTTCCGTGACCGAATCACGCCCGTAGCCGATAATCCACCTTTCATTAACAACGTGAGTTCATAGCCTCGCACTCTTTTAAATGTTTTATAAAATGATTTGTAAACCCGCGAGGGAGATAACATGCTAGATTTTTATAAAAATAGAACACAAGTAGTCCCGATTGTATGCTAAATGATATGGACCCGAATGATGCTATGACCCTATATTCGAGACTAAAAGGATTATTAGTAGTTAGGTTATGTCACTTAAAGTCCCATTAGCATGAATTGTGAACTACCGGGATTTGGTAGACGCTTATGCATTTGATAGTACTATTTGGGGACGATCACCCCAGTTCGCGCCTTGACGGTTGATCCCCGTCGTACCACATTGATTGGTAAGCGAATTTATGTATGAGAAGATTCCATAGCGTGATTTTTGTGACGACACGCTAACTTAGATGGGCAATTTGTTTGTCAGGTTCGAGGCCCGCTGTTTTCACAGTAAGGTAACAATGTCATGCGGCTAATAATAATCATAATACAATATAAGACATAAATAATAAACGATAATGACGCTATTACGATGAATATATTACCTATCATGGTAATATAGAGACTACGGTCTCATGGACGGTTTCAGATGTATGCTTGATTTATATATTGCCTGACTAGCAATATGTGGACTTACTTCCGATATTATACTTGTGTTCTGATTTTAAATGAATGTAAATGATTGTTTTATATAACGGTTTTCATTAAACTCTATGAATTCACTCGGCATTCGTTGATATGATTTTTGCATGTTTTCTATCTTAGGTGCTTGAAGGTAATCCGGATGGAGATCGACTCTGATGGCCCACACTTAATATTAAAAATGTTCATTCGATCTGTGTTTTGTAAACTTAATGACCTGTATAATTTGGGACCTGTTGTACGCTCTTAAACTTTTTATCGAATGAATGTTTGTTAAACCTTGTACAACCATTTTTATCTGTTGTCTATGATTGGAGTTATTGTGCTATCCCGTAACACTCTGAAAGACCCTTCCGCTGTACCGATACGAAAATGAGAGTGTTACAGTTTGGTATCAGAGCTCTCGTTGTAGAGAACAAAAGATTTTAAAAACCAAGGTTTTGAACAAAACTTTTCAAAATCTTTTGACAATGAACATTTGAGAAAATATTTGAAAAATCTTTTGACTATAACGGTGCCAGAGATCTCCGACGTTACCAACAAGCCCTATTGAGAAGATATATATTTTGATATATATAATATAATTTATATATATGTATATATCGTGATTTCATTATGTAATTGTTTAACTAGTATGTTATCCTAATACGAGATATATATATAAATGCAGATTGTCATGGCTGACCCTAATATTCCTGTAGAAAACCATGCTATTCCCGAACCTAATATAGAAGATGATCCTTATTTAGACTTAGTAGATTTTGATATTGATGATGAGGAGGAACCATTTGAGGATCCCGAGCCCGAGTTAGGACTAGGAGATCAGATTGCCCCTCAGGTTGACTTAGTAGAGAATGAGATTGAGAATGTGGGTAATGAGAATGTGGAGATTGAGAATGTGGATATTGAGGACGTGGATATTGAGAATGCTGATATTGAGAACAATGATGAGATTGGGTTAGATGAGTTGGATGATGAGATTGACGACGAGGATGTCGAGGAAGATGTAGGTATAGATGTTGAGGTTGATGACGATGAGGAAGCTGAGCTTATTTATCTGTATGATGTTCCAGAGGGCGAGCCTTTGCCCCCACCAGTTTGTTTGTCTGATTTTGAGGTTGAGTTACCTAGGGATGAAATGTCTGAATTGTCTGAATCTGATTCTGAATCAGAGGAGGATGAGGATGACAATGCACCTGACGGTACTGATGGTATTGCTACTCGTAGACGTGAGATAGGAGAGTCGTCTAGTACTCGAGAGGCTACTCATATTGATGGTCTTGCACCATGGGCCTTGAGACGTGATCTAGATGCTTCCCGTGTTAAGAGTTGTGTGACAGAAGTTGGATTAGGTGTTGTTCAGACTCAGGTTGCTTATTTGGAGTCGAAGACAAAGGTTGGCGAGAAAGAGCGGGAATTGCTTAGTTTGGATTTGAGTGATGTAGAACGTGGTTTGAATGAGGATTTTAGGAGGTTATCGGTGTTGGAAAGTGGTGAGTATGCTGCTATGAAGAGAAAGGTGAATTCTATGGAGATTCAGTTGAGTGTGGCTCGTGCGATGCGTGAGAAAGCTGAAAAGGAGTTGAATATATCTGTGGGTTGGAATAGTAGATTTTATGCCGACATGGTTGAAAGAGGAGTAATCCGTAAGCGCCCAGCTGAAGATGTGTCTAGTGATCGTCCGGCAAAGATCCAGAAGACGATGGATGATGGACCATCTGGCGGTTCTCAGTAGACCAGTCTGTGATTAGTAGTGACCTTTATTTCTTTTGTGCTTTTGTAGCTTTGACTGAACCGACTTGTTAGTAATAGACTTGGCACGAATTTTGAGTGTATATAGTGTTAGAACTTTGATATGGATGTACTAAGACAATACTTTTGTTTCAGATCGAATGAAATATGTATCTTGTCTTGAATTCCATATTGTGCCTTATTTGTATCTTGATTATGAATTCGATCCATATTATATGAATCCTTTGTTGGATGAATGCTTAATACTTTGAAATTGTGGAATTATAGAACTATGCCGCCCAAGAAGGCTGTGACTGAGGATGATGTACGTAGGATTATTACAGAGCAAGTTACCGCATCTATGACAGAATTTATGGCAAATGCTAGAAATGAAGCTGGCGGTAGTAGAGCTGGCGGTAGTGGAGCTGGCGGTAGTGGAGCTGGCGGTAGTGGAGCTGGCGGTAGTGGAGCTGGCGGTAGTGGAGCTGGCGGTAGTGGAATTGCCAGTACTAATGTGAATGTGAATGCTAATAATGTGAATGCTAATGCTGGAGGAAATGTAGGAGGACTTGGAATGAATGCACCTGAAGTTGGTGGCTGTACTTATGTGACGTTCATGAAGTGTGAACCTCTACCTTTTAATGGAACTGAAGGTGCTGTAGGACTAAGCCAGTGGATCGAGAAGATTGAATCGATGTTTAGGATTAGTAAGTGTAAAGAGGAAGATAAGGTGACTTTTTCTATGGCTACTCTTAAAGGTCGTGCGTTGACTTGGTGGAACGGGAGAATTGCTTTCATGGGTCTTGATGCTGCTAATGCTACTCCTTGGGCTGAAATCAAGAAGTGGATGACTTTGGAGTTTTGTCCTCGTAGTGTGATTATTAGGTTAGAACAGGAGTTGATTCATTTGAGAATTAAAGGTGTGGACATTGATAGTTACACGAATCGATTCCATGAGTTGGCCTTGCTATGTCCTCGATTGGTTGAACCCGAAGAGATCCGAATTGAGCAATATGTGAAAGGGTTGACCAGGAATATCCGGGGGGACGTGACATCATCGAAACCACTGACCATTGATGATGTTGTTCAAATGGCTTACCAACTCATTGGACAGATTATTCAGGATAAGGAAGATGAAGCCCGTGTTGGTGAGAAAAGAAAGGGAGACGGTGAGCGTGTAGATAGAGGTGATTATAGGAAGAATTTCAATCGCCGTCAGAACCAGAGAAAGGGGAATGCAAATGCTCTTACCAACAACACACCGCGCAACGATGATAGATGTCCTAAGTGTGGCAACAAGAGGCATGCTGGCGACTGCTAGAAGTGTTGAAATTGCGGAAAGCTTGGACACAAGGTTGAAAGGTGTAAGAAGGGAACCATTTGCTTCAACTGTAATGAAGAAGGTCATAGGAAATCGGAATGCCCCAAGTTGAAAGCGATTGTACCTGGAAGAAACCCCCAGGGTGGTATCTACCAACTTGGAACAATTGAGGTGAAGAAAGAGGATCCGAATGTCGTTACCGGTACGTTTTTACTCAACAATCATTATGTTGTTGCTTTATTCGATTCGGGTGCCGATAGGAGCTTTGTATCCACTAAATTTAGTGCCCTTATTGATATTGAACCTGTTGAGATAAGTACCAGTTACGAGGTGGAATTGGCTGATGGTAAATTAGTGAAAACTAATAAGCTATTAGAAGGATGCTCTCTAAATCTCTTGAACCATTCCTTTCCGATTGACTTGATGTTGATAGAATTAGGTAGTTTTGATATTATTATTGGCATGGATTGGTTGTCGTTGAACAATGCTACTATTTTATGTGGAGAGAAGAAGGTGAAGATTCCTCTTAGGAATAGAACGTTAGTAATTGATGGTAGTCGAGGTGAATCCTGTTTGAAAATCGTTTCATGTATTAAAGTCCAAAAGCACATCAGGAACGGTTGTGAGTTATTCTTAGCTCAAGTGACCGGGAATGAGTCTAGGGAGAAACGATTGGAAGATGTACCTATTATTTGTGAATTTCCTGAGGTATTTCCTAAAGATTTACCCGGACTTCCACCGATAAGGCAAGTAGAGTTTCGAATCGATTTAATTCCTGGTGCTGCACCGGTGGCACGTGCGCCTTACCGATTAGCCCCTTCTGAATTAAAGGAGTTATTTGAGCAACTTAAGGAGTTGTCTGATAAAGGTTTTATTCGACCGAGCTCATCGCCTTGGGGAGCTCCAGTCTTGTTCGTTAAGAAGAAGGATGGATCTTTTCGTATGTGCATTGATTATAGGGAACTGAATAAGTTGACAATTAAAAATCGATATCCTTTACCTAGGATTGATGATTTGTTTGATCAACTTCGCGTCCGTGAAGAAGATATTCCTATAACTGCATTTTAAACTCGTTATGGACACTATGAATTTCAAGTAATGCCATTTGGGTTAACTAACGCACCTGTGGTTTTCATGGATTTAATGAATCGAGTGTGCAAGTCCTACTTGGATAAATTTGTGATTGTGTTTATTGACGATATTCTAATCTATTCTAAGAATGAAGATGAACATAGAGAACATTTGAGGATTGTTTTGAAGTTGTTGAAGGATGAAAGGTTGTATGCTAAGTTTTCGAAGTGTGATTTCTGGTTAGATTCTGTGCAATTTCTTGGTCATGTGATTAACAGAGATGGAATTCATGTTGATCCTGCAAAGGTTGAAGCTATTAAGAATTGGTCTGCACCGACAACGCCAACGGAAGTGCGACAGTTCTTAGGATTAGCTGGCTATTATAGGCGATTCATTAAAGAATTTTCTTTGATAGCTAAACCCTTGACTAAGCTTACTCAGAAGAATAAACCTTTCGTTTGGGGAAGTGATGAAGATGGAGCATTTCAGACATTGAAGCAAAAATTATGTAGTGCGCCAATCTTATCATTACCCGACGGGAGTAAAGATTTTGTAGTGTATTGTGATGCATCTCTTAGAGGTTATGGAGCTGTTTTGATGCAGAGAGAGAAAGTGATAGCTTATGCTTCTAGGCAATTAAGGAAGAATGAGGAGAATTATACTACTCATGATCTTGAGTTAGGAGCTGTAGTCTTTGCTCTTAGGTTATGGAGACATTATCTGTATGGCACCAAGTGTACGGTATTCACCGATCACAAAAGCCTACAGTATATTCTCGACCAAAAGGAATTTAACATGAGGCAACGAAGATGGATAGAGTTGTTAAGTGACTATGATTGTGATATAAAATATCACCCAGGAAAAGCCAATGTTGTTGCTGATGCGTTGAGTAGGAAAGATAGAGAGCCTATCAGGGTGCGTTCTCTAGTCTTGACCGTGCACAATAATTTGCCTGAGCAAATTAGAAATGCACAAATAGAAGCTTGTAAGAAGGAGAATTTTGTTAATGAAGGGTTCCGAGGAGAAGGAGATCCTTTAGAGGTTAGAGCTGATGGAGTGAAATGTTTAAGAGGTCGTATGTGGATACCAAAGTTTGGAGGCTTAAGAGATTTGATTATGTTAGAATCCCATAAATCTAAGTATTCCATTCATCCGGGATCTGATAAGATGTACCATGATTTGAAGAAGTTGTACTGGTGGCCGAATATGAAAGCTGACATAGCTATGTATGTTCTTCAATGCTTGACTTGTGCTAGAGTTAAAGCTGAACATCAAAAGCCATCAGGACTACTTCAACAGCCAAAGATTCCTGAATGGAAGTGGGAGCGAATTACGATGGACTTTATCACCAAGCTTCCTAGAACATCATCTGGAAACAATTCGATTTGGGTTATTGTCGATAGACTGACCAAATCAGCACACTTCATTCCGGTTAAGGAGCAGTTCTCACTGGAGAAGCTGACTCAAATATACATTGATAATGTTGTATGCAAGCATGGAGTGCCTGTATCGATCATTTCAGATCGAGATCCTAGATTCGCATCGAATTTTTGGAAATCTCTCCAAAGATCTTTGGGAACGAATCTCGATATGAGCACTGCTTATCACCCCCAGACTGATGGCCAGAGTGAAAGGACGATACAAACACTGGAAGATATGTTGAGAGCTTGTGTGTTAGACTTTGGTAAGAATTGGGATAAACATTTGTCGTTAGCAGAGTTTTCGTATAACAATAGTTACCATTCTAGTATTAAGGCTGCATCGTTTGAAGCTTTGTATGGTAGGAAGTGTAGATCTCCTGTATGTTGGAGTGAAGTTGGGGATACCCAGCTCACGGGACCGGAATTGATCCGGGAGACTACGGAGATGATAGTTCAGATTAAGAAGAGGTTGTTGATTGCCCGTAGTAGACAGAAAAGTTACGCGGATGTGCGGCGGAAGCCAATGGAGTTTGAAGTGGGTGACCGAGTAATGTTGAAAGTATCGCCATGGAAAGGCGTTATCAGATTTGGAAAACGAGGAAAATTGAATCCCCGTTATATTGGACCCTTTAAGATTTTATCTAGAGTAGGTCCGGTGGCTTACAAACTAGAGTTACCCCCAGAACTTCATGGTGTTCACAACACATTCCATGTATCTAATCTGAAGAAATGTCTAGCAGTGAGTGATGAGAAAATTCCGTTAGGTAAGGTTCGAATAGATGGGAAGTTGCATTTTATCGAAGAGCCCGTAGAAGTTATGGACCGTGAGGTAAAGCAATTGAAACAAAGTCGGATACCTATTGTCAAGATCCGATGGAATTCAAAGCATGGACCGGAGTATACTTGAGAACGAGAGGATGAAATGTGGAAGAAATATCCGCACCTCTTCGATTTCAATAAGAAACGGACATCCAAATGAAATGGATCACGAGGACGTTGATCCCTTTTAGGAGGAAAAGCTGTGACAAATCTAACATTTTTAGGTAGTGAAATATTTTCTCGTATAATATTTTGAAACTTATTTTTGTGTTGGTTGACGAACTCACAATTTACGGATTTAAATTTGGGCTTACATGCATAATTTGGCGTCTTTTACGACTAAACCGGAAACCTTAGGATTACGTATTTACGTTTTTGAACTCCGTTTTTGATGAGACAATTTTTATTGGATTCGTTTTGTGACGGTGATTCATAATTTATAAAAACGTTTTTCGTAAAACGACCCGAGGGCACGCAAATCGAGAAAACTAGAATCGAGAAATACCCGTAAACTAGTGAGATGGGACAAAACACTTTGTCCCACCCCACTAGCTTATATGGGACGGCAATATTGACACCACCACACATAGGTGGCATCAAGTTAGCAAGTTTACACAAGTGTAAGCTTGTGCTTACACCTTAAGCTAACCATTTCCACTTTAACACAAAACTAGAAAATGGTTTCATTTCTACCATTTCCTTCCATGCAATCCACTCTAAAACTCTCTCAATCTCTCCCTCCTTGCCGTCCCAAATAAAGCAACAAACACCATCATTGATCTTTTCTAGCCACAAACCACATGTTTACTAGTCCTATTAAGGTGTTTCCTTGAAGCCTTGATCATTTGGTGGCCATATAAACAACTTTGGAGGTGATTTGCTTGTGTCCTAGGGCTGATTTTCCAACCTATGTTCTTGATATTTGATGGTCTTGGAGATACTTGTTGTGTTCATCAAGTTCTTGCCTTCCTAAAACAAGAAATCCACTTGGATTGGTAAAGAAGATCATCCTCTACATTTTTCTCTTATTATTTTGTAAAGAACAAATGTATTTTCTTTCATTTTGTATATGTATATGATGTATATATGATGATAAAAATGTTGTGTGGGGATCAAGTGTTGATAAACATGCTTAAAAATGATGATAACCATAAGAAATGAAGCTAAAATCATGACTAATTAGTTGGCTGTATAAAAACAGTAGATAACTAAACGATGAATTGATAAAATTGCATGGTTTGATCCATTTACAGTAAGTAGATGATGTTATACACATGTGAGAGTTGGCCATGCAACGGAATCAAAATAATGAGTGAGATATGATCAAAACAAGTTAGGTGGTACAATCTGAATAAGCAGTTTTGTAGGGACTGTTAAGGCAACTTAGACTCAAAATGGGAAGTATCTATAACTAAGTTATATGTAGCACATATTATGAAGAATTTGTCATCCAAAAATGAGCTTCTAAGTCATTGTAGAACTCTAGATATGATAAAAATGGTGAATATGAAGTTAAAAATCAGATTTTGGAAATAATGTTTATTATTATTATATAAGCACTCACATTATAATCTATAAAATGTAAAATGTAAACCCACTAACTTATAAAACTTATTTATATAAATGTATAAAAGGTTAATTAAATGGGTAAATTATATAAATGGTGGTAAAATAATATTTATAAGTAATAAAAACTATAAACTTGATTTTTACGACTTTTTCGGCTATCGCCGTGAAATTAACGTTTTTCGCCAAATAAAACTTAGACGACCAAACCCGTCTAATGTAAAGTTTATAAAAGATATATACTGATGTATAAGTAACTAATACAAGTAAAAACCGATAAAACCCGAACTATAAGAATTACGGACATTTACGAGCTAACTAAACCTATTGGACTAATAATTAGACTTAATAAGATAAAAACTTGTAAAAAGAATTATTGGGCTTAACCCATTTGGGCCCAACATGAAATATATATATACTGATCATATAGGTATAAAATGGGTAAAAACAAGTAAAAGAACTTATAAAAGAATTAATGGACTTAAAATAGGTAAAATCGATAAAACTAGTGAACTAGTAAGACGTTACCAAAACGTAAACACTAAAATGAGTAAACAAGGATTTATAAACCCACTTGATCATCATCATATGTACAAAATCATCATATGTATATTGTTATTTTGATAAAAGTCATTGGACCGAGTCTAAGACCGATTATTATTTATATAGGTTTCCGTGACCGAATCACGCCCGTAGCCGATAATCCACCTTTCATTAACAATGTGAGTTCATAGCCTCGCACTCTTTTAAATGTTTTATAAAATGATTTGTAAACCCGCGAGGGAGATAACATGCTAGATTTTTATAAAAATAGAACACAAGTAGTCCCGATTGTATGCTAAATGATATGGACCCGAATGATGCTATGACCCTATATTCGAGACTAAAAGGATTATTAGTAGTTAGGTTATGTCACTTAAAGTCCCATTAGCATGAATTGTGAACTACCGGGATTTGGTAGACGCTTATGCATTTGATAGTACTATTTGGGGACGATCACCCCAGTTCGCGCCTTGACGGTTGATCCCCGTCGTACCACATTGATTGGTAAGCGAATTTATGTATGAGAAGATTCCATAGCGTGATTTTTGTGACGACACGCTAACTTAGATGGGCAATTTGTTTGTCAGGTTCGAGGCCCGCTGTTTTCACAGTAAGGTAACAATGTCATGCGGCTAATAATAATCATAATACAATATAAGACATAAATAATAAACGATAATGACGCTATTACGATGAATATATTACCTATCATGGTAATATAGAGACTACGGTCTCATGGACGGTTTCAGATGTATGCTTGATTTATATATTGCCTGACTAGCAATATGTGGACTTACTTCCGATATTATACTTGTGTTCTGATTTTAAATGAATGTAAATGATTGTTTTATATAACGGTTTTCATTAAACTCTATGAATTCACTTGGCATTCGTTGATATGATTTTTGCATGTTTTCTATCTCAGGTGCTTGAAGGTAATCCGGATGGAGATCGACTCTGATGGCCCACACTTAATATTAAAAATGTTCATTTGATCTGTGTTTTGTAAACTTAATGACCTGTATAATTTGGGACCTGTTGTACGCTCTTAAACTTTTTATCGAATGAATGTTTGTTAAACCTTGTACAACCATTTTTATGTGTTGTCTATGATTGGAGTTATTGTGCTATCCCGTAACACTCTGAAAGACCCTTCCGCTGTACCGATACGAAAAATGAGAGTGTTACATTAACTCTATCATTTCTCGTCCTCATTTAAGAGACTTAGCCTAATGTGAAGTTAAGGAATCAAAGCTAAGTGCTCAACACGCACGGTCGAGTCAAAAATTACTCTTATTCTCGCCATCGAAAAATCTACATTCGTGTCTTCAAACACTTATGAAACATGAGAAAAATTTTAAAATTTGGCCATTTTTAGCCTTATTTTGCAACAAAACGATAAACAAAACGATAAACTTTGGAAAGCGTGAAGGTTTGGCAAGGCAAGTATCTATTCACCCCCCCCATACTAAAGTTAAACATTGTCCTCAATGTTTCGAGTCTAGGGGTGCAAACACCCCCATACTAGAGACGTAGTCGAATGCCTAATCTAGCATGGAAAGGGTGTAACCAATAAATTAATAGCCGTTTATGAAGTGTGCTAAAAACCTAAGGTTAGAACATAAAAGGATATATCATATGGATATTGGGAAAGGCCTTCAAAGCAAACGATCGAGTGCTCCAATAAAACGAACACGAGAGGCTCCAATCGTGAAGATCATGATCTAAAAATCACAATGCACAAACAACCATGGAACAAAGGTTGGAAGGGCACAAATCCCCTCACATTAAACTAATTAGAAAGCAATAATATGTACATGGATAAGCATGGGTCTCCCCCACGAGGCACCTTGTTTTTGATAACCGAGTCAAAAGCTCGACTCGAATCCCCATAAATGTGATCATTTAGGGATAATCATGGTTTGGTCAATTTTTGGTGGGGCTTACATGATAAACAAGGCCCAAAAGCACGTGGAGTACTTTAAAAACCCGATAAATGTATACCGGGGTCAAAGATAGCGTCTTCGTTTTCGGATGAAAGACGAAACAACGATACTTCAACACAAACCCCAATGGGGTAGAAGAAAATAGGAGAGAAGAAATATAAGGGTGGGACAATGGGTAAGTCTTAACATTGAGCTACTCGAGGTAGACTCGCACCAATCAAATGAAAAGATTTTCCATTTGTTGCATCGGTGGAAGACCGAGATTTCCCTATATAAGCAATTCCAGGATCAAATATCTCGTCCTCGGTGGAGAAAGGGGAGGGAACATAAGGGGCTTCCCCCACACTAAGTCCACACAAAGCATCGTCAAAAGGAGAAGACGAGCTTGTAGCACTCAAGACACGCGGTGATGACGGAGTTAGAGTTGTAGAAAAATCTTTTAAATTAAATTCAAAATCTTTTCCTTTTTCATCTTTTACACTCTCCTTGTGAAAACCCGATTTAATTATGTCAAAAATATTTGGTGTATCTAAAACAATGTTAGTCACACTAAAAATTCTCACATTTTGAAATCTTTTTGGTTTAGGTGGTGGCAAGTTTTCAAATCTTTTGTCAACAAAGAAAACCTCCCCATCGGGATCAACGTATTCATTATCCGAAGAATCACTCGAGATTGGAATCATAGGCTTAACACTCTTAACCTCCATCGGCGGAGGGGACGGAACTTCATTTTTCTCAACTCCTAAAACTCTATTGGAAATCTTTTTGCAAATGCTTTTGATGGGATTGACATTGTACAAAGATGTGATAGAATACACATGAGAAAGAGTGGAGTTTTGGGTTGCATTAATGACGAGTTCTTCCTCATTGAAACGAAGAGTGATTTTTCTTGCATGCACATCGATAAGTGCTCTCGAGGTATCCAAAAAAGATCGACCTAAAATTAACGGAACTTTAGGATCGATGGGAATATCAACAACAATAAAGTCTACAGGATAGTAGAACTTTCCAACTTTCACGAAGACGTCCTCGGCAACTCCACAAGCTAGAATCATAGAATGATCGGCCATTTCGATTGACATTCTTGAAGGAGTGAGATTTGGAAGATTGAGCGATTTAAAAATCTCAAGAGGCATCAAATTAATACTAGCACCAAGATCGGCCAAGGCGTAGCATTCTTACATGTCTTGGATAGCACATGGGATTAAAAACTTTCCAGGATCACCGACTTTTTGAGGTATGCGGCTTAGAAAAACCGAAGAACAACTAGACGATTTTTGCAATTTCTCTTTGTTATTCAACATACTTTTGAAGTTCGCGGCAAATCGAGGCATCATGACTAAGGCGTCGGCAAAACTTATATTAAAATGCAAGTCACGAAACATTTTCATAAAAAGTTCAAATTGATAATTATTTCGTTCTTGTGCCTTTTACTTGTCTCGTCTTGAAGGGTAGGGTAAAGGTGGTATGGGTTGGGGCAAATTAGGCATAGGCATCGGCCTTGGAATCTCGGGTTCCATGATAGGTGTGGGTTCAACCGTAGGTGTGGTTTGAGCGGTACTTCGTGGGCTTGTAATTTGCTCCTTTTCGACCATCACCTCGGGTTCTTTCTCTTTTTCCTTCTCCATAGAAGTACTTGGATGAGAAATGGGTTCTTTGAAAGTTTTACCACTACGAGTGGTAATAACCTTCAATTCTCCTTTCGGGTTCACGATGGTATCACTAGGAAGACCGCCCGAAGAAGAGGGCTTACACATGATAGCTTCAAACATTTTAGCCATACGGTCTTCAAACTTAGATTGCCTAGCATCCGCTTTTAACAACTCTTGCTTAATCTCATGTTGTCCTTGCTCCATTTTTTGTTGACTTTGTTGGAGTCGTGTGACATTTCCTTCCATTTTATTAGCATGAGTTTTTAGTTCATTAGCAAGTTCGTTCTTAAGCTCGTTTTTTAACTCGGATCTTAAGCTAACCATCTCACGTTGCATGTTATCAAACTTAGCATCATTAGCCTTAGCATAACTCAAAAACTCTCCTTGAAGATTTTTGGTGTGATCGTTTTGAAAACCTTGGGCATTGTTTTGAAAATCACGGTTTTGGTTTTGGTTTGAAATTTGCCCATTTCCACTTTGGTAATTACCTTTGTTATAATTCCTTTGATTTCCTTGGTAATTTCCACCTTGGTTGTTGTTGCGATAATTATTAGCATTTTGATTGGGTGGAGCTTGATTTGAACGAGAACCTTGACCGATTTGGTTATAAGTTCCCGTGGCTACAAAAGCATTCGAAGTGTTACCATCCGCGGTAATGCACACGGAAAGATCATGAGCTCCCCCACACGACAAACAACTCTTAGAAACTGCTTTAACCGAAGCGGAATTGGAAGCTTCTTGAGCCTTCCAATGGGACATAAGGTTAGCAAATCTATCGAAAAACCGATTTTCTTCATTTGCCTCATCATGTAATGCATTGATACTTTGAGACGATGATGAGCCCCTTTTGGCAACACTCGGTGTGTGACGAGGGCTATAAACTTTAGACCTATTCTCAATTATGACCAAAGCTTCTTCAACCGTTTTACACAAAAAATTACCACCCGCGGCGGCATTTAAATAATCTCTTTCATGATCGTTAAGTCCATTGTAAAACGTTTCGATTTGGTGCAAATCGGAAAAACCGTGATGAGGACATTCATGTAACATCTCCTTAAACCTATTCCAAGCCGTGGAAAAACTTTCATTTGATTCTTGTGAAAATTTAGAAATCTCATTTTTCAAATGCGTAGTCTTAGAGGGCGGAAAAAATTGGTTCACAAATTTTGAAACGATATCCTTCCACGTCAATATAGAATTGGGTGGCTCTTTCTCTAACCAAATTTTAGCGGGCCCCGCTAAGGAATACGGAAATAACATCATCTTAATCGAGTCATTCGAGACATCCTTAAACTTGCACGTGGCGGTAAGACGATTAAATTGGCGGATATGGTTGTGGGGATTGTCCTTCTCATCACCACGGAATTTGTTGTTTTGGATCATCGACAACAAACCCGTTTTCACCTCAAAATTCTCCACAAGGATTGCGGGAATCACAATAGCTTCTCCATAACCCTCGGTGGGTGCTTGAAGTAACTCCATCATAGTTCGATTCGCCATGGTTGGTTCTTCTTGTACAATGGGTTCGTCAATAGGAGACTCCTCACTAGAATGAGTTGGAGTGGGAGTTTTTTTCTTTCGTTTACGTGCACGTTTTGCTTGATTACGAGTGAGCATAAACGTCACGTACAACGTGGAGACGAGCAAAGAAGATTCTTTTTGGTATTTTGTGTTTTTCAATTTTTTTGTGGTTTTTGATGGTATTAACTTTTTTGGAAATTGGTGAAATGTATTAAGTAGACAAAAAGTCCACAAATCTCCTCCTCAATCAAATCTCTTGATTAACGAAGCCTCAAGGAATGAAAACGATCACGTGGAGTGAACGCTTTCGTTGACTTTAGAACGATGGTGGAACACCAAATCGTTCAAGAGGGTTTAATCAAATAGAAACCAAGAAAATATATATGATATGTAGTAATACTTTGGGCGGCAAAACCCTCGATTCACTCTCAAAATCAAATACGCACAAGCGAGCGGAGGAAACGAGGCGGCGCGAAGCACTTAAGAGCCTTTTTCCTTTAGGTTGTGAAATACAACCGCCTTATACCCATCTTATAGTTTGTATTATCAAGATTAAGCTTCACGAAAGTATTTATCTATTTTTGCCTTTTTCTTTGGTTTGAGATTCGAATACAATGATCGAGTGATGAAATCCCGAATCAAGGTTGTGATTGCTCACGTATTTGGAGTACTTGTGTATTTATTGTTCTACGTATACAATATAGTAATAATATTCACACAAAAACCGAAAAACGATAATACGTATTAATAGAGTGCTATTAATACAATTACTATTATGGCTAATATAGAAAACAACAATGGTTCAATCAAAACACAACACGCCTCCCCGGCAGCGGCGCCAAAATGATAATCGTAGAAATACGTCTTTTAGGAAAAAGAACGTAAATAGGGCAAGTGTGCACGACGATTTAGGAAAACCGTGTGTGAATGACCCTAAAAGTGAGTTCGTTCTCGAGGAGGCTAGTGCGTTGTGTAATGAATGATTGATTTTGTTTGTGATTTTATTAACAAGAAGAGAAGAAATGAGAAAGGAAAGAGAAGACGGTTACGAAGACGGATCGAGCTAAAACGAAAACGCGTTCACGTAAAACCGTAAAAACTTACAAAATTAAAAATTTTAAACCTAAAAATTAATTAAAAGCTAAAACAAGTCCAAAATAATATAAATAAGAAATAAAATCCAATAAAAATATTTTAAAACCTTTTATTAATTAAATATTCAATTTTAAATGCTAATTAAAGCCCTAAAATTAAATATAATTAATCAAAATGTCCAAAATATGATTTTATTGAACAAATAAATTACTTATATTATTTATAAACTAAAAAGTATTTTTCCTAATTTTTAAATATTATTTTTCTATTTATTAATTACTAAAAACTATTTTAAAACTAAATTAATTATAAAAAATAATAAAATAATGCTAAAAATAATCTAACAATTTTAAAAATCTTAAATAACTCTAATGAACAGAAGAAAAATGAAAAAGATTGAAAAATATAAATTTTACCACTAAAGGACAAAACTAGTTTAATTAAAACCCTAATTAACTTAAATTAATTCTAAAAATTAATAAAAAGATGAACAGTAAAATATTTTTATACCAAAAACCTTAAAATATTATTCTAAGTCTAGGAAAATTGATTAAACTGAAAAATATTACTTTTTGGCACTAAAAGACAAAAACAGAAACATTAAAAAGTTAATTAAATAGCTAAATAATCTAAAAATTACTAAATGAACAGTAAAATGAAAAATAATTAAACAGAACAATCCTAATTAAAATTAGAAAAATAACAAAGTTGGTTTCAAGTCCTAATTCCACTTTTTGAGCACTAAAGACAAAAAAGGAAGAAAACTGATAGTGACCTTTGCTGGACTTTTGTCCTTTAGCTTAGCAGGGGGAATTTTAGTGCTACCAGTGGGAAAGGAGTTCCCACTGCTAGTGTTAATTTTTGGTCAGGAGACCAATAAGCTTAGGAAAGCTTATTTGAAAGCTTATTTTAGACAAAAAGGCACCCTTATACTCTTTGGAGTATAAGGAGTCAATAATCACACAAAAAACAAGCAGTCACTTAACAAAATAAGCACCAATTAAGCAAAAAAGTTTCTGATTAAGCCAAAGGTAGTCTGATGAACAGTAGACACAATTTTCATGCACAAATCCGGATTTTAAAAGCCTTAAGCTTGCATACAAAGCCACCTGAGGACATATAAGCTATCACAAACCCTCTATGACCTATAATCTAACAGATTCCAAGCTTCAAGCACCAATTTTTCATGAAAACAAGCAGATTTAGGACTATGACAGATTTAGGCTACTTTTTCCCTTTTTAACACACCACTTGCTTCAAATTTATTACAAACTTGTAACTAAACTAGTTTATAACCTTAAACTACCCTACTGAATCTTTCTAACACGTTTTTAAGCACAATCAAAGATTTTTAACCTTGCTTAAACCCGTATCCAAACAACCCTTTAAAAAACTACAAACCTAGATTTTTCAAACAAATCCTATTCTATTGCTATCCAAACTGATTTAAAACAGTGATAGCATGCATATGAGAGCAAAATAACTCAATTCAAAACAACTTATCATGCAATACAACAACTTGCACAAAATTCACATAAAACTTCACTTTTCTGAAAATTAAAAAATCAAAACAAGGGAGTACCTTGTTGAGCCCACATCCAGGCTCAACAGTGGCTAGCTAGCCACCTCCAATACACTCGGGTGTATGCAGAATCTATGATCAAAACAAATCTTCAAACCTGCTAAAGAAAATGAAAAAGAAAAACAAGCACAAGATATGCAAAATCTGATTTTTCTAACCTTTTTTGAAAAAACTTTTCACACCTTGAAAACTCGTTTTAAAATCAACTTACAAATCACAAATCACAAATTGCTATTCCACTTTCACTTCATAGCAATCCTTGACTTCTGAATTTTATAAAATCTGTTTTCAAACCTTTTACGAAACTTTTTGAAAATCAAACACACAAACTGTTTCTCAATTTTAAATGGAACTCAGAATTAGCATAAACATACACCAACTTTTAATAAGATTAAAAATGAATTACTCTTGCATAACAAATACCAACTTTTAATTTAAGAAAAAGGAATTACAAATGTTTTGCCAAAAACTGGAACAAAATATAGAGGTCACATGCGACCTCTATTTATACAAGAAAAAGGAAGTTTCTAACATAAACCCTAGCAGAATAAAGTTCTTAATTTGCCCTCAAGCGGATCTCAGAATATGCTATGATGATTCCATTTTTTTGAACTTGAAAACTTGGCTCCATGTGATGAATCAGAGTACTTGAGGTCTCTTATTCGTCGGATTTGAGTGGTGGACAAGCAAGTGCATCTTGGCCTTTGATTTGGTCAAGGAATCCCTGGCAAACTTGTATTCATGTGAAGACCCGTGACACTTAGCTGGTGGGGAGGGAACAAGGGTGTGTGAGGTCGCAATCTAGGTGGACCATTGTGTTTGGTGAGCTGTCAAGGACCAAAACCCCATGGTTAATTAGACTTGGGTTTAATGAATAAGTTGATTGTAACTGGTTCATGTTCTAGGGTTTATATGAATTAGGGGTGGGTTTAGATCCGAAATGGGGATTAGGGAATTTAAAATGTGTGTTTGGTGGGAATATTAAAGAGGTTGACTCGGGTTTGACCAGGTTTATTTAATAAACCTGGTATTGGGTATGGTTCGGGTTTGGGCTGGATATGGGTAATGGATAGTGGGTAGGGTCGGGTTAGGCTGACGTGTAATGGTGTGAGTGGTGGTAAAGGTTTGGCTGTCTGGCAGTTTTAACCCCCCCTATTTACTTCTTTCTTCATGTTGTAAATAATCAGCAACACTTATTTTCCCTTTATAATAAGTTTGCCAAGTTGACATATTTGGCACAAAATTGTTTTCAAGCTTTGTAAACAAGGACTTCAAATGCAAATCTCTTCTATTTCCAAGGGCTAAACTTGTAATGTCTTCAAACTTTAGGGACCCTACTTGTACAATTGACATTTGGAGGGTCAATTGTGACAAGTTCTTCAAAGGTGAGGGACCAAAGTTGCCAATCTTCAATTCTTCAAGGGTCATTTTGCAAAATTCCAAACTTGGGCCCGGGTTCATTGTGCGACTTCGTTTCCCGTGTTCGTTTTTTTATTGATTCTTGTGATCTTTCGCCATTTCCTCAATATCCGTACCTAAAAATACACAAGGTAACAAACACGAGCATATATTTGGCATATTTGATGATACTTAATTGATTTTAAGCCCGTTTTGGACGATGAGACCATGTATAAAAGCAGTCTCATCAAAGACTAAATATTTGATCTTATCTTCTACAATCTCCCTTGATCATATCTTCTATAATCATCTTTCAACTTTATAATACGAACAGGAGGAATAAAGTACTCCAGTAAGAACTGCTATATGACCAGGAGTAACTTCTAAATACTTTGTTCCTAACAAAACCCTAACTTGTAGAAGTCCCAAAATGCCCCTTGAGTAGCTTGAGTATCTTGGCATCATGTGAAGAGAATTGGTTATTTATGTGAGGTGTCATAGTTGCAAATGTGATCAAAGGCTTAGAAGAAAGCTTAGGATTGAAGCCAAATCTTGGGCGTTGGATTTGCTGGCCATTTTGGCATTTTCCCCAAAGGTGGTGTAGAAGGGTTTATCATGTGAGGTTGGTTGGGTGACGTTGGCCAAGGGTTTAAGGTGGGGTTGGGTTTATTGTCACCTTAATCACAAATCTGGAGTGAATTAAGGTTTGATATCAAGTATTAAGAAAATACCCAATTTTCTTAAGAACACCAAGAACACTTCATTTGATCTGTTTTCACTTTAAAAAATGGTGTTAGGGGCGTAATTAACTAATCATTTAGATTAGTTAATTAAATGGGGGTGAGTGGAGTGTGACTTGGCAGCAGGGAGGGTTCTCATTGGTTTTGAAGGGGTTGAGTGGGACAGGTGGCAAGATGTGAGTGGGTCTAGGTATGTTTTATGTATGGCCATGTTTAACCCCTTATCTTTCTTCTTTCCTTCATTTGCAAATAAACAGCCCAAAAATACGAATCCTTTGTTAATGAAGTTTCCTTTTTCACACTTTTGCCCCAAATACTTTTCCAAAGTATTTTCAGGGGTATTTCTTGCCATTTTGTGATTCTTGAAGGACTGATTTGGTATTTTCTTGATTGATAATGGTATTGACTTGTATATTTGACATTTTGGAGGACTAAAATTGCCAAGTCATGATAAATAAGGGACCATTTTTGCCAAATCTTCAAAGTCAAGGGTCCTTTTGGTAATTTTGGTATTTTCAAAGGACCAAACTTGTAATTCTTCTAACTTGGAGTCCTTCTTGGTATGTTTGACTTAGAGGAGGATAAATATTGACATTTTAGTTTTGTTGAGGGACTAAAATTGCCAATTCTTTAAAGTGGAGGGCCCTTTTTGCAATTTTGACAAACTTTAGGGACCAATCTTGTAATTATGAAGATACAAGGGTATAAAGTGTCAATTCATCCATATTGGAGGACCCTTCTTCATAAATCTTCAAATCTTCAAGGGTTTTCTTTGGAAAATTCTTCATTAGGGCTTGGTTCATTGTGCGGCTTCGTTTCCCGTGTTCGTTTTTGCATGATTCTTGTGATCTTTTGTCATTTTCTCAATATCTGTACCTAAAATACACAAGCAACAAACACAAGCATATATATGGGTATTTTGATGATATTTAATGCATTTTAAGCCCTTTTTTGGACGATGAGACTATGTATAAAAGCAGTCTCATCACTCCCCCATACTAAACCATTGTCGTGCCCTCACGCAATGCTAGAATAAAGTATCGTAGCACCTCCAAAATTCATTTTCACTTTATTGAACGATAAACTAGCTACACTACTACTATTGCTACTACTTGCGTTTTAGACATAATGTATGATTTTCATCGCAAAATGGGATGTTTAGGTTCATAGAATAAGAACAGGTGAATGCTTCGTTAGAAATAATTTCATCGTCCTCGATTTTCACCCCAATTCCATGCCAAGCGTGCAACGAGATCATTGTCATTATAAGTTACTAATGCTAACACTACTCATATGCCCTAATCACGTACTTATCCTCCCAATTTCCTAAGTTGTATCTCTTATATTTTATTTTGTCTTGAATGCTTCAAGAGGATACATTGTTTGACTTATGCGATAATAGAGATTTAGGTCTAAAAATAGAGTCCTAACGGTGTAACAAAGACCATCAAATCAATAACCCCTCCTAACAGACAACGATGTCAAAAAATTAAGTTGACAAGAAGAATTGATAAACACGGTTTTATAACGGTTTTGAACATGAGACTTATTACCAAGACTTTTATACGCCCCCCTAACGGAAGGGCCTTATTATCTTTGGTTTACCTCCATCTTTTATTCAACTTCGCCATGAAGCTTTTATTATGACTTCGGTCTTGCCTTGCCTTTTATTATCCACCTCATCGGTAGTTTTATTAGCCAAAGACGTATATCCTCACGCTAAAGCGAATTTTGGATCTTTAAAGCTTCAAAGATTAAGGCTTGATTCACTTTCAATTTTGCATAGATTTTTCGGCCTTGTGGGGCTTCAAATTGTTTGCTTGATTTAGGTGAGCACTTGAAATCTTATTATTGGGTGAAGCTTTTGATTATTCGGGTGCCAATACTTCAAAACCGTGACGCTGGCGATACCTTAATGTCTTCCCAATTTAATTACACGGAAGCTACTAGAAAAGACTAGAAACTCAACAATCAAGACTAAACCGCTAAGTCAATATTTATTAAGCAAAACATATTTACAAGCGAAGGGAGAATAAGCAAACAACGAGAACACATGAGTTTTTGAAAGAATACGAGTACTCTACGTTTAGCATAGTAACTTATAATTAACCCGATCATTTCTCATCCTCATTTAAGAGACTTAGCCTAATGTGAAGTTAAGGAATCAAAGCTAAGTGCTCAACACGCATGATAGGTGTGTAAACACCCATCCTTTTTACCACTTAATTACAATAATAACCGGACCAAATGTGTATTTTATGTCGTAAATGTCGGAATTATGCGTGGTTTGTATTTTTGTTGTGATTTAGGACGAAAATGTGAAAAATGGAGAAAACATGGGCATTCACGGGCTTTTATCGAAGAAAAAGACGAAAGACGAAGTCAAGAAGTCAAGAGTGCAAAAAGAACGGAAGTCCAAGACCAATTCTGAAGATTTATCGAAGAAAAAGTCAAAAGACGGAAGTTTACTAAAAAGCTGAAGAACTTAAGTCTTATTTATGAAGAAATGTCAAGACGAGTTTAAAGAAATCCCGAGATAAAGTCATTAAAGTCCAAGATTTTAGAAGATTAAAGACTTAAGGACTCAATGGTGCAATTAATTTAAGAAGATTAAGGAGATTAAGGACTAAAGCACGCAATTAAGGAAAGAAGAAAGAGGGAGGAAGCTTCCTAAGCACCTCCCTAATCTCCTCTATAAAAAGGATTTATTTTCATTCATTTGTTTTTGTTGGATAGCTTGACAAACTATTTCTTCCATTTTAATTACCTTGCACATTTAATTACCTTGTCATTTAATTTCATGTCAAATTTAAATACTTGTCTTGCACCTTAAATACCTTTAATTTCAAGTAAGTTTCCTTTTAATTCTTGTCAATCTTTATTTTTTATTGTTCATCTCCTATCTACCTTTCTTTAATCTTTGATTTTTATGTTTATTGTTCATGTTCATGTTTATGTTATTGATATTTTATTGATTTGATTAAAGTGGTTTTGATTATTTTGGTTATATTTGTGAGTCTGATTGTTTTGGATTGTTTGTTTATGATTAGTAGATGTTTTGTTATTAGTTTGATTTAATCTTGTGGTTGATTTTGTTTAGTTTTATTAGATCCTTTATTATTTTGTTGTCTCCTTGTTCTTCGTGTTTCTGTTACTGATCTTTTCCCAGGAAACATTCCGGATCAACTCTATATTCCGAATCAAGGGGTTGTGCAAATTCATTCCGGATCAATTAGTTTATTCCGGATCAAGGGTTGTTCGTCCGGAATATTAGACATTCCGGATCAGAAGTTTTTATTCGGAATAATTTATTATTCCGGATCAAACGGTTCATCCGGAATATCATACATTCTGAATCAACCTAACATTTCGGATCAAGCTAAAATTTCTGGATCAACCTAACATTCCGGATCAAGGAGATATTCCGGATCATGGGCTTCCATCCAGAATAAGTGACATATTCCGGATCAAGGAGTTCTATTCGGAATAATATTCCGGATCGGCAACATTCCGGATCAAGGACCAACATTCCGAATCAATACTTTATTCCGGATAAGTGACATATTCCGGATAAAGGATTTATTTCGGATCAAGGGTTTTGGTGAATATTCCGAGTGAAGAAAAATCATTCCGAACGAAGGTGGCATTCCGGATGAATGTTTATTCCGAATGAGGGTATTATTCCGGATGAGCTATTTTTCAGGTTCTTGTTAAGTTACTGTTTTTAACTTTCTGTTTTTATGTTTCAAGCTTTACTTTTCCCGCCTTTTTACTTAGTCTCACTTTAAGATTACTTGCCTTAGATTTATTTTAGCCTTGCCTTAGTTTTAAGTTTAGTTGCGTTTTAAGTTTGCCTTTAGGTTAGTTTTGAGTTTGCGTTATTTACTTTTAGTGCCCTTTAATTTCCGTCACGCTTTTAGTTACTTGCCATTTATTTTACCTTAGAGATAGATTTATTTTAATTGCCCTTTACTTTTAAGTTTTGCACATTTTCCCTTTACTACAACAACGACAACTTTTGTTTCCACCAAAGAATGACTGAGTCACACTTTAATCTATTTTTCAATTCGATTAGACCACGAGAACGATAATTTTTATACTAGGTAAAACCTTGTATCAAATGGCGCCGCTGCCGGCTCTTTTCGTAAAGATTAACGGTTTTCTGTGAGAGACGCGTTGCTTTTTGGGATCCGTTCATTCGTGAGCGTTATTTTCTTGCTAAAAAATTTTCAAAAAAAAAACCATAAAAATTAAAAATTGTTAAAAATCCATAAAAATTAAAAAATTTCAAAAATCCAAAAAGATTTTATTTTTATAGTGTATATATATTCTCTTTGTGTTTGGTTTCTTTTTCTTTTACTTTTGCAGGTGTATGCGTACTAGATCTTCTAATTATCAAGAGCCCGAGACTCCTGAAAATTTAGCTATGGCAGGTGTGAACAACATCAATAATCCACCGCACCTCAACAATAATAACAACAATGTTCATCCACAACCCGATCTTCGGACAATGGAGGAACTTTGTCAACCCACAATGTTTGGACGAGGAGGACCGATTGCGCCGATGCAAATCACGGCTCCGGAATTTTCGTTGAAGCACCACATGATTCAGCAAGTGCAAACAAATCCTTTTCGAGGAATTCCTGATGATGATGCCAACAAACATCTCGACAAATTCATTACAATCACTCAAAGCATGAAGTTGCCCGGTGCCACAATGGATGTCCTTCGCCTTCAACTCTTTCCACATACTTTATCACATCACGCCGAGAAATGGTTTGATCGTCTCTCAAAGAATTCCATTCATACTTGGGATGACATGACTCAACGATTTTTGTCGCGCTACTTTCCACCATCCATGGTCACGAGCCTTCGCAATCAAATCAGCGGTTTCATGCAAGAACCCGATGAATCTCTCTTTGATGCTTGGGAAAGATATAATGTTTTGATCGATCGTTGTCCAAACCACAACATGCTCCCCGTAGCCTTAATTGATACTTTCTACAATGGTTTGACTTTTCGTGATCGTGATACGATTAATGCAGCCGCCGGTGGCACATTTATGAAAAGGAGACCCGAGGAGTGTAGAGAGCTTATTGAGAACATGACTACTCACCACAAAAATTGGGATTCCTCCGCTTCTTCAAGGAACAACCCGAGAGTCAATGTTTCTTCTATTTCAGCAAACCCCGATATGACCGAATTCACCCGCATGATGACTGAAATGAACAAAAATATCTTGCTTCTCGCTACAAATCAACAACAAGTTAAAGCGTTAGCACCTTCTTGTGAGACATGCGGCGGTCCACACTCATACACTGATTGTCCTTCTACTCAAGGAAATCCGGAAAACGTGTATGCGGCTTATGGTAATTATTCACCGGAAAATTACCAAGCTCGACATCAAGGGGATAGAAATTTGCTGAGTTACCGATCAAACAACTACCTTTCACCCGGTTTTTCTCCTCAAAACCAAAACCCCGCCAACAAATACAATAGAAGCAACCAAATCCCACCTAGAGCTTCTAATCCTTATCACCCACCGCTCAACAAACCCCACCCATAAATCAAGATGTTGAAGCCATAATGAGAACCCAAGGAGAGCAAATCAAGAATCTGCAAAGCCAAATTATCAATCTGAAAGGGGATATCACCAAGCAAGGAAATGACATTAGAACCGAGCTTCGCGACAATATTCAATCCTCCTTCAGCAATCAAACGAATGATTTAAAGAATATGCTGGCTAGTTTCTTGCCCTCCACTCAACCTTCTACTTCGAGTTCTCTACCTTCAAACACCGTCACCAATCCGCGAGCGAATGTGAGTGCTATTACTACCCGCAGTGGAGTTACCATAGTAGGACCACCTATTCCACCCCCATCATCTACACCTCCCCCACCACCATTTCTCCCTACTACTCCCACACCAAGTATCAGTGCACCATTACCGTCTCCGCCTCGACGTGACATAGTACCCACCAAGAATCCACCACCAACCCCACCTTCAACATCTCAACCTTTACCTGCTACACCCACAACTTCATCACCTAAACCCAACATCCCATACCCTTCTCGCTTAGGCAAGACCAAATTGCTAACCAAGGATGACTCACATGTGTCGAGCTATGTGAAGATGATTTCTCAAATGAATTTCAACATTAGCCTTGTTGAAGCACTTGTCTACATGCCGAAATTTGTGAAAGCATTCAAGGAATTGCTTAACAAGAAGGAGAAGCTGATTGAGCTCGCCAACACACGCTTAAATGAAAACTGTTTTGCAGTTATTCTTAAAGAACTTCCGGAAAAACTTGGAGATCCCGGTCGTTTTGTGTTGCCTTGCGTTTTTAACAAAACCGAAGAATTTACTACCCTAGCTGATCTCGGGGCCAATATAAATTTGATGCCATTAAGTGTTTGGAAAACACTATCATTACCCGACCTTACACCAACAAAGATGACTCTTGAGCTTGCAAATCGCACTCTCGCTTACCCCGTTGGTATTGCCGAAGATGTGTTTATTAAATTTGGCACATTCACCTTTCCGGTCGACTTTGTTGTTGTAGATTATGAAATGGACCCTCGTATTCCTTTAATACTTGGTCGTCCATTCTTGAGAACCAGACGAGCTTTAGTTGATGTTGCCGAAGGTGAGTTAATTTTAAGAGTCGGGGATGATGCACAAGTGTTCAAAATGGGGAAGCTTACAAGCAAATCCTATGGAAGAGAATCCGCGAATATGATTAATGTGCTTGATGATTTTGTCATCTACAACAATCCTCTCTTCGAGTCTTGCATTGATAATCCACTTTTTCAAGATGATGTGGATGATTCTCTCTCCAATTTGGAACCTTCACCCATATATGATTCTCCACGATCTTTGATGCTTATGATGATGATTCTAGCTCAGATTCGGATGATTATGATGATTTTACTTCCGAGTATCCTGACATGCCCACATATGATGATTTTGATGAGGCCGATACTCTTTCGAGCGATTCTTCACATGATGAAGATCCTCCGCCATCACTTGATCCTACTTTGGATGATTACTCATTTGAGGAAGACTTTTCTACTTTTCTCAATACTTACTTCCCTCATGAGAGTGATGCTCCTCCTTTAGACTTTGATGATTATCGTCTTGATCCTACTTCGGATTTGAAGAAAATTCTTTCAAAGGAGAAAAAACCGGACGACACCAACATCCGCAGCACGTATGATTTAACACCTCTTTGTCCACCTTCTGAGGATGAGGTTGTGCATTTTCTTCGCGGATCATCTTCAAATTCTGCTGAGCCTGAGTGCTATTTCCCCTAAAGGAAAAGGTGTTCGATCCCGATATCAATATTTTTAAGCCATCTCAGTATCCGTCTGATGAAATAAAAGGAAAAAATTTTGGAACTACTGAAGATATGCTTGTTCTTCACCCTTGCTACCACCGTGCTCCATCATTGCTTAAGGGAACCTTGCCTACTCTTCTTTGGCTTTCTTTGTTCGCCTTAAGCTTGTGCTATTTGATGGACGAAAACTATGTATTTGATCCCGGTGGATGTGTTTCATGCTTCTTCCTATGATAATCAAGGTCGAGTCAGGCTCATGACTCGGTTAACAAAAGTCAAGCGCTTCTTGGGAGGCAACCCATGTATCTATCTTTTACCTTTCTTTATCCTAAGTGTAGGGGAGACCCGTTGGTGTTTGCTCTCTCCTCTCTTCTCATATTTAGGGATTCGAGCGCTCAATGATCCACTCTTGATGATTTTTGACGAACCGTGATTCCGTGTTCCCTTCTTCCCGGTTCTATCCTAAACTCTTTTCAATTCACTATTTTATATTTCTCAATATTAAATTAGGAATCTCGTTAGTTGTCTTTTCCTTAGCGAGATTTAAACAACGTGCACAATGTCCTAAGTGTAGGGGAGTTTACTCCCACATGCTTAAACATTGAGGAAAATGTTTATATTAAGTGTAGGGGGACTTCTATCGAAGTTAAGTGGTCTTTTCCTTGTATTTGTCCTCATTTTAAATGGAAAATCAATTTTTCGATATTTTTCAAAATTTTTGATCTATTTTGGCCTATTAGTTTTTCCCTTTGTATAGTTATTTTCTTTCCTTACTAGAATAAATTTTAATAAAGTGGTTTTAATTTTCAAAACGTTGTGAATCTTTTGACTCAACCCGAGTTTACTTATCTAAGTTTACTCTAGCCAGTATCCTTAACGTGTTTAAGTCAAGTTTTGCTAGGCTTTTATATAGGGAGCTATAAAACGTGAAAGTCTTTACTCTCACGGGTTAAGAACAAGAACTTTTCGCAAGTTCCTATAATTGATCCTAGAGAGTTGTTTATCAAGGGAACTTTAAAATGCGATTTCTAAACTTGAAAAAGTCTAAGAGTTGCAAGATCCTATAGGCGACTCGAAAACCCAAAACTTTGATTTAATAGGCTAAGCATCCACGAGTCTCATTCCTTGAGATTTTAAACTATGGAGGACGAGAGATGATAGAGTCAATTATAAGTTTGGTATTCTTTCGTGAATTTATGTGAGTTAATTATAAGTCTATTCTCCCATCGCTTGCTAATAAATTTATCTTCAATAAATAAGGTTGTACGATTTGAAAAGTTACTTAGCTTCTAGCCCAAGATCGTTTAAAAGTTGCTCGTATGGATTAGAGTTCATAGCCAAGGCATAACTTATTGAAGCGGGATGCGAAGATTGGCGAGTCCAAAAAGGTCCTAACAAGACATAAGGGCTATATTTTGTTGCTAAAGATCCAAAGTGATGTGAAGAATCATTTATCAAAGATCAATATGAAGGATCGAGACACACGACGAAAAGCAAAAACTCCCCAAAAGTCATGGAGAAGTCTATCCAAAAAGGCCCTAACAAGGTATGAGGATAAATAAATCCAAGTCTAAAAAGGAGGCGGATCGTTGCATATCAAAATCCAAAATAAAGATTGGAGAAAAATGAAGAAGTCGTGGTCCATTTATGAAGAATCTCTCAAAGTTCAAGTGAAGAAATTCCTATTATGAAGAGAAGACCATTATTTCATGAACGTCTCTCAAGATTTGAAGTATGAAGTCGCTGCCAAATATCGGTCCGAGAATGGTCTCAAATCGAGAAGCGAGTTATGCCAAGATATGAACTTTATGAGGTCCCGAGAAGTAGTTTTAAAAGATTTTGTCCTTTAGCTAACTATTACTTAAATCGTCCCACTTTATTTTCAGCCTAAATAACTATCGAAATAAGTTAACAATGCATCCTCGTGATCATTCAAGACAATAATAAAATACAAGAGATACCCCTAGGAATAAGGGAGTCTAAGTAAGTAATTGGCCCACATGAGTTCGTGTTAGTTTGCTAACTTATAATAACAATGATCTCGTTTTTAAGCTTGGTTTGGAGAAAGTGAAAACTTGAGGATGATGATCATTCATGACATTTTCAAAACCCGAAGGTATGTTTTTTATTTCTTTACTTTAAATGTTTATAATTTTCTATCTCTTTAATAAAGGCCAACGTGGATTGATTATGATGAAAAATGTAAACGTGCTTTGTAACTAATGCATTGCATGAGGACATTGCAATGGTCAAGTGTAGGGGATTTGATAGGTGTGTAAACACCCATCCTTTTTACCACTTAATTACATTAATAACCGGACCAAAACGTGTATTTTATGTCGTAAATGTCGGAATTATGCGTGGTTTGTGTTTTTGTTGTGATTTAGGACGAAAATGTGAAAAGTGGAGAAAACACGGGCATTCACGGGTTTTTATCGAAGAAAAAGACGAAAGACGAAGTCAAGAAGTCAAGAGTGCAAAAAGAACGGAAGTCCAAGACCAATTCTGAAGATTTATCGAAGAAAAAGTCAAAAGACGGAAGTTTACTAAAAAGCCGAAGAACTCAAGTCTTATTTATGAAGAAATGTCAAGACGAGTTTAAAAAAATCCCGAGATAAAGTCATTAAAGTCCAAGATTTTAGAAGATTAAAGACTTAAGGACTCAATGGTGCAATTAATTCAAGAAGATTAAGGAGATTAAGGACTAAAGCACGCAATTAAGGAAAGAAGAAAGAGGGAGGAAGCTTCCTAAGCACCTCCCTAATCTCCTCTATAAATAGGATTTATTTTCATTCATTTGTTTTTGTTGGATAGCTTGACAAACTATTTCTTCCATTTTAATTACCTTGCACATTAAATTACATTGTCATTTAATTTCATGTCAAATTTAAATACTTGTCTTGCACCTTAAATACCTTTAATTTCAAGTAAGTTTCCTTTTAATTCTTGTCAATCTTTATTTTTTATTGTTCATCTCCTATCTACCTTTCTTTAATCTTTGATTTTTATGTTTATTGTTCATGTTCATGTTTATGTTTTTGATATTTTATTGATTTGATTAAAGTGGTTTTGATTATTTTGGTTATATTTGTGAGTTTGATTGTTTTTGATTGTTTGTTTATGATTAGTAGATGTTTTGTTATTAGTTTGATTTAATCTTGTGATTGATTTTGATTAGTTTTATTAGATCCGTATTATTTTTGTTCTCCTTGTTCTTCGTGTTTCTGTTACTGATCTTTTCCCAGGAAACATTCCGGATCAACTCTATATTCCGAATCAAGGGGTTGTGAAAATTCATTTCGGATCAATTAGTTTATTCCGGATCAAGGGTTGTTCGTCCAGAATATTAGACATTCCGGATCAGAAGTTTTATTCGGAATAATTTATTATTTCGGAGCAAACGGTTCATCCGGAATATCAGACATTCCGAATCAACCTAACATTCCGGATCAAGCTAAAAGTTCCGGATCAACCTAACATTCCGGATCAAGGAGATATTCCGGATCACGGGCTTCCATCTGGAATAAGTGACATATTCCGGATCAAGGAGTTCTATTCGGAATAATATTCCGGATCAGCAACATTCCGGATCAAGGACCAACATTCCGAATCAATACTTTATTCTGGATAAGTGACATATTCCGTTAAAGGATTTATTCCGGATCAAGGGTTTTGGTGAATATTCCGAGTGAAGAAAAATCATTCCGAACGAAGGTGACATTCCGGATGAATGTTTATTCCGAATGAGGGTATTATTCTGGATGAGCTATTTTTCAGGTTCTTGTTAAGTTACTGTTTTTAACTTTCTGTTTTTATGTTTCAAGCTTTACGTTTCCCGCCTTTTTACTTAGTCGCACTTTAAGATTACTTGCCTTAGATTTATTTTAGCCTTGCCTTAGTTTTAAGTTTAGTTGCGTTTTAAGTTTGCCTTTAGGTTAGTTTTGAGTTTACGTTATTTACTTTTAGTGCCCTTTAATTTCTGTCACGCTTTTAGTTACTTGCCATTTATTTTACCTTAGAGATAGATTTATTTTAATTGCCCTTTACTTTTAAGTTTTGCCCATTTTCCCTTTACTACAACAACGACAACTTTTGTTTCCACCAAAGAACGACTGAGTCACACTTTAATCCATTTTTCAATTCGATTAGACCACGAGAACGATAATTTTTATACTAGGTAAAACCTTGTATCAACGCACGGTCGAGTCAAAAATTACTCTTATTCTCGCCATCGGAAAACCTACATTCGTGTCTCCAAACACTTATAAAACATGAGAAAAATTTTAAAATTTGGCCATTTTTAGCCTTATTTTGCAACAAAACGATAAACAAAAAGATAAACTTTGGAAAGCGTGAAGGTTTGGCAAGGAAAGTATCTATTCACCCCCCCCCCCCCATACTAAAGTTAAACATTGTCCTCAATGTTTCGAGTCTAGGGGTGCAAGCACCCCCATACTAGAGACGTAGTCGAATGCCTAATCTAGCATGGAAAGGGTGTAACCGTTAAATTTAAAGCCGTTTATGAAGTGTGCTATAAACCTAAGGTTAGAACATCAAAGGATATATCATGGATATTGAGAAAGTCTTCAAAGCAAACGATCGAGTGCTCCCATAAAACGAACACAAGAGGCTCCAATCGTGAAGATCATGATCATCTAAAATCCACAATTCACAAACAACCACGGAACAAAGGTTGGAAGGGCACAAATCCCCGCACGTTACTACATTTGAAAGCGATAATATGTACATTGGATAAGCATGGGACTCCCCCACGAGGCACCTCGTTTTTTATTACCGAGTCATGAGCTCGACTCGATCCCCTCAATACTAATTATCATTGGGGAAAGTGATTTGGTCGAGGTAGTTCAAGGATGGAACTTCCCCGCCAAAGTAGTGCTTCAACCTATGTCCATTCACCTTGAAATTAGGGCCATCATTTTGAGCTAGCTCGATGGTCCCATATGGAAATACTTGAGTCACGGTGAATGGACCGGACCAACGGGATTTCAACTTACCGGAAAAGATTTTCAAACAAGAACTAAAAAGCAAAACTTGATCCCCAATGTTAAAAACCCGGTTTTTAATTTTAGAATCATGCAACTTTTTAGTCTTTTCTTTATAAATCAATGAATTTTCATAAGCAATATCCCTTAATTCATCAAACTCATTTAATTGCATTTTCTGGTGTTTTCCCGCGGTCTCCATGTCATCATTACAATGCTTTAGGGCCCAATAAGCCTTGTGTTCCAATTCGATTGGCAAATGACAATTTTTCACATACACAAGCTTATAAGGAGTGCACCCAATGGGTGTCTTATGAGCGGTCCTAAAGGCCCATAAAGCATCGTCCAACTTATCCGACCAAGTTTGTCGGTTTTCCCCAACGGATCTCTCCAAGATCCTCTTTAACGCTCGGTTTGAAACCTCGACTTGCCCACTCGTTTGTAGATGATAAGCCGTAGAAAGACGATGTATAACCCTATATTTCCTTAGGACCCTTTCTAATTGGTCGTTACAAAAATGGGTTCCACGATCGCTTATGATCGCACGAGGGGTTCCAAACCGAGAAAACAATTGCTTCAAAACCTTGACTAGCACACGAGCATCATTGGTGGGCAAAGCCTTAGCTTCCACCCACTTAGATAGGTAATCAACCGCGACAAGGATGTACTTATTACCACGAGATGATGGGAACGTCCCCATAAAGTCTATACCCCAAACGTCAAAGATCTCACACACTTGGATGATATTTTGTGGCATTTCATCTTTTTGTGAGGCTTTTCCTTGTCGTTGGCATGAGTCACACGACTTCACAAGCTCTTGTGCATCTCGGTAAATAGTAGTCCAAAAGAAGCCGGCATCAAAGACCTTCTTAGCCGTGAGATTAGCACCATGGTGACCACCCGTGGGTCCCTCATGACAAGCTCTAAGGATGTTAGAAGCTTCGGTACCAAAGACACAACGTCGAATGATTTGATCCGCACAAGTTCGAAACAAATAACGGTCGTCCCAAAAGTAGAACTTGACGTCACGAAAGAATTTTCGTTTTTCTTGAGTCGTCATACCCTTAACGATGAAGTTGCCCGCATGGTAATTTGCAAAATCCGCAAACCATGGGGTAGAAGAATCAAGCTTAGAATCCACTACACCAAGTGTCTCGAGCGGAAATGTTTCGGTGATTTCCTTTGGCTCGTAAACACTTTGGTGAGGATTTTCCAAACGAGAGAGATGATCGGCCGCTAGATTCTCGGCTCCTTTTTTGTCCATAATCTTGTCATCAAATTCTTGAAGGAGGAGAATCCAACGAAGTAATCTAGGCTTAGCATCTTGCTTAGCCATGAGATACTTGATAGACGAATGATCCGTATACACTACGCATTTAGCCAAGACGAGGTAAGGTCGGAATTTCTCAAATGCATACACCACGGCAAGGAATTCCTTCTCTGTTGTAGTGTATTTAAGTTGAGCCTCGGTCATCGTCTTGCTAGCATAGTGAATAGGCAAGAAGTGCTTTTCATGACGTTGTCCCAATACGGCCCCAATAGCATAGTCACTAGCATCACACATGAGCTCAAAGGGGAGGTTCCAATTGGGAGCAACAAGAATGGGAGCTTCGGTAAGTTTCCTCTTAAGGATTTCAAAGGCTCGTACACAATCTTCGTTAAAGACAAAACGTGCATCTTTTTCAAGGAGATGTGTAATAGGTCGAGAGATCTTTGAAAAATCCTTGATGAATCGACGATAAAAGCCCGTGTGGCCTAGGAAACTCCTAACTCCCTTAACGGTTTTGGGATGAGGTAATTTGGCGATGACGTCTACCTTAGCTTGATCTACCTCAATCCCCGCTTTCGAAACCTTTTGCCCTAAGACGATTCCACTCTTAACCATAAAATGACATTTTTCCCAATTGAGCACAAGGTTGGTTTCCTCACAATGCTTCAACATTCTCTCAAGATTTGACAAACACGAAGTGAACGAACAACCAAAAACGGAAAAGTCATCCATGAAGACTTCCATCGTCTTCTCGATCATATCATGAAAAATAGCCATCATGCACCTTTGAAAGGTTCCCGGTGCATTACAAAGTCCGAATGGCATTCTACGATAGGCAAACGTTCCATATGGACACGTAAACGTAGTTTTTTCTTGATCACGAGGATCGATGGGAATTTGGAAGTAACCGGAAAAACCATCTAAAAAGCAATAGAAACCGTTTCCCGCAAGACGCTCCAACATTTGGTCCATGAAGGGCAAGGGAAAATGGTCTTTACGAGTGGCTTCATTCAACTTACGATAGTCAATGCACACTCTCCATCCGGTCACGAGTCTAGTTGGAATCAACTCGTTGTCATCATTTGGCACAACGGTTATTCCTCCCTTTTTAGGGACACAATGGATAGGACTCACCCACGGGATATCGGAAATAGGGTAAATCATTCCCACGTCAAGGAGTTTTAGGACTTCCTTTTTGATGATATCGTGAATTTTGGGGTTCACCCTTCTTTGACATTGGATTGCGGGCTTGTAATCCTCCTCTATTAAGATTTTGTGGGTACAAAATTTGGGATCTATCCCCATAATTTCGGATAACTTCCACGCAATTGCCCCTTTATGATCCTTAAGAACATCGACAAGTGCGGTTTTTTCATCATCCGAAAGTTCCTTCGCAATAATAACCAGCAACTAGTCGCCCTCCTCCAAATAGACATATTCGAGATGAGGAGGTAAATCTTTCAACTCGAGGATAGGTGGTTCCTCAATTGAAGATTTGGGTTCGATACTCATAACCTCCTCGAGTGGAGGAAATGGGAAATCGTTAAGAAAATCCTTGATAATCGAGAAGTCCTCATCATTGTCGAGGTCTTCGTTACAAGTACGTGGAACATCGAATTCTTCCAACGTAAAACCACCACCTTCAAATGGGTTGAAGGTTGGTGTCGAATTATCAAGAATTGGATCTAACATAGTGGGATTGCCACTAGTTTCATCATCACCAAAACCTAGAACTTCTTGTGAAAATTCCTCGCAAACCACGTCAATCATATCAACGAGGTTTATGGTTGCAACGGAATAAACATGAGAAATTTGAGAGTTTTGAGTTGCGTTTATAACAAATTCCTCGTCGTTGAAACGTAAAGTGATCTTTCTAGCATGAACATCGATCAAAGCCATAGACGTATCTAAAAACGAACGACCTAAAATGAGAGGAACTTGGGGATCCGTGGGAATATCGACAACGATAAAGTCTACGGGATAGTAGAACTTTCCCACTTTCACAAAAACATCTTCCGCCAATCCACATGCGGGAATCGTGGAATGGTCGACCAAATCGATAGACATTAGTGAAGGAGTAAGATTAGGAAGATTGAGCGACTTGAAGATTGCAAGTGGCATCAAGTTAATGCTAGAACCAAGATCGGCCAAGGCATAGCATTCTTCCATATCTTGGATTGCACAAGGGATCAAAAATTTACCGGGATCACCGACTTTTTGAGGTATGCGATTAAGATAAACCGATGAACAACTAGACAATTGGTGTAATTTCTCCTTGTTGTTCAACATACTCTTAAAGTTAGCGGCAAATCAAGGCATCATGACCAAGGCATGAGCAAAACTCACATTAAAGTGCAAATCACGAAACATTTTCATAAAAAGCTCAAATTGATAATTGTCGCGCTCTTGATGTTTCTCCTTTCTAAGTCTCGATGGATAGGGCAAAGGTGGTGTGGGTTGAGGCATAGGCATAGCCTTTGGAATCTCGGGTTCCAATGTTGGTAATTGGTCAACCGTAGGTGTGGCATGAGCGGTACTTCATGGGATTGGAACATGCTCCTTTTGGACCACCACCTCGGGTTCTTCCTCAATTGCTTCCTCCGTAGGAGCAATTGGTTGAGGAGTCGGTTCCTTAAGTGTCTTACCACTACATGTGGTAATCACTTTCATCTCACCCTTAGGGTTTGACACGGTGTTGCTAGGAAGACTACTCAAAGACGGTTTACACATAATTAACTCAAACATAGATGAGATTTTATCTTCAAACATGGATTGCCTCTTCTCGGCCTTAATCATCTCTTGTTTAATCTCATTTTGCCCTTGTTCCATTTTTTGTTGGTTTTGTTGTAACCTTGTTACATTTCCTTCCATCTTGTTGGTATGGATTTTAAGCTCATTTGCTAACTCATTTTTCAACTCTTTCTTCAAGTCGGTCTTAAACTCGGATCTTAGGCTAATGATTTCTCATTGAATGTTGTCAAACCTAGCATCGTTTCCATTGGCGTATTCAACAAATTCATTTGGAAGATCTTTCAAAGTTTGCAAACCTTTGTTGTTGTTTTGAAAATCATTTTTATTTTTGTTTGAAACTTGATTATTAGCACCTTGATTCCCATAGTTTCCCTTGTTGTAATTGTTTTTGAAACCAACTTGATTGTTGCGATAGTTGTTGTTAGCATTTTGATTTGAACCAAAACCCGGTGGAGTCAATTGATTAGAGCGGGTAACTTGACCGTTTTGGTTGTAAGTTCCCGTGGCCGCGTAGGCACTCGAAGTGTTACCACCGTTGGTAATGCACTCGGAGAAATCATGACCTCCACCACAATACATGCATAAAACCTCAACCGCTTTAGCCGTAGCGGGAGCACTTGGTTCACCAACTTTGAACTCAATCAAAAGACCTTTAAGCTTATCAAAGATTTTGTTTTCTAAGTTCGCCTCAATTTGGCAAGCATCGATGGTAGTAGACAAAGAAGGTGAAGCCGAAGACGAAGCCTTACGAACACTCGATGTATTACGAGGACTATACACCTTAGATCTATTCTCAATGATTAACAATGCTTCCTCGACCGTTTTACACAAAAAATTACCACCCGCGGCGGCATTAAGATAATCCTTTCATGATCATTAAGTCCATTGTAAAACGTGTCAATTTGATGCAAGTCGGTAAAACCGTGATGAGGACACTCATGTAACATTTCCTTAAACCTATTCCAAGCCGTTGAAAAACTTTCATTAAACTCTTGTGAAAATTTTGAAATCTCGTTTTTCAAATGCGTAGTCTTAGAGGGCGGAAAAAATTGGTTCACAAACTTAGACACGAGATCCTTCCACGTCAATATAGAATTGGGTGGCTCTTTCTCTAACCAAATTTTTGCGGGCCCCGCTAAGGAATACGGAAAAAGCATCATCTTAATCGAGTCATTAGCAACATCCTTAAACTTGCAAGTGGCGGTAAGACGATTGAATTGGCGGATATGGTTGTGTGGATTGTCCTTCTCATCACCACGGAATTTGTTGTTTTGGATCATCGACAACAAACTCGTTTTCACTTCAAAATTCTCCTCAAGGATAGCGGGAATCACAATAGCCTCTCCATAACCCTCGGTGGGTGCTTGAAGTAACTCCATCATAGTACGATTCGCCATGGTTGGTTCTTCTCTTACAATGGGTTCGTCAATAGAAGACTCCTCACTAGAAATATTAGGAGTAGGAGTTTTGTTCTTTCGTTTACGTGCACGTCTTGCTTGATTAGGAGTGAGCATAAACGTCACGTACAACGAGGGGACAAGCAAAGAAGATTCTTTTTGGTGTTTTGTATTTTTCAATTTTTTTGTGGTTTTTGATTGTATTAACCATTTTTGGATTTTGGTGAATGTGTTAAGTAGACAAAAATCTACAAATCTCCTCCTTAATCAAATCTCTTGATTAAAGAAGCCTCAAGGAATAAAAACGATCACGTGAAGTGAACGCCTTCGATGACTTTAGAACGTTGGTGGAACACCAAAACGTTTAATCAAATGAAACCAAGAAAGTATATATGATACTTAATAATACTTTAGGCGGCAAAACCCTCGATTAGCTCTCAAAATTAAATACTCACAAGCAAGCGGGGAAACGAGGTGGCGCGAAGCACTTAAGAGCCTTTTTCCTTAGGATATATTTTATAATATCCGCCTTATACCCACCTTATAGTTTCTATTTTTCAAAATCAAGCTTCACGAAAGTATTTATCTATTTTTGCCTTTTTCTTTGGTTTGAGATTCGAATACAATGATTGGGTAATGACCTCCCAAGTCAAGGTTGTGATTTCTCACTTTTGGAGTACTTGTGAGTTTATTGTTCTACGTATACAATATAGTAATAGTATTCACACAAAAAACTAAAAACCGATAATACGTATTAGTAGAGTGCTACTAATACAATTAGCTATTTATGGCTATATAAAAACAACAATTTCCAAATAAAAACACAACACGCCTCCCCGGCAGCGGTGCCAAAATGATGGTTGAGTAAATACGTCTTTTAGGAAAAAGAGCGTAATTAGGGCAAGTATTAACAAGTGACTTAGGAAAACCACGAGTTATGACCCAAAGTGGGGATCGTTCTCAAGGAGGCTTGGTGTGTGTGTAATGAAATGATTAATTATGTGATTATATGATTATGTGAAAAGAAAATAGAAAGGGGATGAGAAAAGAATGACGGTTACGATGACGGATTACACTAAGACAAAAAAGGCGTACACGTAAAACCGTAAAAGCACCAAAATTAAAATTTTACTCTAAAAATTCCTAGAAAATCACTAAAAATCAACTAAAATATTCTAAGGGTTTACAAAAAATCAAAACTTGCTAAAACCTTTTGATTAATTAATTATTAATTTTTTAATGCTAATTAAAGCCCTAAAAATCAAAATTAACTAATAAAAAGTCCAAATCAAGATCTTAAAGTTTGTAAACCTTTATAATAACCTAATTAAGCTAAAAAGTATTTTTCAAAATTTTAAAACAACTAAAAACTATTTTTAAACAATTAAAAACTATTAAAAACTATAAAAACTTAAAATAATTCTAGAAAATAATTGAAAGACTCTAAAAATATTTGGAAAGTTGTAAAATTCCTAATTAAGTGTCTAGAACCTAGGAAAAATATAAAAACTTAGAAAATCAGACTTTTAATTTTTAATAATAAAATAATATTAAAATATTAATAAAAATCCAAAAATCCTAAAAAATTCTAAAAAGTTGCAAAATAGCTAATTTTAACCTAAGTAACACAGAAATGAAGTTGAAATTACCTAAATACCCTTAATGGGCCTCCAAATGGGCCAAAACCCAAAACAGTCCTTAATAGTGAGCCCAATAAGAAAAAGTTTATAAAAATGGCCCAAAAACTCCTACTTAACTCAAAATTTGATTCTGAACAACTTTTTTTAAAGGCCCAAGAGCTGAAAATGTGAAATAAGCAAGCTTATAACAAACAGCTCATTCTTAATGGGCTTTTTGGCCCATTAAGCTATAAGCTAATGCAATAAGCTCAAATTAGACACACAAGCTTCTCTTGACCTAATTAAGACTTCTGTAAAAAGAAATTTGAAATAAGCCAAAGGAATAAGCCTGAAAATGCAAAAAGCAATCTACAGAAAACGACAAAATAGTCGTTTTTGAGTTCTAGGCTATCCCAAGAGCTGATTCAAGTTTCTAAAGCTTTTAAATGACTCAAATAAGCTAAATCAACAAAAAGTTTTCAAATAAGTTGACTCAATAAGCTGGAAAAAGCAAATAAGCACTTATGAAAAAGTCAAATAAGTTGGTTTTCTAGCAAAAAGTCAAAGTCAAAGTCTAATAAGCTCCAGTTCAATCAAATGGGTCAAATAATGAAGATTTATCACAAAAAATAAGTTGTTGCATGTCTGGATAAGCCAAAATGGCTTATTGATAAGCTAACTGAAAATTTGTACTAGCAGGGGCTAGTTTTGGGTGTTAAGCAGTGGGAACTTTTCCCACTGCTTGACTTCTTGACTTTTTTGTCTTTAGTGACTTTTTTGGAGATTCAGGTTTCACAAAGGCACCCAATTGATCAGTGGATCAAGAGGAGTCAATAACAATCAAAAAGTCACAATCAACAACAGCCAAATGACACAATTAATTCAATCAATCACCAGATCTGACACAGACATGAACACTTAAGCAGTTGAGGTTCAATAAGCACTTATAGCACAATTCAGCCAGCCAAACTTAACCAAATGCATACACAAGCAATATTAAACTTAAATAAGCAAGTCTAAACAGGTTTCCTACACTGATTCAAAGTATTAAGCAAGATTCAAGCACTTAAAGTTACTGATGAACACAAGAACATGCAGTTTTCACTTTTGCTGATGCAATTGACCAACAAGCCAGATTCAAACCTCAAAATCTTACAAACAGGTTATAATAACTTTTTTTAAACCACTTTAAGCCCTAAGCATGCATACACCCTAAGTGTTCCCAAGATCCTAGGTCAAAACAGTCAAGAACAAAGATTTAATAGCAGATTGTTTGATTCAAGGGTTCAAGCCCAAAAACTTGCAGCAAATAACTCTCAAACAAGTGTATAGCAGATAACAAGCACAAACAACACCTTCCACAAACACAATAACAAGTTTTGATCTCAAACAGCTAATCCCAATTATCTTTTTAATCCAAAAATTAAACAAGTATAAGTGTGATTCAGTTTACCAAGTGACTTATCTAGCATACTAACAACATTAACATGCAAGATAAAGCAGATTCAAGCCAAGAAAACAACAAGAACACAAGTAGAGCACAAATTCACCCAAAATCCAAAATTTATCAGATTTTCAAGGTTTTAAGACAAACCTCATGGATGTACATCCACACCCACGAAATTTAGAGCTTATGTGCTAGCAAGAACAAGCACAAGCTTCCAACAACAACCCTGTTAAGATTCAACAGAGTTAGAAGCAAAATATCAAAACACAAAGGTGACTTTTTGGAAAATAAACTTGATTAATGCAACTTCTTGTACCCACTCTTGATTATCCCCAAGATATGAGCTTCACAACACCTTAATATCACAATTAGGGTGCTATGATCAGCTTATATCCCAAAAATTCAAAGATGTACCAGGAATCTTAGCAAAATATCAAATTTTAGTCCAATGTGTAATTTCTTACACAAGGTTTACGAACACGTTTTAGGGTTCAATTTTAGTTAGCATATAACATAAAAAAGCTTAAAATTAAATGGCACTTGGTCTTTCTTCAACAAACTCAAACGCAATTTCATAAAACTGAAAGTAGGATTTATAGGTATTGTAGAAACTAGATGGGGGGGTTGAATAGTTTCTAGTTAGTTTTCAAAACATTTCGGATTAATCCACTGTGCGCGGTTCCTTATGTGTACCCGCGGTTCCTTATCAATAAAGAACCGCCGGTCCATTTATGGAACCACCGACAGTGGACGAAACTGTTTATTACATGTTTAAACTTTGACAATCCTTTGTATCAAATTCTCGATCAAGCTTGACTAGATATGAGATGTGTTTGATTGAAAGATAAATACTACAAGTAAGTAAACACACAAACACATCAAATCAAGAGTACATCAAGCAATAGTCTAAACACTAAGCACACACGTACTAAGCATAAGCTTTTCCGCAACTAGGATGTTTAGAATAAGTGATGTACACTTGACCATAATCTAAACATGAAGCACACACGTACTAAGCCATAGCTTTTCTGCAACTTAGATGTTTAGATTAAGAGATGCACACAACACACAACACAAGTATGCAACTATAAATACATCTACAAAGGTAAAGACATAAATGTAAAGGAAAGTACCGACACGATGATTTATAGTGGTTCGGTCACGAAGCTCCTCTTCGCCCTACTCCACTCCTCGAGTACACCTTACTCGAGAGTTACTTCACTAGTCAAAAAACTCCTTAAGGTGGAGAAACCATACACAACGTCGCTTATCCAATTTCCGACTCTAAGCTAAAAGTAGAGTCCTAATCTTAGGTAGGACCAATCTACACAACGTCGCCCACTTCACCATTTAACGACACAAGGCTAGATGTCGAGTTCTAATCGAAAGCTAGAACCAATCTTCACGACTCTTCACTTTGAAGCTAAGTGAGAACTTCACACAACACAACTACTAATCACTTTTAAGTTTAGTGAGAACTCACAAGACACAACCACATCACTTTATAGTTTAGTGAGAACTACCAAGACACAACCTAATCTACCCACTAGTTATGTTTTATGGCCCAACATAACAAACCTTGCGTTTTATGGCCTAAACACATAAACCATATAGATCTAAGCACACAACAGTTAGATCTATAACTCTAACACTATATCCAAGTACTAACAAGACTTGGATCTACACAACTAACACCTAATACAAGGATACCCATCACTTGGATATTCTACCCTTACAAACACATCCAAGTGTATCCAACACTTGGATCTTCTACATATACATAGTAGGAAGACTAAAAACATAACTTAGATCTATAGAAGGAAAGATCTTCATCATGTAGTGAACCCAACACATCATGGTAATGATAGTGTTCTTCTCTTTGCACTTGAGAGGATGAGGAGATTGAAGATTGAATCACATCTTAAACAAGATTAATCAAAACTAACTAATCAAGGATCTAAGATGGTTTTTGAAAGAAACTGTGCAAAAAGGGTTGAAAGAAAAGCTGTAAATGATCCACTATTTATAGGGCAACATTGCAACGGTCAAAAAGACCTGCGGTTCCTTATCTCCACCCGCGGTACCTTATCAATAAGGAACTGCGGGTTCCTTTAAGGAACCTCCGCGTCGGAGTCCGTGCAAATTTGTCCTTTAGTGGGGATATGCCATCTGGGGTAGTTTATACCCTCAAAGGATATTCCTTTGGCATATGGAATATGCCAAATTCAAATTTCCATTTTCTTTTTAATAAAACATTTTCTTAAAAATAAAGTTAATTAAAATCTTTTGTCACATTTGATTAAATGTGAGTTTTAAGAAAATATTAATCCTTGATCACTTAGTTAGGTTAATGACATGTTTGTACATACCTTGAGTGATTCATGCCGAATGCGATCTTGGAGGTGTCGAGAGAAGTATACAAATGTATTCTTGAGTGATTACGAGTACCTTAACATTTTACATAATGTATTGCGAATTATACGTTTGTCATCAACAAAACATAAGGAGATTATATCGACAAAGCATCGTAATGTTTGCACTAACAATCTCCCCCTTTTTGATGATGACAAACAAGTAAACCGCAACACATATTAAAATGAATAAGTTACTTGTTTACACTTACTTCTCCCCCTTTTGTCGAATCAAAAAGGTAGTCTTCATTTTTTAGAAGAGGAGGATTGACTTCGAGAGAACATGCATCCAAAAATCTAATCATCCATAGTGGTTGTCGTTTGAGAGGCGAGAATCCAAACCATTAACCCATCATACAAAAATATTGAGCTTGCGTCATCCTAGTGAAGTCTTCAATCACCAAGGTTAACCAACTCCAAGCATAATAATATGCTTATCTACGAGTGTCCAAAATGCATTACTTGCAAGATGTTCGATGAATGCAATTTGAGTGAGTCAACGATCGCAAATGTAATGACTTGAACTCTTGCAAATGCTCCCCCTTGATATGAGCTCCCCCTTGCTTGAGACACCAACAAAGCAAGAATAGTGACGAGCTACAAAAATGGGTTAGAAGTGTCCTACAAAACAAGGTTAGTAGACAGGAGCATATATAAAAAGAGGATGATAAACAAGTCGTTTGCACAAACAATGACAAACATTGAAGAAAGAAGTGTGCACGCGATGCTATCAACCAAAAAAAAATAAAGGAGAGGATCGTGACAAGATCAATTCACAATTGTTGGAATAGAGATAGAAAAGAAACATCCATACCAATTGTAATGATAATATGTCAAAGGGTAAAAAGCTTAGAATTTTTGGAATCACCCAAGAAACTTCAAGATTTAACCATCAACTCTCAAAAAAAACAAGGAGAGGATTTTGAGGAAATCAATTCAAAATTGTTGGAATAGAGGTAGAAAAGAACCATCCAAGAATTTGAAGATATCATCTCAAGGTGTTAAAAAATTAGAATTGATGGAATCACCCATACCAATTGTAAATTTTAACCGCAATCAACTCTTAAAAAGAGGAACAAAAATATCTCAACCTAGAGACATTTTTGACAAAAATAAAATAAAGGAAAACCAAAAGCGGATAAATCGACGCTTTAAGAAAAATTCGGGATATAGGACATTATAGGCGAAAATGCGTATGAATGTCGACACCAAATGGTGTTTAGCATACGATAAACTACATGCTCAAAGTTTCGTAGCTCTTCTCAATCATTATGGATGTTCAAAGAACAATTACATGATGAGGAAAGGGTAAGGCTCGACTCAACTTAGTTTAGAAAGACTAGAAGAAAGAGACTCAACTTAGAAGAGCATGATTAAAATAAATTGAGAGAGACTCAACAAATAAGTTAAGGATAACTTCACAAATTGATTCATGAATACTATACCTTAGAAGGTGATAGTGAAATCTCGAAAGAAAATGAGAAAAGAAACTCAAAAGAAGCTCAAGAAGACATGAAAGAGTTAGTACAAAATCTAACACATAATCAAGTAAGCACATAGGATAATTCATGCAATGCCTAATGAAGTCTACAATAAACCAATGTAGAGAAGGTGCGCAATTAACACATATGGCATGCAAGAAACATGATTACTTAAAAAGAGAAGACTAAGTAAAACATGTTAGCACGTAGCATTTAAGGACATGCATGAGTTAGACACATCAAAGAGATATTATATCGGAATTGCTTGACAAAGACAAAACCTTTATAATAAGCATGCATTCATTAACTAATCAATTAAGCATATAGCATACGGATAAGCAAGAAGATATATAAGCAAGTAGCATACAAGCAAGTCATCTATCTAGATATCACAAATCAAGCTACATGTAATGTAAATCTCCAAGAAGATTCCTAATTCTTATTAGTTTAAGAAAAGGACTCAAAATAAGAGAAAAGAAAGAAACATAATAACAACAAGATCCAAGACTCAAAGAAAAAAAATCATGTTGAAAAACATGAAAGATGTATGAAAAATAAAACAAGCCTAAAACTTAAGCATAATTTTAATCTTAGTTACACTAGAATCCTAAGATTTGCTTAAATTAGATGTGTTAGCAATAAGCAATCCACATGCTTAAATGAAAGACAAGGGTGGTGGCGGAATTTGGTGGGGTGAAAGGTGAAGTCACCAAGGGTTCAACAAAGTCATTCACAATAGGAATGCTTTGGATGGGTTGAGGTTGGGTAGTAACATCCAAGAGAGTACTTGGAGTGAAGGGTGAGGTTAGCTCATTCATTCTAGATTGGAACGAAGAGGAGGTAGAACTGTGTGAATGGTTGTTACCATGGGTTAAGGTAGTCTTGCATGGTGCAAGAGGTGGTGAGGGTGATGAAGAGATGAGAATGGGCACAATCTCATTCTTAGGTGTGGCAAAAGTGTGAAGAGTTAAGTTTGGGTAACTTAATCTTAAATTTGAGGTGCCTCTTTGAAGAGGAGGTTTTGGGTGAATTGGAGGTTCTTGTAGAGTATGGTAGTAATGGGTGGTTTAAGGGGTAAGGATGAATGGTTTGAGGTGTGAAGACCATGGCTAACAAGGTGGGTTTAAAAGGGTGAGGGGATGATCCAAACTAGTAATGGGTTAAAAAGGGAAAGCCCAATATATTTTGGGAGTGTTCAAAGGTTTGAAACAAAGATTCCAAAGGGTGTTGGAACAATTGGGAAGTTTCAGAAAACCCGAATAAGGAAGCACTGTACGCGGTTCCTTATCTATACCGGCGGTTCCTTATCAATAAGGATCCGCGGCCTATATATGGAACCGCCTACAGAGGCAGTGTTTTGGTGGTAAGGGAAGATTTTCCAATTCAGCAAATCCTAATATTCTAGTCTAACTTATCATAAAGTCATGCTTAAGAGCAATAAAAACTAGAACACACACAAAGGAAAGACACATAGGTTCAATTAGCACGTAAGAAGAAAACTAAGAAAAACCTAATGGCTACAAAAGAAAAAGACTCCTAATGACATACAAAGTTCATCAAAGTAAACTATCATTAGTCATATATAGGAAGAGCCATTTATCCAATTTAGAGAATGAGTATGAGACTATCACTAGAGGTGCTCAATTAAGGCTAAACACGACCATTTTTACGAGTTATACACCAACTCAACTTCCCACATGGAAGTAATTCAACCGTTAGGTCAAATTAAGATCCTAGTGCATAAATTCTCTAGTAGTCATTCTCAAGTTAGACAAAATGTAATTCCAACATTTGCCTAATAAAGTTTAGCAAGGATGAAACTTGCATGGCGACACAATGCATGACCTAATGAGGGTTAAGAATGCACCATTGCATATCTTGTCAAACAAGTCTAGTTAAGGTTATTTACCTTAATAGAACTTGAGGCCAATAACTTTGAAGTGAATAAACAAAGTTTACACAAACCAAAGGAACACTCTTGATTGGTCTTTCGGAAATGACAGATTTATAAATTGCATAGCAATGTAAATTACTTGAGTATTTCGGATGAAACATCCAAGTTATCAAACCGACTCTATTGTGCATTATAAGTAATTATTAAACAAAATATGTCTAACAATTTGAACAAGTAGATTCAATATAACACCATCAACACAAGTGTGAGTTATGATCCGATGTATATTATTAATAAACCACATTCATGTCTACACAAAAAAAAACATGTCAATTAGATTCGATAATGATACCAATCAAAGTTTGAATAATGCATTGATATTTAATCGAAATCTTTCTTGATTCCCACAAACACTCTTTTAAGAGAAAATATCTAAGATTTTCAAAGGGCGTTTCATGTTTTATAGTGAGACATTTATCTACTTGAACTAATAACACAATGATCGAGTAAGACTACCCAAATCAATAGATTTGACAAGCTCCCAAAGCTTTCAAACCTAAAAGTGCTAAAGAACATGCTGAGGTGTACAAGATGTTTATGTAACATTTGTAAACCAAGAGATGTTAATCCTATATGCAATGCACACATAATGTTGCAACTAAAATGCAAGAAATCTAGCATACATCCTAATTAGGAAAAACTAGATACTAACAAATACCAAGCAAGGCACAAGAGACTAGACATATAAGAAATACTACTACAAATAGCAAGAAACACTTAATAATATCTACATATAATAATAACACACAAGGAAACACACACAAACAATTAGCTTAACACATAAAAGCATTCGTGCATGTTTTGAGTGTTAGCTACAACAAAGTATTCATAGCTTGATTTTATTTGAAAATAGTCTTTGACCCATTAAAAATTTAATCAAGTTTAACACTTTGTAAATATATCAATTTTCAAAGATATATCACCAAGAGATGTCCAACTTAATAGAAAAGAGTAAAACACAAGTTTTACGACAAACCGACGCTCAATACTTTAGACAAAGTATGGAACTTAGAAACCATCCAAATTTTAAAGTTTGAATAAAGGTTTGGAAGCATTTTTAATTGAAAGAAAATTCAATTACGTTCGAAATGACGGGTGGCACGACTTCTACGGACTTACGGTTGATTTTATATGATTTTTCAAAGTTTGCAAAAATCTGAGTCAGACTGACTGCGGTTCCTTATTGATAAGGATCCGCGGGGAACAATAAAGAACCGCGGTCAGAGGATAAAAAAAGAGTTTTTGGCCAAAATCATTTGGTAACTTTTTGGAAGGACTTAGGACTCTAAAAAATCATTTTAGACACATAGAACTCGTATTTTAGAGTTAATTATGACACAAAAGATTTTTATACTTCCAAACATGAAAAGATTTAATTCAAGCTATTATACAAAGTTTATTTAACACCAAAACTTGTACGAATAAAACAACGAAACACATGTCATAAGTAATCACTCTTCATGAACAATTTGATACAAAGATCGTCTCTATTTTTAAAAACCGTTTTCATTTTTAAAAACCATTTGTTTTGAAAAAGAGAGCAAAGATCGATCCAAGCTTTAAAGTACAATATACTTCAAAGATCTTGAGTAACCTCGCTCTGATACCAATTGTAGAAACTAGAAGGGGGGTTGAATAGTTTCTAGTTAGTTTTCAAAACATTTCGGCTTAATCCACTGTGCGCGGTTCCTTAAGTGTACCCGCGGTTCCTTATCAATAAAGAACCGCCGGTCCATTTATGGAACCGCCGACAGTGGACGAAACTGTTTATTACATGTTTAAACTTTGACAATCCTTTGTATCAAATTCTCGATCAAGCTTGACTAGATATGAGATGTGTTTGATTGAAAGATAAATACTACAAGTAAGTAAACACACAAACACATCAAATCAAGAGTACGTCAAGCAATAGTCTAAACACTAAGCACACACGTACTAAGCATAAGCTTTTCCGCAACTAGGATGTTTAGACTAAGTGATGTACACTTGACCATAATCTAAACATGAAGCACACACGTACTAAGCCATAGCTTTTCCGCAACTTAGATGTTTAGATTATGAGATGCACACAACACACAACACAAGTATGCAACTATAAATCCATCTACAAAGGTAAAGACATAAATGTAAAGGAAAGTACCGACACGATGATTTATAGTGGTTCAGTCACGAAGCTCCTCTTCGCCCTACTCCACTCCTCGAGTACACCTTACTCGAGAGTTACTTCACTAGTCAACAAACTCCTTAAGGTGGAGAAACCATACACAACGTCGCTTATCCAATTTCCGACTCTAAGCTAAAAGTCGAGTCCTAATCTTAGGTAGGACCAATCTACACAACGTCGCTGACTCACCATTTAACGACACAAGGCTAGATGTCGAGTTCTAATCGAAAGCTAGAACCAATCTTCACGACTCTTCACTTTGAAGCTAAGTGAGAACTTCACACAACACAACTACTAATCACTTTTAAGTTTAGTGAGAACTCACAAGACACAACCACATCACTTTATAGTTTAGTGAGAACTACCAAGACACAGCCTAATCTACCCACTAGTTATGTTTTATGGCCCAACATAACAAACCTTGTGTTTTATGGCCTAAACACATAAACCATATAGATCTAAGCACACAACACTTAGATCTATAACTCTAACACTATATCCAAGTACTAACAAGACTTGGATCTACACAACTAACACCTAATCCAAGGATACCCATCACTTGGATATTCTACCCTTACAAACACATCCAAGTGTATCCAACACTTGGATCTTCTACATATACATAGTAGGAAGACTAAAAACATAACTTAGATCTATAGAAGGAAAGATCTTCATCATGTAGTGAACCCAACACATCATGGTAATGATAGTGTTCTTCTCTTTGTACTTGAGAGGATGAGGAGATTGAAGATTGAATCACATCTTAAACAAGATTAATCAAAACTAACTAATCAAGGATCTAAGATGGTTTTTGAAAGAAACTGTGCAAAAAGGGTTGAAAGAAAAGCTGGAAATGATCCACTATTTATAGGGCAACATTGCAACGGTCAAAAAGACCCGCGGTTCCTTACCTCCACCCGTGGTACCTTATCAATAAGGAACCGCGGGTTCCTTTAAGGAACCTCCGCGTCGGAGTCCGTGTAAATTTGTCCTTTAGTGGGGATATGCCATCTGGGGTAGTTTATATCCTCAAAGGATATTCCTTTGGCATATGGAATATGCCAAATTCAAATTTCCATTTTCTTTTTAATAAAACATTTTCTTAAAAATAAAGTTAATTAAAATCTTTTGTCATTTGATTAAATGTGAGTTTTAAGAAAATATTAATCCTTGATCACTTAGTTAGGTTAATGACATGTTTGTACATACCTTGAGTGATTCATGCCGAATGCGATCTTGGAGGTGTCGAGAGAAGTATACAAATGTATTCTTGAGTGATTACGAGTACCTTAACATTTTACATAATGTATTGCGAATTATACGTTTGTCATCAACAAAACATAAGGAGATTATATCGACAAAGCATCGTAATGTTTGCACTAACAGGTTTGTGAGCAAGGAAAAACCAAAAGCAAACATAAAAATGAGACCCTATACCCTTTATATAGAGGGTGTACATGGTCTGCTAAGCTAAAAACTCAAAACCCTAACTTGTAGAAGTCCCAAAATGCCCCTTGAGTAGCTTGAGTATCTTGGCATCATGTGAAGAGAATTGGCAGTTTGTGTGAGGTGTCATAGCTGCAAATGTGATCAAAGGCTTAGAAGAAAGCTTAGGATTGAAGCAAAATCTTGGGCGTTAGATTTGCTGGCCATTTTGGCATTTTCCCCAAAGGTGGTGTAGAAGGGTTTATCATGTGAGCTGGTTGGGTGACGTGGCTAAGGGTTTAAGGTGGGGTTGGGTTTATTGTCACCTTAATCACAAATCTGGAGTGAATTAAGGTTTGATATCAAATATTAAGAAAATACCCAATTTTCTTAAGAACACCAAGAACACTTCATTTGATCTGTTTTCACTTTTAAAAATGGTGTTAGGCGCGTAATTAACTAATCAGTTAGATAAGTTAATTAAATGGGGTGAGTGGAGTGTGACTTGGCAACATGGAGGGTTCTCATTGGTTGAAGGGGTTGAGTGGGACAGGTGGCAAGATGTGAGTGGTCTAGGTATGTTTTATGCCTGGCCATGTTTAACCCCTTATCTTTCTTCTTTCCTTTATTTGCAAATAAACAGCCCAAAAATACGAATCCTTTGTTAATGAAGTTTCCTTTTTCACACTTTTGCCCCAAATACTTTTCCAAAGTATTTTCAGGGGTATTTCTTGCCATTTTGTGATTCTTGAAGGACTAATTTGGTATTTTATTGATTGATAATGGTCTTGACTTGTATATTTGACATTTTAGAGGACTAAAATTGCCAAGTCATGATAAATGAGGGACCATTTTTGCCAAATCTTCAAAGTCAAGGGTCCTTTTAGTAATTTTGATATTTTCAAAGGACCAAACTTGCAATTCTTGTAACTTGGAGTCCTTCTTGATATGTTTGACTTAGAGGAGGATAAATATTGACATTTTAGTTTTTTTGAGGGACTAAAATTGCCAATTCTTCAAAGTGGAGGGCCCTTTTTGCAATTTTGACAAACTTTAGGGACCAATCTTGTAATTATGAAGATACAAGGGTATAAAGTGTCAATTCTTCCATATTGGAGGACCCTTCTTCATAAATCTTCAAATCTTCAAGGGTTTTCTTTGGAAAATTCTTCATTAGGGCTTGGTTCATTGTGCGACTTTGTTTCCAGTGTTCGTTTTTGCATGATTCTTGTGATCTTTTGTCATTTTCTCAATATTCGTACCTAAAATACACAAGCAACAAACACAAGCATATATATATGGGTATTTTGATGATATTTAATGCATTTTAAGCCCTTTTTAGACGATGAGACTATGTATAAAAGCAGTCTCATCAACCACCCTATCTTATACCAGGGCATTACGTTGAGTAACCTCTGGGAATGATAATTTACGAGAATGAGATTTGGGTATATATCTAGCAACTAATACCCTAGAGGGGCAATGGTTTTATCTAGTCATGCTGGCATTTGGCGTTGGTGACTAATTGGTTAAGGGGTCGGTGTCATGAGCTTGAATACAATGAGTTGCCTTGATATAGATTGTGTGCACGACAATTCTATAAAATGATTATGATTCATTTTCTTCTTGTATTCAAATGTGATTTATTAAACCTATAGACTCGCTCAACATTATTGTTGACTCGTTTAAGCATGTGTTTTAGGTAATCGAAGGTGATTAATGGTAGAGCTTTGCTACAGATGTTGTGGGTTTGCTTTTGAAGTATTGTGGTCTAAAACAATTTCTATCCTTTTACTGTTGAACAATTTGTCTAAATGTTTATGTACTGTACTGAAACTTGTTGGTTTGATGGTCGAGATCCGTGGGGACTAAACGCTTTACTCTGGTGTCGTTTTAGTACATTATGGATGAAATTATGTTTTAGACAATGTGTGAAATCTTATTTATATTTTATGTGTGAGCGTCTCTTATGAGTCGTTCAGTATATCTTGTGTGTGATGATACTTGTGTTTAGCACCCAATTGTGTATTTCCGCTGCGCAATGTAAATTAGGGGTGTTAAAGTTAAATCTCTATGATTATGTATTTATGTTCTTTATGACGACGATGTTTTCATACTCTCATGTTGATTTCGTCTTCATGCTGCTTATGTTTTATGTCTTCCTATGTTGAATATGTTTTCATCATGTTGATTATGCTTTCATGCTAGACATTGACGGATCTCATTTAATCCTGTTTTAATGACAAGTCATGGTTGGTTTTCATTAATCATGCTTTCATGCAAATCATGGTTGAATTTCGTTGAACCATGTTTTCGTGTTTCTCTATGCAACCAGAATTATGTCTAAGCTGGAATAGCTAGGCTATCTTGTTGCTCACTTCAGTTTGGTTTTGCTAACCGTAATCAATTATATCATTCAAAAGCATGTCGGATGGTCGACACCCCTATCGATCATCTCATGTGCATTCCATGTGTACTCCATGTACCATACTCCACGTGTACCTCATGTACTGTATCCCATTTTGTACTACACTTACCATAACCCAGGTGTATTTCACTTGCAGTACTCAAGGAGTATTCGCTAGTCGATTCTCAATCACCTCAGGCGTATTTCCATTTGCCAATATTCCACAAGATGCTGATGCTGCTCATAAGTTGGAAATTTTATGAAATTCTGATGATGCTCATAATTGGAGACTCTACAATATGCTGATGCTGCTCACAACCTGGAGATCCTACAAGACGAAGACAAACGCGTTAGATCGAAATGATCAGACAAGAAAGATGCTTCACCACCATACGATTTCCATCACAATCCATGTCCTTATCTTTTAGTTAAATGTCACACGTCATTCAGTTGTCTGTTCAGGCATATGAGTGGGAACCGGTACCAGCCGGCCACTCAGTTGAATAGTTACATGAATCATCGTCATGATAATGACCGTCGCGGAACTGACAGACAAAGAGGTAGTGATAACTACCCTGACAATATATACTTTGCAAACGACAAAAACTCTGGTAACGGGCGTGATCAGAAATACAATGGGTCTGCAGTCTAACCGATCTGCCAATCCTGGCATAACAACCTAAGAATTTAAACTTTATTCAATTTCACATCTTGAGACACATGTCAAGACACACGTCTCACGCATATTTTCTGAGGACACATGCCAAGAAATCCATCAAGACGCATGCCTTACGTGTATTTTTTGAAGACACATGTCAAGACACATGTCATATGTATATTTCTCAAAACATGAGTCAAGACACACGACTCGCGCATAACTTCTGAACTAGGCCTCAGTAATTTAGGGCACCCTCCAAGGGGTATACCCATCCTGTTGAGCCATGTGCTAATCAGGCCACTAAAATTAGTACCATCGCTGATGTATAGTTCATGTTTGGACACGCAGTGTTCGTCCCGTGTGAGACGGGCGAAACACACTCAGTGAAACCTGCCACGTTTATGTCATATATTGACATGGCACTTTCATTTTTTGATCACAGTCACATATATTCCACGCCCATAAAAGACGCCGTTGTATCACCCATGTATATAAGGGCTTTCATTCTAGTTTGGCGACAAGATCCTTTCTGCTATCGCACTTTCCTTGGACATATGTGAGTACGATGTGATTCTGATTATGGATTGATTAGAAACACGTCAAGCTACGATTGATCATCATTCATATCAGATTATATTCAGCGATGTTCAGACTCTTGAATACTTTCATTAGGGTTTTTCCTACCGGGAAAATCTGCAAAAATGATTTCTGTTTTATCAGCACGTGCTTATTATCCCATGGGTACGAAGACTTTATAGCTATCATTTATGATACGATTCTAAAGATTCTTAAACCCATGACCATCCGATTGTTTCAAGACCCCAAGATGCATTTTCAGAAGAACTACCCAGTATACGACCCATTCCTGAAGTGAAGTTTGTCATTGAGCTCAAGGAGTTGGAGGAACAACCACAAGAGTTGTTGGAACAAGGTTTTATTCGCCGAGTGTATCACCCTGAGTGGCGCCAGTTCTGTTTATCAAAGAAGAAGGACGGTAGCATGGAGTTATGCGTCAAGTACCGTAAATTGAACTGGATCACCAATAATAATAGTTATTCCCTCCCAGGTATTAAATCTATCCGATCAAGTACCAAACACTAAACACCTTCCAAGATCAGTTTATGATTTAGGCTATCATCAGTGGCGAGTGAAGGAGTAAGACATTTCCGTGACTGCTTTTCACACACGTTATGGTCAGTATGAATTCGTGTTTACGTCTTTAGGTCTCACGAATGCCCAGCAGTAACTATGGACTTGAGAAATCGAGCTTCCATGAAACTCTGGACAAGTTCGTCATTTTGATCATTTCTAACATTCTGACCTTCTCTAAGTCTAGAGAAGAGCATGAAGACCCTCTTCATATTATGTTACAGTTCTATGTTAGAAGAAATTTCATACTGAATTCTTTCAAGTACGAATTTTGGTCGATCGCAGTGACACACAAGGTCACATTTTTCTTACGGTTAGTCACTATGACTAAGCTTATGCGCAAAGGAGAGAATCTTGCACAAATTTATGTGTTCCAGAGGATCCTACGCTAAGAGAGGTTCAATTTACCGAGACTCATAGTCTTCCAAAATTTGCTATGTATCTAGTTCCTACGAATGTATCATGATCTCAAACCACATTTTGGTGGAGCGACATGAAACAAGATGCAGTTACGTTCAAATCTAAATGCCTGACTTACCAGCAGGTTAAGATAGAACGCCAACATGCTAGTAGTTATTTCAACCGATGGAAATTTCCGAATGGAAGTGGAAAAGATCTCCATGGATTTTGATACCGGACTACAGCATGCTCAGAAGAATCATAATGCCATCTGGATCGTCGTTCGACCATTTAACCTAGCCTACGCGCTTTCTTTCGTTTGAAAGGTTTATGCAGTTAGTAGATCCGCAGGAAGTTCATCAAGAGACCGTACGATTTCACGATACTCCGCCAACAATTATATCATCTAGAAATTTCGTTCACATCCACGTTTACATTCACTTTCACGTTTACATTGACACTCACAATTCCGTCTCATGTCCGCGTTCACGACCTTGCTCTGATACCAAATGTAGAATATTGATAACCTATGAATTTATGAAGTGGGTTGATGTTTTCTAGTGAGAGAAACTAGAGAGAGAAAGAGAGAGAAACTATGTGTGATTTTATTAATATGAAAGTTTCAAATGAACAACAACCAACCCCTTTCCATGGTGGAAAGGGGTATTTATACTTCCAAGCTACATTGGGCTTGGGCCGGTCCATGACAAGCCCATGGACCGGTTCTTACTTAACTTAATAAGTAACAATTAACTATTTGTTAACTACGAGCTATTACAACATAAATCATATTGTGGAGTGACCGATACTTCTAATATACGTTAAAACGTATTTCTAACAATCTCCCCCTAAGGGAGGTCACTCCACGTTACAAAGTTCTAAACCTAGCATACTATACTAAGTCTTCGTTCTTTAGCTCGTAGTCTTTTCTTCTTTTCTTTCTTTTGTTGTGAATATGTTGGTTTGATCTTTTTGGCTTGGGCTTGAGAGCATTGTTCTTTGGCCTTTCACGTGCGATCTTTTGCCTTCTTGTGAATTTTGCCTCCTCGTGACTCCATGTTCCACACACTCATGTCTTTTTGTTGAATTCTCGAAAGTTTCAGAGTTTGGTACAGCGGAAGACTTTATCTTGTACTTTCTTGAATTTTTGCTAAACTTTGATGCAGAAAAACATAAGCATGTGGGAACGACTTCTACAGGTACACCGCAACACCACCGTCTTCACTGGTACACAGCAACGCCACCGTCTTCAACAGGTACACAGCAACGCCACCGTCTTCAACAGGTACACAGCAACGCCACCGTCTTTAACAGGTACACAGCAACGACACGAATAAAATGGCTTTGAACATTTTATTCTAATTCGGTAGCATTTTACCTCCGGTCGGTGAAGACTGTTGGACGATATTAGATATCGTACCCGTGACGGATAGTTTCAATTAAGTAACTTCCTGACAGGATTTCGCGGGTAAACCCGTTCTCTTTATTCGACCGTCCAAAGCTGACTGCGAACATAAAGAGTGAATCACTTGGATAAATTATCCTTGTGATTTGAAGCCGTCAATTCATGAAACCTGGAACAAGTGAATTTCAATTAAGATTTTCACCATCGTTGCTTTCCAGTTGTCACGAGCTCAATTCATAAAGAATCTTGCACGTCACCTACCAAGTGCTGTTTGATGTTAACACTAGAAGGATTTCCACTCGTCACTATGATCAATAAAGAGTCACTCTGAGTGTTCTGGCAAGATCATATGATAATGCGAAGAGGCCTGGAACGAGTTTAAGTTCAATTAAGAATTAAACCACTGTTTCTTTCCAGTTTTTCACAAGATTGGTTCTAAAAGAACCGCACGTGTAACCTACCATGAGCTTGTTTGATGTTGGCTCAAGCAGGATTTCCATCTTCATTGTAGTACTTGCGTATTACTCGGATGTTCTGGCAATATTACAGGAATACTGCGTAGGACTCATGAAAATCTCTTACTTTTCACAGTGTGTGAGAAAGCAAGGAATAAATGGAAAGTGTCCTAATGAGACTTTTGATGATCTCTTGGCTCTAGACTCGATTGTGCGTTTTTATTTAGTGAGCGATGGCTGGAGAGGAGTGCCACCTTTTCAATACCAGTCTATTCGGAGTGAATAAACCAATAGATAACGTGTTGATCTCCGTGTGATTAAAACAAATACCTTTTGAGAGATATTTGAGTTAGCTGGGAAGGGTTGTACATTGCATCACTGGGTCCATGATGTCTTTCTTCAATACCGAGAATCATTAGCAAAAATGACCTCAATAGCATATGTGTTGACCCGGTTTCTGCCTAAAGTTGTAAGAAGGGCTTCTTTCTTTACACCCTTTATCTTTACAATTCTTTTTCATTCTTCAACCCCTTCAATGCTTACCAATACGTCATCACTAGCACCTTGTTGTGATTGTTCCAGTGCTAGCTTAAGTACTTGGTCGGCATTCAGCTACGTTCACATTCTTTCTCCATCTTTCCTAGGACTTCTAATTCTATCTAGGGAATTGTCCTTGGGAAGATTCCATCAGCTCCGATGAATCATTGGACTAAACCTATTCCTACCACCCTTTTGTCACCACCTTCGTCGTGAATTAAGCGTGTTTTGGGAAGGAATTGCCACCATGAAAAATCATTGAAAATCACTTAAGGTACTTGTGATATTGAAATCAAAAGTTTTGTACCTTAGGTGTTTTGTTCATCAAAAACGCTCCCCCTTAACACGTGCTTTACACATATTAAGTTGGATAATCGTTAAGTCTTTTTCATCTTTTAGCCAATTATCATTTAAATCTCCTTAATCCCATTTTCTCCCCTTATCCAAAATGTTAACCATTAATATTTGGGATATTGAATGGATTAACCGGTCTTTGGGTAAAAATGAAATCGATGTTTGGCCATAGAACATGTTCATGCTCCCCCTTAAGTTAATAAGGGATAGTTGTAGTGCTTTAGTATGATATATTTTGAAAGATTTAGAATCTCGTGAGAAATTCTTGAAAAATTATCATACCTTAACACTACATCAAGCCGTACAAGCACAATATTCACAAATATACATATTCACAATTGAAAACCAATATAAAGTGGACCTGAAATGTACGACCCATTAGATGGATCGTTGCAGTAGCTTGTGGTGCACTAGATATTGTCTACCACCAACGAATCTTTCCAAACTCCTCATCAATCTACGTTCACGGAGCTTTTGATCAATCTTCTTGATCACATAATTCGCCATCTGCCGATAACCCTTATGCCAATCCTCGGTCATCTCTGGTAAAGTCCTACCTGAATTAAGATGCTCCAACTTTCCTCTGACTTGTAAAAGAGTCCCATCACTATACTTATAAAGCTCACCCACCCTCATAAACTTCATTAAGCCTCGACTGTTCAAGTAGAAAATGCCGCAATTCGGGACAGAAATGCCGGTATAGGGACATCTATCTACATGTTGAGGTAGAACTTGATTCACTGGACGGGTTAAGTTGAGCTTCCTTTGATAGCTTTCGACTCCCAACTGAAGATCTTCAACTCGTTTCTTGATAACAACGCTTCGTGTGAACATACGAAGTGCTGTATTCAAGGCAATGAGGTCTTCACGAGGAATATGTGTGAGTTGATCTCGGGTCATCAGAAGCAACATATCTTCGATATCCTCAAGGCGAATGATAGAAAAATCTCCCTGCTGGATTTTGTATTCTCTGTCATCCTCCCTTTTCAAGCGAATCTCCGTCACATGATAATAGCTATTCTTGGCTTCAGTTTTCAACCCTAAGATGCTGGAGATGCGGATATCGGATCTAACGTTACTCCCTGAATTGACTAGACAGCAGCCCCTGTACGCCCTTCGAACTCGTTCGTCCCAGTGTAATGCACCTATGACAGCATACATATCATAATTACGATTTACCTTTGGGACCCAGAGTCGGTTTACCTTTTCCTCGATAAAGGGTATTGTCCCCCAGTTGGCAGCTTTTAGCAAGGTCAGGGAGGTTGCGTACTTTGATGACCCCTTCAGAAGATACACAAGATCATTGGTGACGAAGAAGTCGAGAGCAATCTGATTATCTTGAGTAGGATCAAGTGGAGGTGGGGCTCTTTCTGATTCATGAAGACCTGGCCGTTGAACGGTATTCAGGGCTTTCAGGATCTCATCGGCATAATACTCGAACTCCATTTGGGTTAACCAGGTTTTGGCGCGAAGTCTCTTATCCTTCAGCGCTTTCTTCACCAAAGATGGAGTAACCGAAGTCTTATACTCATGAGCAAGAAATGCACATAAGTCAATCGGACTGCGGATACGGAGATACAAAACATCTTTATCAGCGTCTGTGATCGGATCATATTGCGCCGCTGCCGTGATCCAAGCTTGTGGTGGTGCAGTCTCGTCAATCTCCAACGTGTCTGCCCAGTCCCTTGTGCTTGGAACTGTAGATTGTGGTTCTTGTTGTAGAGGAGTGGAGACGTGAACATCTGCTTGTTCTGATTCAGGCATCTTGGCAGTGTCATGAACAGGTGAGTGTTGTGCAGCTTCAGGTTCAGTTACCGATTCTGCAATCACAGGAGCAACAACAACAGGACTAATAGGGTTAGTGGTAACAGGTATAGATACAGAAACAGAAGTACCGGGAATCGATGACGCTGTTGTAGCATTCACATCGTGGCGCCACTTAGATCGTCTTGATTCCGTTGATGTTGATTTGTCCCTCTGCGCTGCATCTTTCTTGGACTTGGTTCCAGACTTAGCAGGTTTCTTTGAGCTGGTAACCTTATCCCCCTCTTTAGGCTGTTCACCCCCATCATCATCCTCATCGTTATCCTCGTTGCTCCCCCTAGCACTCTCCTGGTGACCATCACCACCATCATTACCATCATTATCATCATCATCCTCATCATCATCATCATCATCATCATCATCATCCTTATCATCGTCATCCTTATCATCATCATCATTCTTATCATCATCATCCTCATCATCATTATCTTCTCCTTCTTCTTCTTCTTCTTCCTCTTCTTCACCCGTACCCTCTTCTTCTTCACTTTCTTCCCTTTCTTCCTCAGGGAGAATGTGGTAGGGTACCACACTTCCAAACGTTTTAAATAACCTATCATCCTCCATGATAGCGTCATTCAGGGATTTGAAGAGAGCCCGTTGAATCCTAGATTTATCAAACGATCCAAGTTCCCTCATACGAGCTTTGAGGATCTTTTTCAATTCAAAATCCGTCAAGTCATAAGCAATCTTGTAGGCGGATTCTGAAGGGTTGGATGACTTGATCATCAAGTTATCAGCAGCGAGTGTCTTTAATTCATCACGCAGTTTAGGCATAAGGGATTCAACGGATTCTTTGACTCTCTGCTCAATAGAAGCTTCAAGAGCTTCTTTCTGCTCTTTATAGTTATCCTTAATTTCTCGAAGTCTCGTAATTCGTGCTGCATGCCTATCAGCTTCAGCCTTTTTGACCTGAGCAAGTTCTTCTGCATGAACTTTACGTGTAAATTCCATATCTGCAGCGAACTTAGCAATCAACTCTTCTTGAGCTTTCCTAGATGCTTCTTCACTTTGAACTCGTCTATGTAGCTCTTGGCGAAGTTCATCCATCTCTCGTTTGTGATTATCCGTATGTTTATCCAACATTTCGGCCATTACCAATGCAGCCATTGTAGACGTTGCAGAGCTGCTCTGGGTTGATGGAATAGGCTCGGTTGTTACTACGGTACTAAGGATGGGAGTTATTGGTGGTGGAAGAAATGGTGTTGAAACCGGTCTGGTTGGTAAGGGTTGTATTGGTGGAAGTTGAGTTGCTAAAGGTTGAGTAGACTCTTTTTCAACACTTGCTGAAACAGGGGGGGTGGATGTCTCCTTCGAAGTAGAATACTTTTCAGGTGATCCAAACTCAAAAACATCCTCTGGCTCCTCGTACTCTTCCTCAATATTTACCCGTGCACCCGAACCACTACCACCCGTATCTCTCCTACTCTTTTCGAGAGCTATCTTCATTGCTTTTCTCTCAGCCTTGTTAAGAGTGGGATCATCAATATCTTCTTCATCGTGGAGAACTAACTCATCAGCCGTACCCTTTCCCTTCTTAACTGCAGTCTTCTTCTTTTTGGCTTTGGGTTCAGGTAAAGCTGCTTGCTTCCGTTTACCTTTGCTCTTAACCGTGGTAGATGAGTCTTCACCTGCTAGAATGCTTGCTCGTTGATTCTCAATTTCTTGTAGCAAGTTCTTGTAATCATCAGATGCGATAATCTCATCGGTCATAAGATGACTGGGAATGGGACCAGGAATAACCGTATTCGAATGAGTCTCCTGCCTTAAGTCTACCAAATCATCATCATCCATCGTGTGGTGACGACTACCTGCACGCTTATTAATGGATGCATCGTTTTCCATAAAGTAATGTATGATCAGCTTAATGAACCTAGGGTACTGGTAACTTTTAACCTTACCCTTCGTGTTTGTGAAGAGTTGAAAAGTAAACTCCTCCCACAGCAATGATGCATAATCAATACCCATACCTTTAAACATACCATAAAACATCTTGATGATTGGCGGACGAACAGCATCAAACCCAGTTGTTTTGGGTGTTAAACATCGGCTTAGAATCCCAAAAATAGCTTTCCATGGTTGACCAACTTTGGCAGTAGTAAACTCAGACGCGGTTCGAATGTCAAGACATCCAATGGCAGTGAACATTTCCATGATCTGGTCCTTAGTTGGGTTGGCTGAGTATGATAGGCCTTTGAGTGTCGGCCGAAATCCAAAGATCTTCCTGAAGTCTGACACAGTAAGCGTCTGCTGCTTGTTGTCCAAGGAAAATGTGATTTTGTTCGACGTTCTCTCTTTGGTAGCCCAGAACTCGTAAAGGTAGTCATAGGGTACTGAAGCACTTCTTCTTAGCGCATGCTTTAGATGAGATTTATCAAGTATGGTTGTACCTACCTTAAATCCATTATGGGTAGAATGAGATACCTCCTTCAAACGGAAGTTGTTTGGAAGAAACTTTAGAGTCTTGGCTTCGGCAATGGCGGTGGCTCTCGTGTCTTGTATTTGTTGTACTGTAGGGTTAGTCATCGTCTCTGCTTAAGATAAAACACAAAGGTTGAAGCATACAAAAAATGAATATCATTATGATTGTATTCCTAAGCATTAAACATATGACCTAATCCCTTAAGCTTGCAAGAATCACTCAAACATCCTTCATTCAGAATAATCATTTAACTGAGCATAAACCACTATCCGGAATAAACATGACATGGTAAACATACTATGCGGAATAATTTTCCTATGCGGAATGCCATGCCTACACGGAAAAATCGTCCTATACGGAATATACAGCCTATGCGGAATAGAACTACTATTCGGAAAGATCTGTTTATGCGGAATAAACATTCTATTCGGAAAAAATCTGTCTATGCGGAATAAAGTTCTATTCGGAAAGATTGGTCTTATACGGAATAAATTTCTATTCGGAAAGATTTCTCTTATGCGGAATAAAAATCCTATTCGGAAAGATTTCTCTTATGCGGAATAAATTCTTTATTCGGAAAGATTTCTCTTATGCGGAATAAATTCTTTATTCGGAAAGATTTCTCTTATGCGGAATAAATTCTTTATTCGGAAAGATTTGGTCTATGCGGAAAAATTTCTTATTCGGAATAAAAAATCTATTCGGAACATTAGGCCTATGCGGAATAAATCAAACATCTTCTATGCGGAAAGTTCTTTCTATTCGGAATAAATGCCTTATTCGGAAAGTCCTCCTATTCGGAATGTTCAAAACAGTTACGATTATTCTAATTAGGCACTTAGTCGTTTGATTCAAGTGTTCTAAGGACCAAATTAGTTCAATTCGTGCCATTCCGAATCAACCCCAGGCAAAACCCCCAATTAATTTAAACCCTAATTAAGCAGAAACTTAAATTGATCGATTCCAGTTTAAAAGGAATTAATTAAATGGTATTGCATGAATGATTAAGCCGATTTGATACCTTTTGAAGATCTTGATCTAGAAGATGAATGATTTTGAGATGTTTTGTTTGATTTCGTGAGATTTGTGAGCTTGTTTGTTAATGGCGGCAAAGAAAGGGGAACAGTTGAATGAGAGAAAGAAGAAAACGGGGGGGGGGGGGGGGGGGGGTGATGATTGACTAGGTCAAACTTTTAGTAAGTTTGATACATGGTCACATTTAACCCCTCACATTTTCTTTTTACTTCAATCAACATTCTATTGTTTTCCAAGTTTTAATACTTGTCATTTTTGACCCTATCTTAAATTAAATTCCCGAGCCTTAGTGATTAAACTAACTTAACACACGCACAAATCTATTCATGACAAACTTATAAGCAATAACAAGACAAATGCCAAAGCAATCCAACCATTAACCATTGAGCACAAATCTATTCATGACAAACTTATAAGCAACAACAAGACAAATGCCAAAGCAATCCAACCATTAACCATTGAGCTTTTTGAGTTTCCTTGAAAACTTTTGAAGATCTTTTTGATGTGAAAGATGATGTAACATTTTCTCCCCCTTAAACGATGACCCGTTTTTTATTTAAAGAGTTGTAGTCATTGTTTAACGAGGCACATGATGATGAAAAACAATTTCCAATTGATGTTTTGAAAAGTTTGATTCGTGGTGGCAATAAGATTTCTCTTATTTTTACAAATTAATGCACTGAGACGTACACTAACTCGTGTTAGACCAAGTTGTAAAGTAAACTTGATCCCTTTGCATGATTTGGCTTGTAAATCATGCCCGAGAAAATTAATTCCCGTTGTGAGCCAACGTTTTCCAAGGAAATACGTGACTTTAATATGAAAACCGGGTTGCAGTCAGAAATAACTACAAGCCATAATGGGCATGTTTTAAAAATGTACAACTTTTATACGGACTCTATTTATGGCGCCGTGTCAATATTGATTGACATTTCTAAAGCCGTAAATATTACCGTACTAAAAGACATGCCCGATTTAAAAACGAAAAATATTTTTGGTTTTTCTTGATTTTATAATTTTTATGGTTTTTCTAGGTTTTATATTTTTTATGGTTTTTCTTGGTTTTATATTTACTATAATATACATGATCACGAACAAAGGATACTCTGAATAGTTTACCACGACTATTCAGCTGATTCTTCTGCCAACTCTTTGAGAGTCGCTGGAGTGAATGATTTCATGCCAAGCTTGTCGATCAAAAACTCGATTCGTCCTCGATCTAAGGCTTTGGTGAACATATCCGCCAGCTGGTACTCAGTAGTGACAAAATACAGCTCGATCACTCTGTTCTCCACCTGCTCCTTAATGAAATGGTAGCGAATGTCTATGTGCTTGGCCCGGGAGTGTTGAACATAGTTGCAGCAAAGGGCAATGGCGCTCTTGTTGTCACAATACATCGGGATTTTGTTAAATCCCAAACCGTAGTCAGTTAATTGTGATCTCATCCAAAGGACTTGAGCACAACAACCGGACATGGCGATGTATTCAGCCTCCGTGCTAGAAATAGCAGCGCTTTTCTGCCTTTTTGAAGACCAACTGATCAATCTATCTCCAAGGAGTTGCACAGATCCAGAAGTGCTACGCCTCGTGTCTTGACATCCAGCATGATCGGCATCTGCGTATGATATTAAAGCAATAGAGGAATCTTTCGGATACCATAGACCACGATGAAGTGTTCCTTTTAGATACCGAAAGATCCTTTTCACAACATGTAGGTGCTTTTCGGTAGGCCGAGCCTGATACCGGGCACACATGCATACAGCAAATTGCAAATCAGGCCTGCTAGCAGTCAGATATAGAAGGGTGCCGATCATCCCACGGTAAAGTTTTGGATCGACAATAGTCCCATTCCTATCTTCATCTAAATTGGATTTCTCCACCATTGGAGTGTCCACGGGGTCACAATTTTCAAAGTTATATTTCTTAAGAGATTCTAGAGCATATTTGGATTGATTAATAAAGATGCCTCTAGGATTTTGAGAAATCTGTAATCCTAAGAAAAATGATTTTTTTCCCATCATTGACATCTGAAAGCGTGTGGACATTATCTTCTCAAATCGATTTGACAATTCTATGTTAGTGGCAGCAAATATTATATCATCAACATAAACTTGTACCAGAATCATGTCGTTGCCTTCCTTGAGAGTGAATAGAGTGGGGTCCACCTTGCCTTTGGAGAAGCCTTCCGAAATGAGATATGTTGACAGGAGATCATACCACGCGCGTGGAGCTTGTTTCAACCCATAGAGAGCCTTCTTAAGCTTGTACACATGATTAGGAAACTCCGTACTGACGAACCCATCCGGCTGACTAACATAAACTTCTTCCCTTAGTTCACCGTTCAAAAATGCCGTCTTCACATCCATTTGATAGACGATCATGTTCATATGAGCAGCATACGCAAGGAATAGTCTAATCGCCTCCAATCTTGCCACAGGAGCAAAAGATTCTTCAAAGTCTATACCCAAGGCTTGTTTATATCCTCTAGCGACCAATCTAGCCTTATTCTTCAATACCGCACCCATCTCATCAAGTTTAACCTTATAAACCCATAACAAAGTAAGGATGTTGGCCTTGTCAGGGAGAGGAACTAATTCCCATACTTCAAGTCGTTGGAATTCATTTAGTTCCTCCTGCATAGCTTCAATCCAAGATGATTGAGTCATAGCCTGCTGCAAATTTTTAGGTTCAACTTCAGAGAGAAATGCATCAAAGTAGCAATAGAGTGCACTCTCTTGTAATTGATGCCGTGTAGAGACTGGTCGATCTAGATTTCCAATAACATTCCTGATAGGGTGATCTTTTGTCCATTTGGTGCTATGTTTTTCAATCCTAGGTGGTCTGGAGTGAACAATAGAAGGAGCTTCTTCTGAGGTAGACGCGGCTGAAGGGTTTTCAGGTATCGCTACACCAAAGAAAGGAAGCTCTTGCAGGTGAGCATATTCCAAGTCGTGATCAATAGAATCCTCTTCCACATCATTAGGCACAAGTAGGGGTGATGATTCAGGTGTAGTTTGAGAATCACTTGGTGAAGGTGCATCTGGTTCAATGTGAATTGAAGATGCATTAGATAAAGGTTCATTAGCTTGAGCAACCACTTCAGGGATTGGAGCGATTACTACAGGTGCTGGAACTTCATCAGTCGGGGGATCAAAGAATTCATCAAACAACGGTTGAAACAGTTTATCCCACTCGGGCCTTGTTGGTGGTAAAAATGATGTAGAAGTAGGATTATTGGGAACTAATCCGGAACTAATAGCACCGGTTCCCATCTCATGAAGCGCGGGTTCAGAGCTGTGTTGCTCAGAAGCCATCGCTGTCAGCTCATCGAAATCTGCGTCCATAGTTTCTACAATCTTGCCAAGACGACGGTTGTAAATTCGGTATGCTTTCTTGGACGGTGAGTAACCAATGAAAATACCTATATCGACTTTCGGTTGAAGCTTGCCCAAGTTCTCACTATTAATGTTTGGATAACAAAGAGCACCAAACACATGAAAAAATGAAACATCGGGTTTGCGGTCATGTAGAAGCTCATAAGGTGTTTTTCCATGGCGTTTCCGAATGATAGAACGGTTTTGGGTGAAACATGCAGTAGATATAGCCTCTGCCCACAAGAACAATGGAGCATTCGCATAAATAAGCATAGTCCTAGCAGCTTCCATAAGTGTACGATTTCGTCTTTCAACGACACCGTTTTGTTGTGGAGTGCGTGCAGCGGATGTTTCATGTGAGATACCAACTCCTTCATAGTAATCACGAAGAGTCTGGTTGACGAACTCTGTTCCATTGTCAGTACGAATACGGCGGACAGTAGTATTCAAACGTACCTGAATGAATTTCAGAAAAGTGATGATAGCCTTCGGTGCTTCATCCTTTGTACGTAGAAATCTAACCCATGTAAACCTGGAGAAATCATCCACAATAACCAGAATGAATTTCTTACCGCTCACACTTTCGGTTCTCATTGGCCCACAAAGATCCATATGCAAAAGATGAAGTTTTTCTTGATTGGTGTCTTCAGCTTTGGGCCTGTATGATTTCTTGGTACTTTTCCCCCTGGAACACGCGGAACATAAATGATCCTTGTGAAATTTGAGCTTTGGAAGACCACGAACTAATTCGTTTTTAGCCAGATGATTAATAGCATCAAAGTTAAGATGAGATAATCTGCGATGCCATAACCATGACTTGGTCTTAGATGCTTTAGAGAGAAGACATACTGGAGAGGCGGCCATCATGTATTGTAGAGACAACGTATAAAGATTTGCACCACGAGATCCCTTCAACAAATCTTTTCCTTCCAAGTTGCGGATGAAACAAGTGTGTTGTCGAAAAGCAACCTCAAGGTTGGAATCACAAAACTGTCCTACTGAAAATAAGTTATGACCAAGACCTTCTACATAGTATACCCTTGAAATCGTAACGTTTCCAATCTGATATTCACCATATCCCATTATCTTTGCTATATGGTCATTCCCGAATTTAACAGTACCAAGAAACTTGCTGACGAAATTTCGGAGCATCGAGCGATCTTCGGTCATATGTTTTGAACAACCGGAGTCCAAATACCACAGGATGATTTGGACCACCTGAAAATATCACCACACAAAGACAATGTAGAGGTATCGGAATCTGAGTATTCCTTGTTATTAGCAGGTACAGATTTAATAATCTTAGATTTGCTAACTCTAGGTTTCTTAGATTTCCTAGCCTTCTTCTTCCTAATTGGTGGTGTAGATTCTAGTTGGCTTAAATCCTGAGGTATTTCTTCACTGATAGGCACTATAGTGGGGGCTGACCTAATTAAAGGGCGCTGTTTCCATACTTGAGTGCGAGTGTTCCTAGTTAAAGGGCACATATTTCCATCTAATGTAAAGGTCCTACCAGTGGGACGCCATTGCCAGCCAACCTGGGCACGAGTTCTACCCGTTGGCTTCCATTCAAGACCATTCTTAATTGCATTCATTTCATTCACATGATCGATAAGACACAAATCATGACGTTGGGAAAACATACATTCATTACAATTCCAACAATTCAAATTAGAATTCACGAATGGTTTAGGCTTCTGCACAGGCGCAGAGCTTTTAGTCTTAACATGATTCTTTTTATTTAAAACTGAACTAACATTCCTATGGTGATCTTCTACTTTCTTCTTTTTGGCACTACTAGTGGAGGGCTTGATCTTATCTTTCTTGAGTGGCGATCCTTTAGCCTTAGTAGTCTCTTTTAATCCTGTAGAAGGCAAAGTGGGAATATTAGCAGCAGATTTTAAAAGTGCCTTACTTAATTGTGCCAATGACGGTTTTGCTCCTGGAGTCTTATTAAATGGAGTTACAGCAATGGGCCTATTAGTGAGTAGTGCAGAACCTGGTGTACCTATGTATTGCAAATATGCTAAGCAATATTGAACTCGCTTAATATATTCATGAGCCGAATAATAGTAGCTACTTGAGGGATCTAAGGCATAAAGATCGTCTAAAATATCCCTAACAAGATCTACATGCTTAATGGCATTCCTCATATAATCATCGTAGGTAACCGGGTTTCTCATATGAAGCGGGTTCTTATAAAGCACTACTGACTTGGTTGTTGGAGCACTAGTGGACGGTGCAGAGTCGGTAGCTAAGTTATCAACAACTTCTTGTCGGGTGAGAAGAAGTGTCTCCTTTAACTCAGCCAAAACCATATTTTTGTTAATGAGCAGGATGTTCAAGTCAGAGATTTCCTCGCACTTTTGGTTCAGTTGTTCAACATAAGATTGTTGTTGTGCCGCATTAAAAGCGAAGCGTTCTTCTAGTGAACCATAAAGAGCGGATAGTCCCTGTCTTGTCCGATCCATCTCCCCTAGAACAGACGAAAGTCTAATTTCTAAGACCTGGTTTTTAGACTCTGCAGCCTCTAGTTCCAATTTGAGTGTTTCATTTGATGACACATCTCTCTTCAATCTCATAATCTCTTCCTCTAATGCCTTAACAATTGAAATCATCTTGTCACTCGTCTCAACACCGTTCTCACAACCATTTGATATCAAAAGATCCTCATTTTGAGTTTGTTGTTTTAATTCTAAAGATATACAATGTTGTTCTAGTTGATTAAAGCGTTTTGAAAGTAAATTGTAAGAATCTTGTAGCTTTAAAAACCCAGCGTTAGATTCGTGACAAGAATGATTATCTACCTCATTTACAGTATCAGCAACATTTACAGAGAGATCACAAACATCATCACATATATGCACAACATCACAATTAATCATAGCGGATGTAAGCTCATTCGAATAATTAACATTACAGTAGTAAGCACATCACACGAGATTACTGCAGACAAGAATCGGTCATATTCGGTTAAAATCTTTTCTTTTTCAATTAGTTGTAGTTCGTAAGCGGTGTCCATTTCATAAAACACTTTTTGAACTTCACCAATTTCAAACACAAGATTTTCCTTAAGAGATGCAAAAGTTCCTTTTAGACTTTCGACAAACGGATTGATCTCATTTTTAAACACCTCGTTCATATGTTCGAAAGCCCATTCTCCGGCGTTTAAGCCATTTGAAGTCGTACATTCCAAAATGACCTTGTCAAAATTAGTAAAGTATTGATTAATCTCTTGCAAGTTTAACCATACAGTGCTAACAGGTGGAAGATCCTTTGGAATTTCCTTAGGACCTTCCATATTGACAAGTGTAGGAAATGTACTAGGGTTTTCTTTATCTAATATGTAGGTTGGTGCTGTGATGAGATCTTTGTCCATATGGAAGCGAATTCTAAAATCTGTTTTTGCAAGCTCCTTATTCATTTTAAAATAATCACACTCGGGATATTTTGTAGAATTGTATGACCGATCCTCATCAACTAGATCCTTACCTGTTCGATCATCGGGAAAAACAATCGGGTCTAAGGCCAATCCTAATTGAGTTGCATTATAAAGTCTAGGACTATGTCTTAAAGCTTGTTTTGCATACCGTGGATTAGGGGGGAGGCCTTTTCGACGTGATAAGTTAAATTCTCTAAACGAAGCATCAAATAAGTGAACTAGTTGAGAAGCAGCGTATTGTCTTAAAAGCAAATAATCTAGACTTCTAATCTTATTAGCAGCATTAATCTCCATTTCATTCTTCTTAGACTCGAGTGATTCAAAATCCGTTTGAAGTTTTTGAAAATTAGTGACCACTAACTCCTTTTCTTTAAGTTCATTAGAGAGATTTGCTCTTAAGTTTTCAATTTCTTGCAAGTGACCCATTTGTTTGTTTCGAAAGTGATCATATTCGAGATTAGTTAGAACACTAGACGAAGGCACTAATTCCAAAGTTTGAACTTTCTCGTGTTGGGTCGAAATTATGAGTTGATGCGTCAAAAACAACAAAATAAGAAGACAAGGGCTAAAGTGTACAAGTTACAAAAGATCAAGCCGGTGGAGTCTTTTTATTACTTTAGCTTTCTTTGTAAGCTATGTTTTCTAGTATATAAAGAAAACATAGGACGTAGGTTTTATAGATCATTCATTCACAATGTAAACCTACAATTAAAGTTCGATCTCTAGGTGTGGGATTCAATGTATACACACCTAGAGTTGTTTGTGTTAATCTTTAATACAAGCACTTTGGGAGAATTCATCTTTGTTCTTATAACATCTTGTTACTAATCAATGTTCTATTCCGCTATGATTAACATCATATGAATGTTGATTATCCTAGATATAATGGTTCATAACCATTGAGTCTAACGATCATAGGACTCCACAATTGGTATCAGAGCCTAGGGCTCGTGATATCTAGGATCTACAAGGTGTTTCATGGTGTTCGAGTTGCTGTGAAACTACTGTCCAGATTTAGCGACAGTTTTAGTGACGGTTTAGCGACAGTCTGTCAGATCTGTGACAGCTTTGTGACGTTTTTGTGACAGATCTGGTGTCACAAAAAGTATGGGAGGAAGGAGTAATCAGATCTGCGACGGATTAGTGACAAATAAACTGTTGCTAATGTTGGCTGCAGAAAAGATAAGAAGCAAGTGACGACGCATTGGATGTGTTAAAGTATTAGGGTTTCGTCCAAAACCCTAAGATCGAAGTTAAAGCTGTTATTGATTACTGGTGATCGTGTTGGAGATGCAAATCATTGTTCATAATATTCATGATATTGCTATTGATTGGAAGATCTTTGTTTTAGGGTTTGCATAAACCCTTTATCCGTCATTATTCACACAGCATGTTCTTGGTGTTTAAAGGTTATTGATGTTGTGATTTCCATTCCAGAGTTTCGTTTACTTAAAACCCTTGATAGATTGGCGATTGTTTCTGCTTGGGATCAAGGTACGGTGCTCTGTCTTAGTGTTTTGATCTACATATGTATGTGATCCAGAGATGTTGTGGTGGAATTCGTATATTCTGTGATTTTCATACAAGATCAGGAATCTTAAAATAACGAGCAGCAGTGAGCAAGTGATGATTAAGCAGGGTTTAATATGTCAACGTGATTTATGGGATACGCTGGCAAAGACGCTGGAAAAGATGTTTATAGCCTGCAAAGATGTTGTTGTTATTGTGTTTATTCTTACTTAATAAGAATATGCATAATTCCTTATTTGAACGTGGGTACTTTCTAAAGTGGATCTCACTGTGTGCTATTTTTATGGGAGTATAACTGGTTCATGTTTTGTGTTGTGAAGAAAGTTTCGATGGGCTACGTGAATATGTCAACAGATATGGAAGTTGAAAATAAAACCCTTATTTATAGGGATTTTGTTTAAACTTTCTATTGGATGCAGTTTATGGAAGAAGTCGTGTGCATTATATAACTAATCCCTTAAATAACTTCCTTTAGTTGCCGAAGTAATTTATGGTGTAAGCTTTCATCGTGGTTAGTGTAGAAGCATGTGATGATACCATGGTCCACGTTTTTGGTATGTACAGTAGATCTATTGTTCTTCATGGAGGGTAATTTGAGACACAGAAAACTTGTATTAGTGGTGTGGTATTATTTAAGCAGTGGTCGAAATTAAGGTTGCTTACATACAAGACCCCTATTTGGATCATGTCAAAAAGGGGAAGAAGTCTACACAATGCAATCTGTTGATCCTTGGTGTTATATGTTTTACAAAGAATGTGAGCTTAAGGGGAAGTGTTTTTGACATCATCAACTAGGGGAAGATTGTTGGGTCGAAATTATGAGTTGATGCGTCAAAAACAACAAAATAAGAAGACAAGGGCTAAAGTGTACAAGTTACAAAAGATCAAGCCGGTGGAGTCTTTTTATTACTTTAGCTTTCTTTGTAAGCTATGTTTTCTAGTATATAAAGAAAACATAGGACGTAGGTTTTATAGATCATTCATTCACAATGTAAACCTACAATTAAAGTTCGATCTCTAGGTGTGGGATTCAATGTATACACACCTAGAGTTGTTTGTGTTAATCTTTAATACAAGCACTTTGGGAGAATTCATCTTTGTTCTTATAACATCTTGTTACTAATCAATGTTCTATTCCGCTATGATTAACATCATATGAATGTTGATTATCCTAGATATAATGGTTCATAACCATTGAGTCTAACGATCATAGGACTCCACATCTCGTTGCTTAAGGCAAGCTCATCAAACAAATTCTTATTCTTAGCTAGGGTTTCTAAGAGTGCAGCATTCATTTGGCTAAGTAAAGTAGCAGGAACCATGACCAAATCTTGTTGAGCAGGAGTAGGCGTATGCGAAATGGCTCCCGGTTATGATTCACTCAAAGTCTGGGGACTCACATTGATATTGCTATCATTGATTGTCTCCTTATTTGAAAGACTCACCACCGAAGACTCATTCGAATCAGCACTCTCTTGCACAACTTAATGTGGTTGAATACTAGCATCAGTGGTATTATCGGTGGTATTAATAAGTACCTCAGATCTCTTTTCTGGCCCTAAGCTGGAGATAGTTGCCATAAGAGCAGCCTTTGCAGATTGTAAGTCATCACAATCTGAGTCATACGCATCAAGATCATCGGCTTGGTAAGCTGCATTCTGTATAGTGACAACGTCTTGTTCAGCAATCCCTGGATCAGCAAGAAATGCAAGCTCCTCTTCATCAAGTTCCCTTCCTTGTGCCTGAGCATTCACCAGATAGATTTTCTCTACAAACCATTGTCCATCCCTTCTCCTCTTGGGTTTCTTACAATCCCTGGACATGTGACCCTCTTCCTTGCAGTTTTAGCATGTAATCATTCTCAACTTGCCTGTGGAATTAGCCCGTGGAGCAGGATTGACCATTGGAGCCTGATTGACCGTGCGAGCATTGGTAGTTGATGTGGTAGGTCTCCCCTGATATGGTTGAATAGGCTGAACCATTACCCTGCCATTCTCAATAGTAGCTTTTTGGCGAGAATTGGATGAATTCCTCAACTGATTGTTGGTTGGAGCTGATCCTCTGTATCCTCGTTTGCTTAAAGTCCTTGTGAGATAAGCAGACATAGTGGTTAACACTTCAACTGGGTCAGCTCCTTGTTTGAATACAGGAATGGGGACTTCCTCATCATCACAATACATTGCTTGGTCTTGATGAGCTGCATAATCACTAGAAGGAATACTCATTTGATCAGAGTAGCTTGTTGGATATGCTGCATTCTCTTGATAAGAGGAATATGAAGGCTGAGCATAAGGTGCAATGTTTGCTGGGTGAAGTTGTGAAGCATACTGTGGTGAAGGTGCATTAAACCGATATTGTTGCTGATGTGAGGTGGGTGGTTGCGGTAGAATCGAGTATTGGGGGAAGGTTGGTGTCATATAAGGTGATGGATGATATGCTTGATGTCCCAAGATATAAGGTGTGTTGTTGTGTGACAAGCTTGGTTGATTCGCCATCAAAGCTAAGGAATCAGGGTACATACCTCGAGGAGAACGGTGCATAATCACATGTTTCTCATGCTGCTGAAGAAAAGCATAGATTTGATCTAAATTGCACTTATGCAAATCCCGGGTTAACTTAACATCGGTAATATACTCACCCCATTCAGCTTGAGGTAAAGTATTCAGAAACTTGGTGTTAACCTGGAATGGAGCAATCACAAGATTGTATACGTTCAGATCATTCATTAGAGTAGTGAATCTGAAGTAATAGTCGTGTAGCATTTCCCCTGGGCTGTACGTGAATCTATCAAACAGATCATACAACTGACATTCCCTTTCCTGTTTGGTAAGAGACCTACCTTGTAGCAACACCTTTAGACGTTCCCATAAATCCTTGGCAACCGTATATTGACTTACCATGTGATAAATATCATGCGGAAGAGCTTGGAGAAGAGTCTGTAGAGCCTTTTCATCAGCATCAGCAATGAGTTGTTGTGCCGGTGTGAGTTCTTCATATTCTCTTGGTCGAGACACGTTATTTGCCACAATGGTACCATAGTCGAGTGGACCATTCAAAATCGATTTGACCATAAGCCTTCCGTATGTTGGTTTGCCCTTCAAGTATTGCATCATACGGCCCTGCCATGCCTCAAACACCTCTTTAATAAGCATCAGTGGACGACTATCAGTTCCCGTTATAATTGAGATATCCGTAAGAGATGTCATCTGAGGCATTAATGAACTCGGATTCATTGTGATCACTTAAAAGACTCAAAGATTATCGGTTGATCGAGCAGTGAAGAAAGGTTGAGAATTTGTGTTGTGTTGTTAAAATCAAGATTAAATCCACTAAAGATCGTCGAAAAAACTCAAATACCCCTTGAACTTGCTTATACGGAATAACCCTAACTCAGAATAAATCCTATTCGGAATAATACCTATTCGGAATAACCCTATGCTGAAAAACCCTTATCCGGAATAATCCCTAAACAGAAAAACCTTATGCGGAATAATCCTATTCTGAATAAACCCTATTCGAAATGTTCTGCTATTCGGAATATTTTTTCAGTTCGGAATGTTTTCTATTCGGAATGATCGGCTATTCGGAAAGATCTTTGCTATTCGGAAAAAAATTGGCTATTCGGAAAGAATTGCCTATTCGGAAAGAATTGGCTATTCGGAAAGAATTGGCTATCCGGAAAGAATTGCTATTCGGAAAGATTTTCCTATTCGGAAAGAGGTTCCTATTCGGAAAAATACTGCTATTCGGAAAATTCTTCTATTCGGAATGTCTATTCGGAAAAAAATCCTGCTATTCTGAAAATTCTCCTATTCGGAATGTATATTCGGAATAATCCTGCTATTCTGAAAACCTTCCTATTCGGAATCTCTATTCGGAATAAACTGGAAATATAGTTCGAGACTTCGAAAAACAGCTTTAAATCCGATTTTTTGATCAAAAACCACAAAAAGTTTTATGATTTTTACCAAAATAAGCTAAACCCAATCCTTATCAATCAATCCCAATAACAAAAACACCAAAAACAACAAGATTCAAGATTGATTTTTTCTAAAGATCACTAATTGATTCAAAAACTAAAAAAGCAACACAATCCTTACCTTAAATCACCCCATAGCTCTGATACCAAATGTAGAATATTGATAACCTATGAATCTATGAAGTGGGTTGATGTTTTCTAGTGAGAGAAACTAGAGAGAGAAAGAGAGAGAAACTATGTGTGATTTTATTAATATGAAAGTTTCAAATGAACAACAACCAACCCCTTTCCATGGTGGAAAGGGGTATTTATACTTCCAAGCTACATTGGGCTTGGGCCGGTCCATGACAAGCCCATGGACCGGTTCTTACTTAACTTAATAAGTAACAATTAACTATTTGTTAACTACGAGCTATTACAACATAAATCATATTGTGGAGTGACCGATACTTCTAATATACGTTAAAACGTATTTCTAACATGCTTTCTGCACTCACGTTCATGACGTTATTCATGTTCATGATCGTATTCCATCTTACGATGTGCGTTTCTCATTTACTTTTGGAAAGTTTTGGCAAAAAACTTAGGCGACCAGACTCAAGTTAGCACAACTTTCCATCCTCAGACCGACGGTTCACGTCATAGTTCAAGTTAGCACAACAATTATATCGCACGTACACGATATGTTTCACATATCATGTTCACCCTACGTTTCTCATATCATGTTCAGATATGTCGCACATATCGCGTTTACCATACGTTCCACATATTTCATTCACCATATCTCCACGTATCGCGTTCACAATTGTTCATGTAGAATAGAGATAATCTATGATCCTAACAAGCGTGGTTGTTGTTTCTAGACAGAGAAACTAGAGAGAGAAAGTGAGAGAAACTTGTTTATTATGAATAATGAAATGAAACAATCAACCCCTTTCCATGAAGGATAGGGGGCTTATATACCCAAGCCTAGGTGGGCTTGGGCCTACAACCCATGGACAGGCCCATGGGTTGGTAAGTAACTAGTGTTTTATACAATGAACTAACTACAAGCTATTCACGTTTAATAATATTGTTGAAGTTACCGATACTTCTAATATACGTTAAAACGTATTTCCAACAATATCCCCCTAAGGGTGGTCACTCCAAATTACAAAGTTCTAAACCTAGCATACTATACTAAGTCTTCGTTCTTGAGCTCGTAGTCGTTTCTCTTTTCTTCTTTCTTTTTCTGCATGTGAATATGTTGTAATAATTTTTGAGCTTTGGCTTGAAACATGTTCTTTTGGCTTTGACTTGTCATGTAGCTTGAGATCATCTTCACGTGTAGTCTTTTCCTTCTTGTGATATTTGGCCTCCTCATGACTTCATGTCCCACATATTTATACTTTTGTTGAATTATTGAAAGTTTCAAAGTTTGTTACAATGGAACTCTTTATGTTGAACTTTCTTAAATTTGCTGAAATGTTGATGCAGAAAATATAAGCATGTGAGAACGACTTCATCCGTACACCGCAACGCCACCATCTTCAAATGCAGCAACATAATAAGACACGAATAAAATTGCTTTGACATTTTATTCTGATTCGGTAGCATTTTACCTCCGGTCGATGAAGACCGTTGGACGATATTCTATATCGTACTTGTGATAGGTAGCTCTAATAAAAGATCTCCTTGACAAGATTTCGCGGGTAAATCCGTTCTCTTTAATCGACCGTCCAAAGCTGACTACGAACATAAAGAGTGAACCATTTGGATAAATTATCCTCATGGTTGAAGCCGTCAATTCATGAACCTGGAACAAGTGAATTTCAATTAAGATTTTCACCATCGTTGCTTTCTAGTTGTCACGAGCTTGATTCTAATAGAATCTTGCTTGTCACCTACCGTAGTGCTGTTTAATGTTGACACTAGAAGGATATTTACTCATCACTGTGAACACTAAATAGTGCCACTCTAAGTGTTCTGGCAAGTTCACTTGGATAATGCGTAGAGGCCCTGGAACAAGTTTGAATTCAATTAAGAATCAAACCATTGTTTCTTTCTAGTTGTCACAAGATTGGTTCTTAAAGAACCGCACGTGTCACCTACCATGAGCTTGTTTGATGTTGGCTCAAGCAGGATTTCCATCTTCATTGTAATACTTTATCACTTAGATGTTCTGGCAATATTACAAGAATATTGCGTAGGACTCATAAAAAATCTTTCTTGATATGAAACGTGTCCTAATGAGACTTTTGATGATCTCATGGCTCTAGACGCAATGGTGCATTTTGATTTGGTGAGCGGAGGCTGGAGAGGATTGCCACCTTTTCAATATCAATTTATTCGGAGTGAATAAACCGATAGATAACGTGTTGAACTCCGTGACATAAAACAAAAATCTTTTGAGTGATATTTGAGTTAGCTAGGCGGGGTTGTGCATCGCATCACTGGGTCCATGATACTTTATCGTCTTCAAGATGTGTTGACCCAGTTTCTGCCTAAGTTGTAAGGAGGGCTTCTTTCTTTACACCCTTTATCTTTACAATTCTTTTTCATTGTTCAACCGCTTCAATGCTTACCAATACATCATCACTAGCACCTTGTTGTGATTGTTCTAGTGCTAGCATCAGTACTTGGTCGGCATTCTGCTATGTTCACAATCCATTCCCTATCTTTCCTAAGGACTTCTATTTTCTATCTATGGAATTTTCCTTGGGAAGATTCCTCCGGTTCTGGAAGAATCATTGGACTAATACCTAATCCTACCACCCTTTTGTCACCACAGTCGTCGTGAGTTAAGTGTGTTTTGGGTAAGTATTTCTCACCATGAAAGTTCCTTAAAAATCACTAAGGTACTTGTGATATAAATATCAAGAGTTTTTTGTACCTTTAGTGTTTTTGATAACAAAATGCTCCCCCTTAACATGTGCAAAACACATATCAAGTTGGATTTTCCATTAAGTCTTTTTCATTTTTAGCCACATATTTTTACAAGTCTCCTTAATCCCATTTTCTCCTCTTATCCAAAATGCTAACCAATAATATTTTGGATATTAATGGATTAACCGGTCTTTGGGTAAAAAATGAAATCGTTTGTTGGCCATAGAACATATTAATTCTCCCCCTCAAATTAATGAGGGTTGGTTGTAGTGCTTGAGTACGATATATTTTGAAAGATTTAGAATCTCGTGAGAAATTCTTGAAAATATATCATACTTTCACACTACAGTAGGCCACAAAAGCAGAATATTCACAGTATATACATATTCACAAGTAAAGTATGGATTTGAACTGAGATAGTACGACCCATATTAAATGGATCAGTCCATTAGCCTATGGTGATCTCCATACGGTGTGCCACCCACGAATCGTTATAAGCTTCTCATTAAACGTCTTTCCCTCAGCTTTGCGTCAATCTTCTTGATCATGTAGGTAGCACTTGTGATGTATCCTCCGTGCCACACTACTTTCACCTCGGGATGCTTCTTGGTGACGTTGAGATGCAACAAAGTGTCCCGTACTTGTTGAAGAGTCCCGTCACTAAACTTGTAAAGTTCCGTGACTCTCATGAATTTCTTCTGTCCAGATCCATTTAAGTAGAAAATACCTGGAACCGGGTTTTTTGTACTTGTGTAGGGACATTTGTTGCGATGGTGATAAGGAACTTCAGTGTATGGAGCAGTGAGATTAAGCTTCCTCTGATAACTTTCCACACCAAGTTGTAAGTCTTCAGCTCTCTTCTTGATCACAATCTGACGTGTATACATACGAAGAGCTGAGTTCAAAGCAATGACTTCTTTAGAGTCCAAATGTGTAACCTTTTGCTAAGTCATTAGAAGCGACATGTCTTCAATATCTTCAAGGCGAAGAACTGAGAAATCTCCTTCCATGATGGTGTAGACTTTGTTGTCTTCTATTTTGATTCTGATTTCTTTCAAATGATGATAACCGACCTTGGGTTGAATCCTTGATCCTAAAATGCTTTTGATTCGGAGCTGGGAGATGACTAGAGGACCTGATTTTAACCCACATGCATAGCTGTAAGCTCGTCTCACGGTTGCGCCCTAATGTGATGCACCCAGTTCGACATAATGATCATATTTAGGAACAATTTTCTTTCTCTAGAGACGATAAACTTTTTCCTCAATCCACGGTATTGATCCCCAATTTATAGCTTTCACTAAGGTTAATGATTTCGCATATTTGTTTGCTCCCTTGATCAAATACTCGAGGTCACGGCTTACAAAGAATTCGAGTGTAATTTGACTGTTATTTTCTTCTGTCGGGAGAGGAGCCCTTGCAGGTTTGTGAAGACATGTTTGCTGAGGAGTGGTCATTGCTTTTAAGAGCTTATTGGCATTGTATTCACATTCCATTCTGCTGATCTTAGAATTGGCAAGGAAGTTAGGATCATTGAGTGCTCTCACAACCATAGCAGGGGTTATGTCATTAGTCCCATAGTGGTAAACTAAGAAGCCAGAGAAGTCGATGGGATTGCTGAGGAGTTGGGAGAAATAACCTTCATCGGCTTGAGTGAATGGACGAACAGCAGCAGCTTCCGTGACCCAAGGTTGCTCTGGTGCATTTGCATCTACAGTGATTGTATCTACCCATGCCGGTTCACTTGATTCTAGAATGTCAGAAACTGGTTCAGTATCTAGAATATCCGTTACTGGTTCAGATTCTGGAACTGATTAAGCTTCTAGAATATCCTATACTGGTGCAGATTCTGAAACTTCAGGTATTGGCTGATCAGGTTCCGGGAGGGGTTGTTCTGGTGCTTGTGTTGTAGATGTGGTAGCTGGGGCATATGGAACTAGAACTGATGAGACTATGGTAGTAGCATTAATATCATGAATTCGTTTGGTGCGTTTCCTTGTTAAGGTGTCTCAATTGCAAGAGTGGTTTAATCTTTGATAACATCCCCCTTTTGAGTCTTGTCACCTTTCCCTGAAGTTTGATCATCATTAGTAGCATCGTCATCATCTGACTTATCTTTGTTTGTGTTATCATCATCCGCGTCCTCATCTTCATCCCTTTTCTCTTCTTCATCTTCTCATCCTCGTCCTTGTCGCTTTCATTCATACTGTCATCATTTTTGTCACCGTCACCATCACCATTATCATCACCGTCACCGTCATCATCATCGTCATCGTCATTATCAGAAGATTCATTAGGTTTGTCTGATTCATCCTCTTCTTCATTTTCTTCATCTTGTTGTAGACTATTGTATGGGACGGCGGTGCCATGCTTTTCAAATATATCGGTATCTTCATCCATAGCCGTCTTGAGAGCCTTGTGAAGTGCTTTTTGAGCCGCCGTTTGGTTGAAGGACCCGATTTGAACCATACGAGCATGCAAAAGCTTCTTCAACTCGTAGTCTGTGAGCCTCTGAGCAATTAGATAGTCTGACTTCTGAGTGTCTGAAGACTTAATCATCAATTTGTTTGCAGCAATATTTTTCATCTCGTCTCGCAGAGCAGGAAGTTCCGTATCAAGAGATTTTTGAACCTTTTCATCGATTTAAGAAGTGTTTTTTTTTCTTTGGCAAGAGTCCTTTTCTCCTCTCTGTACTTCCTTTTCAGTTCTCGAAGACGAGTGAGCTCTTCTTGCATATTGGTTGCTTCAGCTTCTTGATTTTCTTTTAATGTCTCTTCACTTTGTTGTCTACGAGCTAATTCTTCTTTTAGGCTTACAGTTTTAGCCTCTTGTGCTTTCATGCGTTCTTCCATCTTTAACATGCAGTCTTCAACAGCCGATGGTTGGGAGGTGGTTGGTACAGGTTGTATGGTTGATAGGACAGCAGTAGATGGAGTTGTCATTATGGTGCTGATTACCGGTGTTGTGATCATACTGACAGGAACATTTACCATGTTTGGCTTTGTTGAGGGATCAGTGTTGGTAACTGTAGATTCTAGACCAGTAAGGTTTAAGTAAGTACCTACCGGATCCGACACTGAGGTAGATTTGGTTACACTCTTCTCCTTGTTTATGTCACCAATCTCTGTCTTCATATGGACCATCTCTGTTTGGACAGATTGAATATTAATTGTTTCATGTTGCTGAATATCGTATTCATCATGAACTGGCTCGTCCTCGTAAGAATCGGGTTCTCCAAATTCAGCAATGTCAGATTCTTCGGTTTCCCTTGACATCTGTGCTGACCCACTACCTTCTATCTCTTGTCTACTTCACTGGAAAACCTACTTTAATTGCTTCCATTGTTGTTTTTAAGTCAAAAGAGGTTGTTGTTCTTCTATATCTTCATCCATGAGAAGTGACTTCTTTCCCTTTGCCTTTTTCTCCCATAACGTTACGGTTCTTGTTATTTTACCTTTGTCTTGTGTTGGTGTATCAGCTTCTGAAGATTTAGGTTCCTTTCTTTTACCTTTGGGTTATGGTACATTTAACTCTCCAACATCTACTTTCATTGTATGTTCTTCATTTTCTTGTAGAAGTTTCTTGTATGCAGAGCTCTTTTTGATTTTTTCATTCAGCAGATTATCCAGAACTGGAGCTGGAATTCCTTGATATAGACTTTTAGCTCCTTCTTGTTTCATGTTTACCAAAAGAAAATCATCATCTTCTGAATTATAGAAGAATCCTCCACGTCCATCGATAGCTTCATCGGCTTTCATGAAGTAATTGATGATGAGCTTTGTGAAGCGTGTAACTGTTGGGTCAAAAAGTTGATGTGGCAGAAACTCATAAACGAAGAAAACATGAAGGCATTTGTTCAGCGTTGACAAGTGTAAATTAGGCGTTGTCAAGAGTAAATTAGGCGTTAACAGAAGTCAACAAAAGTCAACCATTGTTGGAAAATCTATTTAGGATAAGTATTCAGAATATTATTTATTAATATTCTGTATTAGTTATTTGAATAGAAGATTTACATGTTTATTCATAGTTATCTCTTGTAAACCCTAATCCTTAGTCTATAAAAGGAACAAGGGTCTTAGGTTTTATTCATATCATTCATACAAGATGTAAACCAAAAGCGTGTGTCGACTAGGTGTGGGATTCAATGTATACACACCTAGTGATTATTGATTATTAATATAATTAGCAATCCGTTTGTTTAATTCATGTGTTATTGTGCCCAAACACCTTGTTAATAGTTATTGTTCTAATTTCGCTTTGACTGTTTAATCATATGAGCAATGATCATTCCTAGTAGCTAAAAGATTCGAGGAAACCAAGGTTTCCGCAGTTGGTATCAGAGCCTCGTGGCTCGTGATGCTAGGACCATCAAGGTGTTCGTGTTTTGAGAAGAAAATAAAAATCCGTCTAGGGTTTTCCTGGACGTTTTTGTGTGCGCAGCAGTATTCAGAAGGCCATAACTTTTTATTGAACCGTTGGATCGCCACAAAATTTTTTGTGTGTGTTCTACACACATATATCTGGATATCCACCAGAGGGATTGTCAGGATCTATCCCCAAGAAAAAATTATTAAGCGTCGAAGTCAACAGTGATAATATGCTGTTTTTTGTGAACAGTAATAGTAAAAACGCGATTTCTCCTTCGTTAACCGTTGGATCGTCGTGAAATTCGTGCTGTAGGTTCTTGACACTTGTGTCTAGGATCTCACCGAAGGGATCTTTGATCTGAGCTCTCATGAAGAAGATATTCGATGTCGAAGTTCGCTGCAGTTTATGGTTTTCACATAAAATCATGATTTAGGGTTTGTAAAACCCTAGATCAATAAGCCGCTGATGTATGTTATTTAGACGCTGATAGATGTTGGTGTGACACTGATAGATATTGGTGTAACGCTGACAAGGGATGGATGAGAAGTGATGGCCAGGCGCTGACAGGTTTAAAGTTGGCGCTGACATGAATAAAGTTGACGCTGACAGGAGGCGTTGACACTTGTTGTCTGATATATACATTTTCAAACGCTGACAAGTGTTGTCCGATATTGGACAACACACAGTGCTTATATCTTGGATACAGAAGGATGTTGGACAACAAAAGGAATAGATGCTATTTGAAAAATTGATATGATTTTGGCACACAAAAAGAGTTATTTACACACGAAGGTACATGGGATCTTCGTTTTTATACAGAATATCAAGTTGATATTTGTGGCTAGGATATTTTTAAAAGCGGTCAATGATTTTTAAGTAAGTTAGCAACAAATTCGTGAAGAATTTGATGGATATTTTAGATTATGTAATCGGGATAGCCTTGTGAAAGAGTTACCCAATTCAAGACTTTTACATATGGTATGAAGATGTTATTTCATTAAAATTCGTCATGAAGAGGTGTTGGCTTAAGGGGAAGAATTCTTATGGTAAGTTTAATGTTCGAAGAAGATTTTTGCGAGTTTATGTTCTATCATATCTTAAAGTCGCGCACTCCCAGTCATTGACTTTTTAGATAACTTGTTTGTGCTTTTAATGGTTGGTGACGAAGACTTGTCATATCTAGCAAAGACAGATTGCTGTCACTTGAAGGAGTTACATTATCGTGCTCAGTGTCTCACAAAAGATGAGGATTTTGACAATGGGATCGAGGTCTACTTATATTTTTCTCTAATGGTATAAGTTAGACGTCACATGGATAGTACAAGACATGGAACACAAGTTTGGGTTATTCTACTTCTACCTTAAAATTATTATAGTTATTTTTCTTCAAGGTCATTACATAGAGCCTACATTTGGAGAATCTTCAAGATTGCATACATTGTTTCCTTCCCTGTTGATGTGACAAAAAGGGGAAGACATACATGCTACACTTAAGGGGAAGCAATTTGAAGATGATGTACAACTTACAAGAGATACACAAAGAGTTTTGCCGACATCAACTAGGGGAAGATTGTTGGGTCAAAAAGTTGATGTGGTAGAAACTCATAAAGGAAGAAAACATGAAGGCATTTGTTCAGCGTTGACAAGTGTAAATAAGGCATTGTCAAGAGTAAATTAGGCGTTGACAGAAATCAACAAAAGTCAAACGCTGTTGGAAAATCTATTTAGGATAAGTATTCAGAATATTATTTATTAATATTCTGTATTAGTTATTTAAGTAGAAGATTTACATGTTTATTCATAGTTATCACTTGTAAATCCTAATCATTAGTCTATAAAAGGAACAAGGGTCTTAGGTTTTATTCATATCATTCATACAAGATGTAAACCTAAAGCGTGTGTCGACTAGGTGTGGGATTCAATGTATACACACCTAGTGATTATTGATTATTAATATAATTAGCAATCCGTTTGTTTAATTCATGTGTTATTGTGCCCAAACACCTTGTTAATGGTTACTGTTCTAATTCAGCTTTCATTGTTTAATCATATGAGCAATGATCGTTCCTAGTAGCTAAAAGATTCGAGGAAACCAAGGTTTCCATAGGAAAAATATGTTCAAGATCCAGACAAAGAAGAAATTGTAGAGCTGATTCAGTCTCTCGGCTATGATGAAAAATTGCCAAATTTGTCTAAGTTTAACACTTCTAGGCTCGGACAACCATGGAAGGCAATTTTAACATACTTATCCGGTGTTTGACTGGAAAATCCAGAGGTGTAGATTCTTTGAGACTTTCTCAGGCTCAAATATTTTATGGAATCTACAAGGGCCTCAACTTAGACTATGCCTCTCTATTGTGGGAAAAATTTCATTATCAAGCTTTTAGAAACACCAAGAAGAAATCTGAACACCTTCAGTTTCATGTTGATCCCAAACTTAGATCGATTTAGTTTGTGTAAATGAGAATAAATCAAGTTAAACACTTAGAGAAACTTTGTTGTATAAGAAACAATTTAAGTATTATGTAAAATTAATACTTAAACAAGAACACACAAACAAGATAAACCAAACTTTCACTTTGATTGATTAATCGAACTTGCGTACAATGAAAGTGTGTAAAAACATATATCGAACTAAACCTAAAGGCCTCCTTTTATAGATTAAGGATCCTTGTACAAGAGTCTATGTATCAACTATTTTAGGTAAAGATAATTACAGAAAATACATTGTCGAACATATCTTTACTAGAAACATACTAGAAACATAAAACATGTAGACTAAGTATCTTGTCAGTTCTTGACTTCTTCTTATCAATGCTTAACTTATTCATGTCAACGCTTGTCTTGACAACTCTTGATTTCCTCCTATCAACGTCCAATTTCCTCTTGTCAGCGTCCAAGTGTCTTGGCTACATTTTATTCCCAACAATCCTCCCCTAAACTTGATATCTATTCTAGTAATCAAGTTTCTGAATAAAACTAAGTACTAGGAGGATTCTTACAAATCTTATTAAGTTGGAAAAAAATAAACCTAATCAAATCTTTGCCAACGTCACTTGAATAATCCATCTCCAGCTGTGTTGACACCATTTTCTTCAAAAAAAATTTGGACATAGGATATTCAGCATCCACAAGAAGATATTCAGAAAACTTTGTAGTACTCAAATGATACACACCAGCTGCTGAATGTAAACGCCATTGAATTCCACTGACATCATCAAGATCCTTCCAAACTGGATCTTCTTTATCTGGTGCACACATTCTCTTGAATGTTGACCAAATCTTTATTCCATTGACTGAAGTAGGTGCTTCAGTCTCATACTTGGCTTGCATCAACCTCCAAAGGTCTGCCAAGTCTTCCCTGTCCAGGCTTGCAAACAAAGACATAAGAGTAGTGAAAGTATGTACCTTCTTCCCATATCTGCCAATCATCCAAAACCCACTTGCATCTTACTCATAGCTAACTATAGGGTTTATGGAATCATGAGGTAACACTTCTACCATATGTGAAGCTTCCAAGGGTGAGAGATTAATACTCTTTCTTATAACACCTTCAATAGGATTCACTCTATCCAAATTTTCTAGAAACTCAAGTGGAACTCACTTCTTCAACGGTGTTGGTGTAACCAAAGCCTTTTGGATCTCCATTTCTTCTGCAAGTTCTTCCTTTCTTTCATAAGAAAGAAGTCTGATAGTGTTCTGCTCTTGCACATGTGCCTATATAGGATAAGCCTTATACTCCAATTCATAAAGGACAATCCCTGCAACCTTCTAAACGTCCAACCTTGTTGATGACATCTGAGCAACATGTAATAGAGCTCCGTTATTCCTGTCTTGGTCTGTGAAAGAACTTTGCTAGCTTTATACTTCAGAATTACCTTGCAATCCCTTTGAACTCTTAGAAGAATCTCTAAACCCTAAATTTTATCTAATAAATTCATGTTTGGATTCTCTAGTACCTTATTTTCCCATGCAAAGTACATCTGAGCAATTTCAGGCATCTCATAATCCACCTACAATTTCAACTCTGCAAGTTTTTCTCTTGCCAACTCATCACCATATTCAAGCCTTTCTGGTTCTTCAATGATCGTTACACTTGAATCTGTACTCTCATCACCACTGTTTTCCTTACTCTTAACAGCAGTCTCCTTCATCCTTTCTTCTTTCTCAAGTTGTGAAGCCAACATGGATCAAACTTTACTTGGGGTGCATCCTTGGGAACCACTGTTTCTACCATAATCCCTTTACCCTTATCTAATATATCAATGATGGGTAAAGATGATAATGATACATGTGTAGACACATCTTTGATGATAGCTGATGTATCCCACTGTTTCTACCATAATCCCTTTACTTGGGCTATCATCAAAGATGTGCCTACACATGTATCATTATCATCTTTACCCACCATTGATATATTAGATAAGGGTAAAGGGATTATGGTAGAAACAGTGGTTCCCAAGGATGTAGCTCAAGTAAAGCTTGATTCCATGTTGGCTACACAACTTGAGAAAGAAGAAAGGTTGAAGGAGACTACTGTTGAGAGTAAGGAAAACAGTGGTGATGAGAGTACAGATACAAGTGTAATGATCATTGAAGAACTAGAAAGGCTTGAATATGGTGATGAGTTGGCAAGAGAAAAACTTGCAGAGTTGAAATTGCAGGTGGATTATGAGATGCCTGAGATTGCTCAGATGTACTTTGCATGGGAAATAAGGTATTGGAGAATCCAGACATGACTTTATCTGATCAAATTTGGGGTTTAGAGATTCTTCTAAGAGTTCAAAGGGATTGCAAGGTAATTCTGAAGTATAAAGCTAGCAAAGTTCTTTCCAGACCAAGACAGAAAGAAGGGAGCTCTATTACATGTTGCTCAGATGTCATCAACAAGGTTGGGCGTTTAGAAGGTTGCAGGTAGGGGTGCAAATGAGCCGAGATTTTATCAAGCTATTCGAGCTCGAGCTCAAGCTCGACTCGATCGAGCCGAGCTTTTATCGAGCTCAAGCCCGAGCTCAAGCCCAATAATAGGGCTCAAAACATATAATGAGCCGAGCTCAAGCTTTTGATAGCACGGCTCGAGCTCTTATCGAGCTTTTTGAGCCTTAATAAAAAATATTTTTATATAAGTAAATCAATGTTGATTTGAATATTAATCGTATTATAAAGGATAACTCTATAAAATATTGAATAATTTATTGATAATCGTTATCATAGTTTAATAAAAACATAGAATTTGTGGTGGTGTGTTAATATTAGTGATGTATTTGTTTCATATATAAAATTTCGAGCTTTTCTAGCTAAGCTCGAGCTTTGCTCGAGTCCTTATCGAGCCGAGCTCAAGCCTTAACGGTTAAAGCTCAACGAGCTCTCGAGTCGAGCTCGAGCCCACCTTTTATGTTTCAAGCCCGAGCCCGAGCCCTGTTAAGCTTGGGCTCAGCTCGGCTCGTTTTCACCCCTAGTTGCAGGGATTGTCCTTTGATGAATTGGAGTATAAGGCTTATCCTATATGGGCACATGTGCAAGAGCAGAACACTCTCAGACTTCTTTCAGATGAAAGAAAGGAAGAACTTGCAGAAGAGATGGAGATCCAAAAGGCTTTGGTTACACCAAGACCATTGAAGAAGGGAGTTCCACTTGAGTTTCCAGAAAATTTGGATAGAGTGAATCCTAGTGAAGGTGTTATTAGGAAGAGTATTAAGCTCTCACCCTTGGAAGCTTCACATATGGTAGAAGTGTTACCTCATGATTCCAGAAACCCTATAGTTAGCTATGAGGAAGATGCAAGTGGGTTTTGGATGATTGGCAGATATGGGAAGAAGGTACATACTTTCACTACTCTTATGTCTTTGTTTGCAAGCCTGGACAGGGAAGACTTGGCAGACCTTTGGAGGTAAATACAGGCCAAGTATAAGACTGAAGCACCTACTTCAGTCAATGGAATAAAGATTTGGTCAACATTCAAGAGAATGTGTGCACCAGATGAAGAAGATCCAGTTGGATCTTGATGATGTCAGTGGACTTTAATGGCGTTTACATTCAGCAGTTGGTGTGTATCATTTGAGTACTACACAGTTTTCTGAATATCTTCTTGTGGATGCTGAATATCCTATGTCCAAAGAAGTTTTGAAGAAAATGGTGTCACCACAGCTGGAGATGGATTATTCAAGTGATGTTGGCAAAGATTTGATTAGGTTTATTTATTTCCAACTTAATAAGATTTGTAAGAATCCTCCTAGTAAGTTTTATTCAGAAACTTGATTACTAGAGTAGATATCAAGTTTAGGGGAGGATTGTTGGGAATAAAATGTAGCCAAAACACTTGGACACTGACAAGAGGAAATTGGACGCTGATAGGAAGAAATCAAGCGTCGTCAAGACAAGCGTTGACAGGAAGAAGTCAAGCGTTGATAAGAAGAAGTCAAGCACTGACAGGATACTTAGTCTACACGTTTTATGTTTCTAGTATGTTTCTAGTAAAGATATGTTCGACAATGTATTTTCTATATTTATATTTACCTAAAATAGCTGATATGCAGACTCTTGTACAAGGCTTCTTATTCTATAAAAGGAGACCTTTAGGTTTAGTTCGATATATGTTTTTACACACTTTCATTGTATGCAAGTTCGATTAATTAATCAAAGTGAAAGTTTGATTTATCTTGTTTGTGTGTTCTTGTTTAAGTATTAATTCCGCGTAATACTTAAATTGTTTCTTATACAACAAAGTTTCTCTAAGTGTTTAACTTGATTTATTCTCGTTTACACAAGCTAAATCGATCTAAGTTTGGGATCAACACAAGATAGAGACTATGTGTTGGACACTATGTCTGCTGATAATCATTCTACAAAGTACTCACTTTGTCCAGCTCTAGTGCCCGATGTACTGATCAATGAAGGGATTAAGGATAGTGAACCATACAAAAGGATGCTCAGAGACATTGAAGCACAAATGAAAATAGCAAACGCCGATCCTTATGATCAGCAAACCAGGAAAGAGAAACTTTATGATGAAAATGACGAAGATGTAGATGAGATGATCAGAACTGATGACGAATAAGAAGAGCAACAGCCGAGAAAAAAGGCAAAGAAGCCAAAGAAAAACAAAGGTAAATATACGTGTTGATGAAGACGAACCAGCTCAAGAAATATCTCTCAAGACAAGCAGCTGCGTCTCACACTTAGGCAGAGCAGAGAGGAGGCTTTCGTGAAAACAAAAGGTTCAGGCTCCACACCAGCTGATGACTTAGATGAATTTGGCGAACCTGATGAAGACATTTACTTTTATGAAGACCCTAATGATGAAGATGTTGGTACATTCAACTTTGAAAGTCGTGATCATAGTGAGGAGGGTGGTGGCAGTGACAACACAGAAATAAACGCATTGTACAATGATGTTCATATCACCACATCATTACCGACACCAACTTGCACTATGATTTTAGAAGATGCTCATGCGACTCTCATTCCAGCAACTTGATATAAGGATTTTCTAGGTTAAAAAGTTCGTTTTCTCGGTATCTTAACGAATTTATCACGGTTCAAAGTGGAGCTCAATTGGTTTTGGTTAAGAAAAGGGAAGTTTGGTTATCTATTTCTACTTAAAAGGTAAAAGCGAAACGTAATAAAAATAAACCAAAAACAAATAACTAATAATAAAGGAGCAAAACAAATAATAAAACGTAAATTAAAACAAAACAATTAATAAAAATAAAACTAAACGAAGAAATTAACTTTCGACTGAAAAATGAAATTAACTAAATGAAAAATGAGAAAATAAAACTAAGAGGGTACTTTAAAACTAAACGAGGTAAAAGCTAAAGCGGACACTAAATAAAAGATAAAACTTAAACTTTTGGAAAAAATACTAATACTAAAAATTGATGAAAAATTCAACTAAAAATATTGACTTTCAGAATAAAAATTGAAACAACTTTAAGATTAAACTAAACAGTTACTGAACAATATTAATTAATAAACAAGCTAGCAGGCAAGCTGCTCAAGCAGCCAACCAGGCAGCTCAAAATGGCGCCAAACAATGAACTAGGCAACTAGGCACGTCACAAATTTCTTCGGAATGTTTACTTTTTCAGATATTTTTCTTCGGAATATTTAGCTTTCTTCGGAATGTTTGGCTTGGGTTTATTTTTTCGGAATAATGGATAATGAAATTTTCGGAGTTTTATTTTCAGAGTTTTTTTTCGGAATAATCTTTTCGGGATAATCTTATTCAGAGAAATGGAAGTATCTTCGGAATATCAAACATTTTTAGAAAAAGAAGTATCTTCGGAATAACGAAAATCTTCGGATAAAGCAATAATTTCGGAAAAATTAAGAATTTCAGAGAACAGCTATATTTTCGGAATAAATGATTAAATTCAGAGAAATGCTAATTCAGAAAAAATATCTTCGGAATAAGGGGTATTCTTCGGAATGTCAAAACCCATTTCCGAAGATCCTAAAATGAACAAATAAACAGATACAGTAATATTAAAAACTCACGAAATAAGCTAAAAATAAGCAAAAATCAAATAAGCAATCTACCAAAACTTAATCTAAAACACTTTTAATAAAAACTAATTCAACCACAAATCAAAAACGTTAAAAACACTAATTAATCTAAATAATAAAAATCAACTTTTAATAAAAGAAACTAATAAAAACACTTAACTAAAATCAAATCAAACACACAATAAGCTATAAAATCAATAATCCAACACAATCAAAAAACATAGAAACATAACAATTAATCAAATAAGCATGACAATAATCCAATAAGCATAAAGATTAAGCAAAACAAGAAAGGTAGGAGGAGAGATTAATAATAAAAACTTGATTAAAAATAAGATTCAACAACAATTAAAAGTAAAAATTAAAGGACTTACAAATTAAGGTGCAAGACAAGGAATTTAAATTGACAAGTAAATAAATGACATGAAAATTAAATGTGGAAGAACTATGTGTCAAATAGCCAACACCTCCTAATGACACATTAGGAGGGTATTTATAGGGAGGATTAACATTTGTTGATCTTTTATTCCTTTTCTCGTCCTTTCGTCTTTATAAATTCTTCGACTTTTTCGACTTTGTCTCAGGATTATTTGAACTCGTCTCTTAATTTCTTCATTTATTAGACTTGAGTTCTTCGACTTCATTAAACTTCCGTCTTTAGACTTTTTCTTTGATAAATCTTCAGAATAGACCTTGGACTTCCGTTCTTTTTGCACTCTTGATCTTTTGACTTCATCTTTTGTCTTTTTCTTCGATAAAAGCCCGTGAAAGCCCGTGTTTTCTTCCCTTTTCACATTTTGATCCTAAATCACAACAAAAACACAAACCACGCATAATTCCGACATTTACGACATAAAATACACGTTTTGGCTTGGTTATTATTATAATTAAGTGGTAAAAGGATAAGTGTTTTCACACTTATTAAATCCCCTACACTTGACCATTGCAATGCCCTCATGCAATGCATTAGTTACAAAGCAAGATTTACATTTTTCATCATAATTAACCTACCTTGGCCTTTATTAAACACAAGACATTTAAAGAGATAGAAAATTATAAAATATTCAAAGGAAGAAAACAAGTAAAGAGATAAAAGACTTACCTTAGGGTTTTGGAATGTCATTAATGTTTATCACCCTCAAGTTTCACGTTCCCCAAACCAAGCTTAAAAATGAGATCATTGTTATTATAAGTTAGCAAACTAACACAAACTCATGTGGCCCAATTATTCAATTAGACTCCCTTATTCCTAGGTGTATCTCTTATATTTTATTGTTGTCTTGAATGATCACGAGGATGTATTGTTGACTTATTTCGATAGTTATTTAAGCTAAAAATAAAGTAGGACGATTTAATCAATAGTTAGCTAAAGGATAAAATCTTTTAAAACTGCTTCTCGGGACCTCATAAAGTTCATATCTTGGCATAACTCGCTTCACGATTTGAGACCTTTCTCGGACCGATATTTGGCAGTGACTTCATACTTCAAATCTTGAGAGACGTTCATGAAATAATGGTCTTCTCTTCATAATATGAATTTCTTCACTTGTAATTTTTGAGAGATTCTTCATACTTGGATCACGACTTCTTCATTTTTTCTCCAATCTTTATTTGGGATTCTGATATACAAAGATCTGCCTCTTTTTAGGACTTGGATCTATTTATCCTCATACCTTGCTAGGTTCTTTTTTGGATAGACTTCTCCATGATCTTTTGGGGAGTGTTGCTTTTCGTCGTGTGTCTCGATCCTTCATATTGATTTTTGATAAATGATTCTTCACATCACTTTTGGATCTTTAGCAACAAAATGTAGCCCTCATGCCTTGTTAGGGCCTTTTCGGACTCGCCAATCTTCGCATCCCGCTTCAATAAGTTATGCCTTGGCTATGAACTCTAATTAATACCGAGCAACTTTTAAACGATCTTGTGCTAGAAGCTAAGTGACTTTTCAAATCGTACGACCTTATTTATTGCAATTAAGTTTATTAACAAGCGATGGGAGAAAAAGCTCATAATCAACTCACATAAATTCATGAAAGAATACCAAACTTATAATTGACTCTATCATCTCTCGTTCTCCATAATTTAAAATCTCAAATAATGAGACTCGTGGATGCTTAGCCAATTAAATCAAAGTTTTGGGTTTTCAAGTCATCTATAGGATCTTGCAACTTCTTAGACTTTTTCAAGTTTAGAATTCGCATTTTAAAGTTCTCTTGATAAACGACTTTCTAGGATCAATTATAGGAACTTGCGAAAAGTTCTAGTTCTTAACCCGTAAGAGTTAAGACTTTCGCGTTTTAAAGTTCCCTATTTAAAAGCCTAGCAAAACTTGACTTAAACACGTTAAGGATACTAGCTAGAGTAAACTTAGATAAGTAAACTCGGGTTGAGTCAATGATTCATAACGTTTAAAAATTATAACCACTTTATTTAAGTTTATTCTAGCGAAGAAAGAAAATAACTATAACAAAGGTAAATACAAAGGCCAAAATAGATCAATAATTTTGAAAAATGTCGAAAAATCAATTTTTCGGTTAAAATGAGGACAAATGCATGGAAAAGCCCACTTAACTTCGATAGAAGTCCCCCTACACTTAATATAAACATTGTCCTCAATGTTTAAGCATGTGGAAGTAATCTCCCTTACACTTAGGACATTGTGTACGTTGTTTAAATCTTGCTAAGGAAGAGACAACTAAAGTGATTCCTATTTAATATTGAAGAATATAAAATAGAGAATCAAAAGAGTTTAGGTTAGAACCGGGAAGACGTAGACACGGAATCAAGGGTCGTCAAAAGTCATCAAGAATGTATCTTTGAAAGCTCGAATCCCTGCACATGATAAGAAAGAAAACAACAAACACATACTAGGGTCTCCCCCTACACTTATTATAAAAACAAAGAAAAAGGATAGATACTGCGGGTTGCCTCCCGAGAAGCGCTTGTTTTTGTTAACCGAGTCGTGAGCCTGACTCGACCTTGATTAGCATAGGAAGAACCTTGAAAAATATCCACTGGGATCAAAGACATGGTTTTCATCCATCAAGTAGCACAAGCTTAAGACGAACAAGGCAAGCCAAAGAAGAGTAGGCAAGGTTCCCTTAAGCAAAGATTGAGCACGGTGGTAGAAAGTAGGATGAAGTGCAAGCACATCTCCACAAGTTCCAAAACTCTTTCCTTTTATTTCATCAGATGGATACTGAGATGGCTTACAAATTGCAATACCGGGATCGAACACCTTTTCCTTTAGGGGAAAATAACACTCAGGCTCAGTAGACCTTGAAGAAGATCCGCTCATAAATCTCACAATCTCATCTGACGAAGGTGGATAAAGAGGTGTCAAAACATAGGTACTACGGATATCGGTGTCTTCCGGCTTCTTCTCCTTTGAAACGGGTTTCTTAATATCCAAAGGAGGATAAAGAGCATCATCAAAGTCCAAAGAAGGAGAATCATTCTCATTTGGGAAGTAAGTGTTGAGAAAAGTAGCAAAGTCTTCATCAAATGAGTAGTCATCCAAAGTAGGATCAAGCATTGTTGGTGGAGGATCTTAATCAAAAGTAGGTACAAGGTCATCATGTGAAGAATCACTCGAAAGAGTATCGACATCATCAAAGTCATCATAAGTTGGCATGTCTTTATACTCAGAAGAAAAATCATCAGAATCATCCATGTCAGAACTAGAATCATCATCATAGTCATCATAGGTTGGTGGAGACTCATAAATTGGTGGAGGATCTAAATTGGAGAGAGAATCATCCACATCTTGGAAAAGTGGATTATCATAGCAAGAGTCGAAAAGAGGATTGTTGTAGACGACAAAATCATCAAGCACATTAATCATATTCGCTGATTCTCTTCCATTTGATTTGGTTATGATCTTCCCCATTTTAAACACTTGTGCATCATTCCCAACCCTTAAGATGAGTTCACCTTCAGCAACATCGACTAAAGCTTTTTCGGTTCTCAAGAATGGTCGTCCAAGTATTAACGGAATACGAGGGTCCATTTCATAATCAACAACAACAAAGTCGACCGGAAAAGTGAAGGTACCAACTTTAATAAATACATCTTCAACAATACCAACGGGGTAAGCGAGAGTGCTATTTGGTAGCTCAAGAGTCATCTTTGTTGGAGTAAGGTCGGGTAATGAGAGTGTTTTCCAAACACTTAAAGGCATCAAATTAATACTTGCCCCGAGATTAGATAAGGCAGTAAATTCTTCGGTTTTGTTAAAAATGCAAGGCAACACAAAACGACCGGGATCTCCAAGTTTTTCCGGAAGTTCTCTAAGAATGACTGCAGAATAGTTTTCATTTAAGCGTGTGTTGACAAACTCAGCCATCTTTTCCTTCTTATTAAGCAATTCCTTGAATGCTTTGACGAATTTCGGCATTTGGACAAGTGCTTCAACGAGGCTAATGTTGAAATTCATTTGAGAGATCATCTACATAAAAGAAGTGATTTGAGCATCCTCATTAGTAAGCAATTTGCTCTTGTCTAACCGAGAAGGATAAGGGATGTTGGGTTTAGGTGGTGTAGGTGTAGCAGGTAAAGGTTGAGATGTTGAAGGTTTATAGGTGGAAGGTGGGGTTGGTGAAGGGTGTTTCTTGGGAACTTCTTCAGTAAGAGGTAGAGACGGTAATGGAGAACTAATAATAGGCGTGGGAGTAGGAGGGATAAATGGTGGTGGAGGAGGTGTAGATGGAGTAACTGGGGGAGGGATAGATGGTCCTACTAAGGTTGCTCCACTGTGTGTAGTAATAGCACTCACATTCGCTCTCGGGTTGGTGACGGTATTTGACGGAAGAGAGCCCGAAGTAGAGGGTTGAGTACTTGTAAAGAAACTAGCCATCATATTCTTCAAATCATTCATTTGATTGCTCAAAGAAGTTTGCATATCATGTCGAAGCTTGGTTCTAATATCATTCCCTTTCTTAGTGATATCTCCTTTCAAGTTGATTATTTGGCTTTGAAGATTCTTAACTACCTCTCCTTGGGTCCTCATGAAAGTTTCAACATCTTGATTAATGGGTGGTGCTTGTTGAGAGGGTGGGTGATAAGGATTAGAAGCTCGAGGTGGGTTTGGGTTGCTTCTATTGTAGTTGTTGGGGTTGTGGTTTTGAGGAGAAAAAACGGGTGAAAGAAAGTTGTTAGAACGGTAACTTAGCAAGTTACGATCACCTTGAGGTCGGGCTTGATAGCTTTCCGTTGAATAGTTACCATGAGTCGCATACACGTTTTCCGGATTGTCATGGGTAGAAGGACAATCAGTGTATGAATGAGGACCCCCGCAAATCTCACAAGAAGTTGCTACAGCTTTAGCTTGTTGAAATTAGTTAGTAGCCAAAAGTTGCATATTTTTGCTCATTTCGACCATTGCGCGGGTCAATTCGGTCATATCAGGGTTTGAAGAAGTAGAAGAAACATTTACTCTCGGGTTTGATCTTGAGGATGCGGATGAATCCCAATTTTCGTGGTGAGTGGTCATGTTCTCTATAAGCTCTCTACACTCCTCAGGTCTTCTTTTCATAAATGTGCCACCGGCGGCTGCATTAATCGTATCACGATCACGAAAAGTTAAACCGTTGTAGAAAGTATCAATTAAGGTGACGGGGAGCATGTTGTGGTTTGGACATCGATCGATCAAAACATTATATCGTTCCCAAGCATCAAAAAGCGATTCATCAGGTTCTTGTGTAAATCCACTGATTTGATTCCGAAGGCTCGTGACCATGGATGGTGGAAAGTAGCGCGACAAAAATCGTTGAGTCATGTCGTCCCATGTATGAATTGAATTCTTTGGAAGACGATCAAACCATTTTTCGGCATGGTGGGATAAGGTGTGTGGAAATAGATGAAGGCGAAGAAAATCCATGGTAACACCGGGCAACTTCATGCTTTGAGTTATGGTAATGAATTTGTCGAGGTGTTTGTTGGCATCATCACCGGCATTCCGCGAAATGGACAAGTGTTTTGAACTTGTTGGATCATGTGATGCTTCAACGAAAACTCTGGAGCCATGATTTTCATCGGTGCAAACGGTCCTCCGCGTCCATTCATTGTAGGTTGAAACAGCTCCTCCATCGTTCGAAGGTCTGGTTGAGGACCATTGTTGTTATTATTCATGTTGAGGTGAGGTGGGTTATTGTTGTTGTGCACACCAGCCATATCTAAATCTTCACGAGTCTCGGGCTCTGAATAAGATGAAGATCTAGTACGCATACACCTGCAACAGAAAAAGAAAAAGATACCAAAGATATAGAGAATATATATTTACTTTGAAAAATAAAATCTTTTTGGTGCAAAACTTTGAAAAAGAAATGCTTTTTATAAGTTTTTTAATGTTTTTGGATTTTTGAAAGTTTTTTATTTTTATGGATTTTTGAAAATTTTTGAGCAAGAAAAATAACGTTCACGAGTGAACGGATCCCAAAATTCAACGCGTCTCCCACAGAAAACCGTTAATCTTTACGAAAAGAGCTGGCAGCGGTGCCATTTGATAAAAGGATTTTGCTAGGTTAAAAAGTTCGTTTTCTCGGTATCTTAACGAATTGATCACGGTTCAAAGTGGAGCTCAATTGGTTTTGGTTAAGAAAAAGGAAAGTTTGGTTATCAATTGGTTGTAGTATAGTGGTAAGTATTCCCGCCTGTCACGCGGGTGACCCGGGTTCGATCCCCGGCAGCGGCGCCATTTAATATTTGGTTTTTGCCAACTATGAAAATTTGTTCGTCTCGATTCAATTCGAATTGATCTCCGGTTAAAAGTGTGACTCGGTCGTTTTTGGTTAACAAAAAGAAGGTTTTGATTATCTATTTCTAAGTAAAAGATAAATGCGAATAGTAATAAAAATTAAGCTAAAAAAATTAACTAAAAGTAACGAAACAATATAAATAATAAAACGTAAATTAAAACAAAACAATTAATAAAAATAAAACTACAAGAAGAAATTAACTTTCGACAAAAAAATAAGCTTAACCTAATGAAAAAAGAGAAAATAAAACTAAGAGGGTACTTTAAAACTAAACAAGGCAAAACCTAAAGCGGGTACTAAATAAAAGATAAAACTTAAACTTCTCGAAAAAATATTAATACTAAAAATTGACGAAAACTCAACTTAAAGTATGTAACTTTCAGAATTAAAATCGGAACAACTTTCATATTAAACTAAACAATTACGGAACAATATTAATTAATAAACAAGCTAGCAGGCAAGTTGCTCAAGCAGCCAACCAGGCAACTCAAAATGGCGCCAAAGTTACCTAAGCTACCAGGCAGGTAGGAAAAAATCTTCGGAATATCTGTTTTTTTGGGAATGTTGGGAAATTCAGAACTTTTTTCAGAATGTTTATATGAAAATGAAATCTTGGGAATCTTTTTTTCAAAGGTTTTTTTTGGAGTTTTGATCTGAATATTTTTTTTTCAGATATTTTTCGGAATAACTCTTTTCAGATTTTTTTCTCGGACTTTTGATTTTCAGAGTTTTTTCTTTTTCAGAGTTTTCAGTTTTTCGGAGTTTTTGACTTTTTCGGAGTTTTTGATTTTTTCGGAAAAATCAACTTTTTCAGAGAAATTTAAAAATTTCGGAATAAGAATGTTTTTTTGGATAAACCAAATTCAGAGAAATGCCATTTCGGACAAAATAAAATCTTCGGAATATGGTGCAATTTCAGAGAAAATTAATTTCGGAAAAAGAGAAATCTTTGGAATGTAAAACCCTAATCCGAAAATATGAAAACTCAGATAAACAGATACAGTAAATTTAAAAACTCACGAAATAAGCTAAAAATAAGCAAAAATCAAATAAGCAATCTACCAAAACTTAATCTAAAACACTTTTAAGAAAAACTAGTTCAACCACAAATCAAAAACTTTAAAAACACTAATTAATCTAAATAATAAAAATCAACTTTTAATAAAATAAACTAATAAAAACACTTAACTAAAATCAAATCAAACACACAATAAGCTATAAAATCAATAATCCAACACAATCAAAAACATAGAAACATAACAATTAATCAAATAAGCATAAAGATTAAGCAAAACAAGAAAGGTAGGAGGAGAGATTAATAATAAAAACTTGATTAAAAATAAGATTCAACAACAATTAAAAGTAAAAATTTAAGGACTTACAAATTTAAGGTGCAAGACAAGGAATTTAAATTGACAAGTAAATAAATGACATGAAAATTAAATGTGGAAGAACTATGTGTCAAATAGCTAACACCTCCTAATGACACATTAGGAGGGTATTTATAGGGAGGATTAACATGTGTTGATCTTTTATTCCTTTTCTCGTCCTTTCGTCTTTATAAATTCTTCGACTTTTTCGACTTTGTCTCGGGATTATTTGAACTCGTCTTATAATTTCTTCATTTATTAGACTTGAGTTCTTCGACTTCATTAAACTTCCGTCTTTAGACTTTTTCTTCGATAAATCTTCAGAATAGACCTTGGACTTTCGTTCTTTTTGCACTCTTGATCTTTTGACTTCATCTTTTGTCTTTTTCTTCGATAAAAGCCCGTGAAAGCCCGTGTTTTCTTCCCTTTTCACATTTTGATCCTAAATCACAACAAAAACACAAACCACGCATAATTCCGACATAAAATACACGTTTTGGCTTGGTTATTATTATAATTAAGTGGTAAAAGGATAAGTGTTTTCACACGTATTACAACTTAACTCCAAAGTAAGTCTACTTCTGGTTCTGATGATGTTATGAAATATCTTAATTTTGAAGGGGAAGGCGTCGAAGTCAAGGATACTGATCCCTCGACGAATGAGAATATGGTGGACGTTCCTATAACTTCAGTTACAACAACTACCATTCCACCATTTATCCCCCCCCCCCCCCCCCCCCCCCGCTCATCACCAATGTCATCACACCAACTCCCACACCTAAACTCGTTGAACAATCTGTACCAACTACCGCCCAAATGACTGAACCAACACCGCCACCAATCATCTCACAACAAGTACTAACCACCGCCCAAGTGACTATTACAACACCGCTACCAATCCTCGAACAACCTGTATCATCCACAACCTCTCTAACACAAATGGTTACACCTCCTCCATCAACTACAGTACAACAAGTATCATCCACCTCCAATCCATTTCTCATGGTCAATGATCCACTTATTCTGAACCTTCAAAAACAATTGGAGAATCAGGCAAAACAACTTGAATTGTTGACTGGAAGGATACCTGATCAAGCTCTCAGAGAACATAAAAGTGACGAGTCTAAACTCAAGAAGCTATCCGGCACCGTCACAAAACTTAAAAGTTAGCATAAAAAGCTTCTTAAAGAAAAGGATGCACGTGATAAAGAAAATGCTGCTTTTATCAATTCCATTGATGAACACATGACCAACATCATTCAACGTGAAGTGAAGTCATATGTTGATCAAGAGCTCCCAACTCTATTCACCACAGGTCATAGATGTGTAAACACCCATCCTTTTACCACTTATTTCTTGCTAAAACAAGACCAAAACACGTATTTAATATCATTTGTTTGGAATTATGCGTGGTTTTTGTGTTTGTTTTGTTTTCAGAGCCAACCGGATGAATATTGAAGAAAACATGGGATTGCACGGGTTTTATCGAAGAAAAAGACTCAAGACGAAGTTTATTGTCCAAGATATGCAAAAGATTTGAAGTCATTTGGCCTAATTAAAGATTTATCGAAGAAAAGGACCAAAGATGGAAGATTTACATATGTCGAAGAAACTCAAGTCTATTAAACGAAGAAATTAAAAGACGAGGTGAATTTAATCGACGAAAAATCCCGAATCAGAATCGGAAACGTCAACTTTTCTTAAAAGACGAGAAGACAAGAAGAACGGGAGAAAGCCCACTCACCAACCAAAGACAAGACTATATAAAGACCACCCCTCACACTTTTCATTCAGTTTTTTAGTCTAAAGTTTTTTCCCCTTTTTCTCTCCTTTTCAGTTCGTAGTCATCACCAACACCACTAGGGTGTTTGGTGATTTTGATTTTTGTTTTCCAAATCTTGTAGTTTAATCCTTGTCTTTTTTTGTTCAACATTAATCAATCAATACAATCTTTCATTTCATCTTGTTCATCTTCATCTTTTGTTTCAAAGTTAAAGTTCTTATTTGGTTGATTTGATCTTTAAAAGTTATTGGGTTTTAAGTTTTTATTGATGGGATTTGTTGTTATTGGTTAGTATATGATTCGTGTTTAGTTTTATTTAAGTTTTGGTTAAAAACTTGGTGAATTTTGGATTGGAATCGTGTTCCCCTGCTTTTTCTGCTACTACTGTTCTTGAGTATTTCCCAGGTTCCGGATGAACAAAAACTTCCGCATGAAGCATCTTAGTTAAAAAGTTCCGAATGAGTTTTCAAAGTTCCGAATGAATTTTCTTTTCAAAAGTTCCGCATAAATTTCTGAATAAACTTCCGGACAAAAGTTCCGGGTGAACTTCCGGGCCAAAAGTTCCGAACGAAGTTCCGGATCAACGACTTCCGAACGAAGTTCCGGGTGAAGTTCCGAATCGAGTTCCGGATCAATCTTCCGAGTGAAGTTCCGAATCAAGTTCCGGATCAATCTTCCGAGTAAACTTCCGGGTGAAGTTCCGAATCGAGTTCCGGATCAATCTTCCGAGTGAAGTTCCGAATCAAGTTCCGGATCAATCTTCCGAGTAAACTTCCGAGTAAAAGTTTCGAATCAAGGAGTTAACATCTGTTCATCCGGAAAAGTTCCGAATCAGTAAGAACTTCCGAATCAATTTCCTTTTTAGCATTTTTAAGTGATACTTACTGTTTCTTCATTTTATATTTATATTTTAATTTTAATTCTAGTTTTATTAATTGTTATTAAATTAATTATTTTTAATTTAAGTTTATATCTTAGTTCATTTAAACTTTTAGTAGACTAGAAAACCAATCCCCTTTTTAGTAACCAAGAACAATCATTCCACTTAGAACCGAGATCAATTCGAGAGAATTTAGAACCCATCTAAAAGCCCTATATCAAATGGCACCGCTGCCGGCTCTTCTCGTTAAGATCAACAGTTTTTTGTGAGAACTTGGATTTTGGGATCCGTTCCCCGTGAATGTTACTTTTTCATTAAAATTTTCAAAAAATCCTAAAAAATATAAAATTTTCAAAAATCCTAAAAATTAAAAAACATAAAAAAACCAAAAATATTTTTGCTTTGTTTTTGCCTTGTTAGTTCTTTTGCAGGTGCATGCGTACACGATCAACGTCTTATCAAGAACCCGAGCCTCTCAAAGACTTAGACATGGCCGGTGTACAAAACAACAACAATAACCCACCTCAAAACAATAATAACAATAACAACCCACCTTTCAACAACAATAATAACAGCAACAATGAGCCTCAACCGGATAATCGCCCGATGATTGAACTTCTGCAAGCACATGTAGAATGGAAACAATGATTCAATTGTCATACCAGCGATTGCAGCCAACAATTTTGAGCTCAAATCCGGCTTTATCCAGATGGTCTCTGCTCAACCATTCTTGGGGCGTACCATTGATGATCCACATGACCACATCAAGAGATTCTTGCAACTCACCAATACGGTCAAATTCAATGGTGTTCCACAAGAGGTAATCCGTTTACCAACTTTTTCCCTTTTCTTTAGAGGGACAAGCCTGGCATTGGCTTGCTAAGGAACAGCCACAGAGTATTCTTTCGTGGACGGATTTGGAGACCAAGTTTATCAATTACTTTTTCCCACCCTCTCGTACTACCGCTTTGCGGAATGACATTATCAATTTTGAACAAAAGTACGATGAGTCGTTTAGTGAATCTTGGGACCGTTTCAAAGACCTTTTGAGAAAATGCCCACAACATGGTTTTACCAAAGTGCACCAAATTAACACTTTTTATAATGGTTTAAGCATGAATGACCAAGATTCACTAAACAGTGCCTCGGGGGGTAATCTTTTGGCTAAGACTTCCAATGCTGCTTGGGATATCATTGAGAATAAGTCTCGAGTGCAAACCAAGAGTGTTCGGACCAATGTTGCTAGTGCTAGTACTAGTGACAACGATAAGCGACTTGACAAATCAATGCGCTTCTTGAATCGCTTGCTACCCAAACCGCCAACAACACCAACAGCATCAACGCTAGAAACGCTAAAGACGCTCAAGTCAATGCTGTCAGCCAACCATGTGAGATATGCGGGGGTCCTCACTCTTACACCACTTGTACTGCCACCCAAGACTACCCTTCTGAGAATGTGAATGCAGCATACGGCACCTATCCTCAACCTGCTTATCAAGCTCGACCTCAAGGTGACCGCAACTTGCTTATCTACCGCTCTAACAACTATCTTTCACCACCTGGTTTTCCTCCTAATAACCCTAACCAACAACAAACCCTCAATCGCCCTCCTCAACAACAACAACAACCTCGTGGACCATACATACCACCTCACAAACAACAACTTCCACCTCAAAGAAACAACCAAGTTTACCAACAACCTGCTTATCAACCACCCGCATACAATGCTCCTCCCAACCAACCCACCGCTTTACACCAAGAAGTGGAAACCTACATGAGGACTAACGATGTGATCGTGGGAAATCTTCAGCGAGAAGTGCTCAACTTGAAAGCAGACCTTGTCAAACAAGGGAACAATCTGAGAGCTGACATGAGAAACACTTTGGATAGTCAAAAAAATGACTTAAAGAACATGATGGCTAGTTTCTTCCAAGGTAATCAACCCTCTTCTTCGGGTACTCTTCCGAGTAACACCGTTGCGAATCCAAGAGGGGAGATGAAAGCAATCACTACTCGCAGTGGCAAAGGTACCAAGGAACCCGAGCTTCCTATACCTCTACCGATGATTGTGACTAAGGAAAACGAGTCACCTGCTCCTATTCCTCATCCTTCTCCCTCCCCAATTTCTCCACCTCTTACTTCTACTCCTCCTCCACCCAAGGATGTGAGTGATTCTATTCTCCCAAAGCCTTCCTCTTCTTCCGATTTACCTTATCCCTCAAGGTTGAGGAAAGAGAAGCTCAAAAGCAAGGACGATATTCAGGTTTCGAACTTTCTTAAAATGTTCAAACAATTGAATTTCAACATCTCCTTCGCTGAGGCTCTCGCTCACATGCCTAAGTACGCAAAAATGTTTAAAGATCTCCTGAGTGACAAGGAAAAGCTTCTTGATATTGCCAACACCCAACTTAATGAGAATTGCTCTGCAGTGCTCTTAAGGAAATTGCCAACCAAGCTTGGTGATCCGGGTCGTTTCTTAATCCCTTGCAATTTCCCGGGAGTAGAGAATTGCATGGCCCTAGCCGATCTAGGTGCCAGTATTAATCTAATGCCTCTAAGCGTTTGGAAGCAATTATCTCTCCCTAAGCTAGTCCCCACCAAAATGACTTTGGAATTAGCTAACCGTACGGTTGCATATCCAGTGGGGATAGTCGAAGACGTCTTTGTAGGAGTCGACAAATTCACTTTTCCTGCCGATTTCGTCGCCGTCGACTACGAGATGGACCCTCGTGTTCCGTTAATCGTGGGTCGTCCATTCCTGAGGATCGGTCGCACTCTCGTCGATGTTGAAGCCGGTGAGCTTATCATGAGAGTGGGTGACGATAAAATCGTCTTAAACATGGGAAAGTTGTCTAAACAACCTTATTCATACGAGAGTGTTAATTGTATTGACGTTCTGGATGAGGCTTGTGAAGAACACTTTAATGATGCTTGTAAAAATATTCCTACCTCTCTTCCCAATGTTGAAACCGTTTCCTCTATTGATTCATCACTATCTCTATTTGGAGAAAGTGATTTGTTTTGGAAAGATCTTGAAACCACCATGGGAGATGTGAACTTAGCTAATGATGATTCTCCCACCGATGGGGATGAAGACATACATTTCTTTGAAAACCTTCTCAACGAATACAATCTTTCTCCACCATCTCCCACGGTTATTGCTATCGATACTCCGACTTTGAAAACGCCTCCCATCGAAAATCCTCCGGATTTAGAACTTAAGGAGTTGCCGCCTCATCTCGAGTACGTGTTCCTTGAAGAAGAGAAGAAGTCGCCCGTCATTATCGCGAAGGACTTGAAAGATGAAGAAAAAACTCGCCTTATCGCCGTGCTTAAAGATCATAAGAAGGCAATTGCTTGGAAAATTTTCGACATCCGCGGAATTGATCCGAGCTTTTGTACTCACAAAATTCTCATGGAAGATGACTTTAAACCCGCAATCCAGAGCCAAAGAAGGGTTAATCCTAAAGTTCATGACGTCATCAAACAAGAGGTTATCAAACTTCTAGATGCCGGCTTGATTTACCCTATCTCGGATTCGCCTTGGGTAAGTCCCGTCCATTGTGTGCCCAAGAAGGGCGGAATAACCGTTGTTTCCAATGAACACAACGAGTTGATTCCCACTCGTCTCGTTACTTGGTGGAGAGTTTGTATTGATTATCGCAAGCTCAATGATGCCACGAGAAAATACCACTTTCCTCTTCCTTTCATGGATCAAATGCTCGAACGTCTTGCGGGTAATGACTATTACTGCTTCTTAGACGGTTTCTCCGGGTATTTTCAAATTCCCATCAATCCCAAGGACCAAGAAAAGACCACATTCACTTGTCCCTATGGAACATTCGCTTACAAACGTATGCCTTTTGGTTTATGTAATGCTCCTGGGACATTCCAAAGGTGTATGATGGCTATATTCCATGACATGGTGGAAGACACTATGGAAGTCTTCA